>CM050220.1:22813423-23103423 GCA_027475355.1 Coilia nasus | reverse complement strand
GGGTGTGTGCACGAGAGGATTCTTTTGAAAATGAATAGAAGCACATCTGTCTTTGTGTGTGTGTGTGTGTGTGTGTGTGTGTCTGTGTGTGCATGGGCGCACACATGTTTGTGTGTGCATGCTTATGTGTGTCTAAGAGTGTCTCTGGGTTTTTGTACAAGTGTGTGTGCGTGTGTGTGAAGGCATGCACGTGTGTACGTTTGTGCATGCATTTGTGTGTATGTGTGTGTATGCATGCATGCGTATGTGTGTCTATGAGTGTGTCTGTGTGTATGTATGTTGTCAGTCCTTGACAGAGTGTGTGGAAAAAAAAGAAAAAATGCCAAAGAAGCTTAGGCTTAGAAAACAACAAAACAAACACAGCACACTCTCAGACTCCATCAAAACTGACACACACACACAGACCCACACACATACACAGATTTACACACATATCCAGGCACACACACACACACACACACACACACACAAACATATGCATACGCACACACACACACACACACACACACACACACAAACATATGCACACGCACTCTCTCACACACACACACAAGCACATGCACATGCACACACTCACATACAGAAGCCCACACACGCACACATATGCACACACACACACACGCACATATATGCATACACACACACACACACACCCATACACATATGCAGGCGCTTGCGCACACACACACACACAGATAGGATAGGTGGCAGTACCTGATGATTTGCTGTCTCTGACACCTTCACGTCCAGAGAGCCCGATAGGACAGCATACCAGCTCGTCCCAATGTCCCCCTGACGATACACTGCAGAGACAACACACACACACCTGTAAGCAAACACACTCAATCCTCACAACACACACACACACCTGTAAGCAAACACACTCAATACTCACACCTGTAAGCAAACACACTCAATCCTCACAACACACACACACACCTGTAAGCAAACACACTCAATCCTCACAACACACACACACACCTGTAAGCAAACACACTCAATCCTCACAACACACACACACACCTGTAAGCAAACACACTCAATCCTCACAACACACAGACACACTTGTAAGCAAACACACTCAAAGTTTACAACACACACACACACACACACACACACACACACACTTCTAATACTTTTTAAAAAGGCACACACAGACGTGGACACACAAAATACAGAATAATATCTCAATCCCAACAACAGTCAACGGTGCTTTCAAGAATACTGTGCTAAAATGTGCTATTTATGAATATTAGCTGTAATCAGTAACATTACAAAGCATATAGTTTAATATAAAGCGTGTTTAACTGTAATCAGCAGTGCTATAACATATATAGCATGATATAATGTGACATTTGAGATGATGTGTGTGTATGTGTGTGTTTGTATATTTGTCTCTTGATTTGTTTGCCTTTGTGTATGGATTTGCCTGAACGTTCATATGCTTTGTGTGTGTGTGTGTGTGTGTGTGTGTGTGTGTGTGTGTGTGTGTGTGTGTGTGTGTGTGTGTGACTGTGTTTTTGTGATCGAGACGATGTGTGAGTGTGTGTGTGTGTGTGTGTGTGTGTGCGTGCGTGCGTGCGTGCGTGCGTGCGTGCGTGCGTGCGTGCGTGTGTGTGTGTGCATTTTCTACATGGCATGGATTTGTTTGCCTTGTGTATGGATTTGCCTGAAGGTTCATATGCTCTGTTGGAGACTTGCTCCTCCGTGCTCTTGCTCCTCTATATACTGTGGCTGTGTCCAAATTGTTCACTTGTTCACTATAAAGTACACTATATAGGGTGTGAGTGGCCTTGTTTTGTTTCCTACGTAGTTCACTTCTGATTCGACCTGTGTCTTTATAATGTATATATCATACTGTATGTGCATGAATAGTGGTCCAGATGGTCTATGCCTGGTGTGTGTCTTTATTGTGCATCTCTGTGAATACTGACTAATTTGTGTGTGTATGTGTCTGTATATGTCTGTGTTTGGGCATGTTTATGTTTGTGTGTGTGCATGTGTGTGTGTGTGTGTGGGTGTGTCTGTGTGTGGTCATGTTTGCGTGTGTGTGTATGTGTGTGTGTGTGTGTGGGTGTGTCTGTGTGTGGTCATGTTTGCGTGTGTGTGTGTGTGTGTGTGTGTGTGTGCGTGTGTATATGTATGTGTGTGTGCATGCGTGTCAGTGAATGGTGGATGTAAACATGCATTCCTACCTACGATGAGTCACTATCTCCCTTTCTCCCACACACGCACGCACACACATACACACAGTCACACATACCCCCCCCCCCCCCCCCCCCCCGTGTGTGTGTGTGTGTGTGTGTGTGTGTGTGTGTTTCTTACAGGTGATGCCTTTCTCCAGGTACTCATAGAAGCCACACAGGCAGATCTGCTGCAGTAGGTTGGGGTGGAACTTCTCGAAGGCCTTCACTCCTTTCAGCCGCGCAAGAATAATATCCACATCCTCGCCAGAGCGCTCTGATGGCCTACAGGACACACACACACACACACACACACCCAAACACACACACACACACACACGCACACACATAAACATGCCCACACACAGACATATACAGACACAGACACATAGACACACACAGACACAGAGACACACACACAAATTAGTCAGTATTCACAGAGATGCACAATAAAGGCTGATGCTCACACATTACGACACACACCAAGCATAGACCATCTGGACCACTATTCATGCACATACAGTATGATATATACATTACAAAGACACAGGTCGAATCAGAAGTGAACTACGTAGGAAACAAAACAAGGCCACTCACACCCTATATAGTGTACTTTATAGTGAACAATTTGGACACAGCCACAGTATAGAGGAACAAGAGCACAAGTCTCCAACAGGCACACTTGCCACTTTACCCCCACACCAAGGACTACGTTTTTTTTTGCACTTTACCGCTTAAGGCCCCCCCCCCAGAAAATGGCAGTCAGGAGTGCTATTGCACTACTCTTTATAAAATACAGTTGCTCTTGGAAACAAGGGCTTATGTCATGAATTTAGAAATGGGTTTGACGTGTTGAACCTAAAGTATCGATGTTACATTCCATTACATTACATTATACTTAGCAGACACTTTTATCCAAAGCAACTTACAAAAGGAGGACATAATAAGCTAACAGAGATATGTTTAGGTCTTCCCAAAAGAAAAAATCCAAAGACACAATGCATTGCTTCTTCTTAAAAAAGCCTTTAAGAGAATGGGTTTACGCATTGCGACATAGTCTACATTAGAGCATAAAACTAAAAGCTAGCTTGTAGGTTCTATTAGTGCTGGCTACTAGGCAACCAACCAATCAGCATAGATAAGCCAGTGGGTGTGTCCCCAAATTAGCAGGCAGGGGGTTCAGCAGATCCTGCCAGTTAAACAGCACAGAGAACCGGACAAGTTGTTTGTTCTATATACACATCAAACCATCTAGACAGAACAGGCCGCTCATCAGCATTAGGAATCAGACAGTCTTTTTGCACTACCTCACCCATCTAAAGATGAAACACCCCTGTACAGCTGTGTCATACTAGTCATTTTACACAATGTCAGCCTGTCCATCTGTCCCTTGTCCAAGTATTGTGTCTCAGTGAATTCTACAGTCTTGTTCACTGTACAGTGTTGTGTACAGTCTATTGTATTGTAGTGTTGTATTGTGTTGTGTATATCAAGCCTTGTGTACATGAGAATTTTAGTGTATCTAGTGTATATGAAAGTGCTTCTATACAACTTATACCATTAAGACAGGTACCAGGGAAATGCCATTTCAGTACACTGTATTACGTGTAATATGGTATTTTGACAACTAAACACTCTTCAGTCTTGAGAGTCTCACAGGTTGACCAGCCTGTTGCTAAGACACACATCAGTCGCCACGGTGACACCGGCCTCAGGTGGCTTTTCCTCTCCATGGCAACAGTGGGAGTGTGTTGTATGGGCAGGAGTGGGTGTAAGGATAGGAGTGTGTGTGTTGTGGACACGGACACACACACAGCTAATTATATGACCTTTTTAATTGTTTTCTGTAGATACTGGCTGTGTGTATTTTTAGAAATGGTTTTAAAATACAAAGTCAGTTTTTGTCAGGCCCATAAATCGTTTACAGAATCTCAGAGACAGTGAAGCCAGCCCATCTTTTCTCTCTGCTAGACCTCTCTGGTTGCTGAAGCATCAAAAGCAGATAATGCTACAGTGAACGGTCAGCTGGCTATGGACACACATATACAGTTATACCGTATACTGTGCGTGTGTGTGTGCGTACATCTATACTGCGTTACTCTTTCCAAAGGCTCTGAAAGGACTACACTCTAATACACACTTTTGTGTGTGTGTGTGTGTTTGTGTGTGTGTGTGTGTGTGTGTGTGTGTACATTTTCTACATGCCTCTTGATTTGTTTTTCTTTGTGTATGGATTTGCCTGAAGGTTCATATGCTCTGACTGTGTGTGTGTGTGTGTGCGTGTGTATGTGTATGTGTGTGTGCATGCGTGTCAGTGAATGGTGAATGTAAACATGCATTCGTACCTACGATGAGTCACTATCTCCCTCTCTCCCACAGACACACACACACACACACACACAACCCCCCCACCCCAACACACAAAACACACACACACACACACACACTGTCCATATATCGCCATCTTACAGTTTTCCTGCCTCTAACGCTAAGTTCGATAAAGCAGATCTCATCTCTCCCTCTTCTTCCCTCCCTTTCTTTCATTTTTTTTCTGTCACTCCTTCCTTCATCTCCCTCTCACTCCTTTCCTCTTTCACTTCATTTAACCCCTCCTTTTCTCTCTCTCTCTCTCTCTCTCTCTCTCTCTCGCTTCACTTCTCTATTTCACGGCATATTTTTACCTTTTTTTGTCAGATCGATCAGACTGAGTTTTCCTTCTTTACATTTTTTTAAGCTTCTCTTTGTTTCACACACTTTCACACTCTTTCTGTGACACACTTCCCTGTGTGTGTGTGTGTGTGTGTGTGTGTGTGTGTGTGTGTGTGTGTGTGTGTGTGTGTGTGTGTGTGTGTGTGTGTGTGTGTGTGTAAATGTGTGTAAGGGAATAAGCTCTGACAGTGCCTCTGCCCACCCTTGTCTAATGTTTCAGTTTGAGGTAATCTTACAGACAAGGAGCTTTTCTTCTTCACCCCCCCCCCCCCCTCACTCTCTCTCTCTCTCGCCCTATTTTCCCTGGAAATCTTGTCTTCTCTCTCTTTCTCTCATGTCACTCTCCCTGATTCTCTGTCTCTCTCTCATTCTCTCTCTCTCTTTTTTCTCTCTCCCTCACCCTATTTCTCCCCCTGAAATCCCACCTTCTCTCTCTTTCTCTCCTTATTCCCTCTCTCCTTCTTTTCCCCATTCCTCCAGGCTTTCCTTCATGTATTGGTATTTTTGTGTTCTGTCCTCCCCCTACAGACCATCATCATGCCATCTCCATGGTAACATCACCTCGTTACCATGGTAACATCATGTCCACAAAGGTCAGCCCCAGGCATGAAGGTCAGCGGTCTCAGAGATGTCAGGGCCATGTGCAGCCCACACCTCCCAGCACACCACTGTGACCTGGCTGTCTCAACAACATAACCTTTCTGTCTGAGACACACACACACCACTATAGCCTTTTTAACACACATACACACACGCACACACCACTATAACCTTTCTAACACACACACACACCACTATAACCTTTCTAACACACACACACACACACACACACACAAAGTGTGTATTAGTCTGTGTATGAGTCCTGTAAGAACCTTTGAAAAGGGTACAGCAGTATACCAAAACCTTTCTGTCTAACACAGGCATCACTATAGCCTTTCTAACACACACACAACACTATGGCCTTTCTGTTTACCACAAACATATGCCCTCACTCACACACAACACAACAACCTTCCTGTGTACTACACAAATGAACAGACAGACAGACAGACAGACAGAGATACACACACACACACACATCAGGTGCTCTGTGTAGCTAAGAGGCTTGCAGTTCTTGGCTTGTGGAAGCATCCACAAAAGCATAGCCCATTATTCCACACTGGGAACACGCACAGCATCCAGGTGGATTTCACAGCCATCACAGAGCCTTGTGTTTAACCAGACTTTGTTGTGCCATCATCACAGAAACAGTGGAAAAATTTCACAAAAATGTCATGGCAAATTTGGAACTTACAGGAGTTCAGTTGTATGCACGGCTGTCCACACACATTTAACGCACTTCCGCATGGCAATAAAATAAACAGGCCCTAACTTCACTAACACTGTCAGGCAAGCAGTGATTCAGAAGCTACAGTCCAGTACCACGTATTCCAAACTGCCTGGTTCCACCTGTGTGCTTACAACAGGAAATTTAGCTATATAACTCCTCTACCTGCCTGAAGAGCTGTGTGAATCAGAAACAGCTGATTTAGTGAATAGTTGGAACAAATATGTGGTACTGGACTGTGGCAACAGGCAAAGTGATTGGGCAGTTTGCATAGTCAGCTGTGCATGAACTCAAGCAGTCATGTAGATTGACCCATGAGTGCTGACCCACATGTGCTGTTAAGACTAGGACACATGCTGTTCATTTGCTAAATGATTTTAATGAGGCCAGACATTGTAGAGGCGTTGCTGGAATGTTCCATGCATAGCTGGTGTTCTGTTGAACTGTGCCACTTGTCGAGTTGAGCTACCACGCAAGCGCAGTAGGGGAATGTTAGGGTTAGTGATAGAGTTAGTTAAATAACAGCATTCTCTCTAATTTGTCTGGGGTACACACACACACACACACACACACACACACACACACACACACACACACACACACACAGCACACACCAAAGGTAGAAATTAACTTTGCAAAATGTGAACCTTGTGAATCAGCCACTGACAAATAAATGGTAAAATTCACCAGCTGCTAAACAGTAAATCATTATTTTGTGTCTGAATTCTACCAGCCACTTATATATTTTACACTTGGCTTAATTTCCACCTCTGGTACACACACACACACACACACACGCACACACACACACACACCCACGGCCAACCACCAAGGTCAAGGACACCACAGCACCCCAACACAGCACATGTGCCACTGGTGAGTCATGTACACGCCTCTGCTAAGTCAACCATTATCAGTGGACCCAAGAGACCACAGCATGCCCTTCACTGCTGGTCCTCAGCCTCTGCCTCTGAGCCAGCTTTGCCTATTCTGCAGCCAGACCAGCTCTGCCTGTCTCAGTGCAGCTCTCTTCCTCTCAGACCAGCTCTCCCATTAGCCTGGTAAACCCACCCCTCTTACTTCATTTCATTTTGTACAGAGCGTCTGGACCGGAATCTGTTGAGGAGCATGCAAGAGGACCGAGCAACTCCTATCCAAGCAGCGAACAGCGGGTGTGTTCGTGAGCCATGAAGTTGACTTTGTGTGCTACATTTGAATTGTAGTGCGTACGCAGGCTAATTGCATATGTGACAACCAGGCGTTAACGATTGGGTAAAGGCAGAGACACTTGTTTTAAGCTCCAGACCCTCTGTACAAAATGAAATGAAGTACGAGGGGCTGGTTTACCAGGCTACTCTCCCATCAGGGCAGCCCTGGGCATGACTGATTGCAGGACAGTTGATGCCAGGTTAGTGAGAGACTCTCTGGTCAAATGCCTGTGTGACAGTGACACGTCATCCACTCAATGACAGGGAGGTGTCATTGGTGTGTCCAACCAGTGACAGTACAGAATGTCATCACAGTTTGTGTCCTCAACCAGTGACGGTACAGGATGTCATCACTGTTTGTGTCCCCAACCAGTGACAGTACAGGATGTCATCAGCATTTGTTTCCTCAAATAGTGACAGTAAATGGTGTCATCTGCATTTGTGTCTTCAACCAGTGACAGTACAGGATGTCATTACTGTTTGTTTCCTTAACCAGTGACAGTAAAGGGTGTGATCAGCATTTGTGTCATCCATCAGTGACAGTAAATGGTATCATCAGCATTTGTGTTGTCCAACCAGTGACAGTAAAGGATGGCATCACTGTTTGTGTCCTCAACCGGTGACACTGAAGCGAGGTGTGTCGTCAGCATCTGTGTTCTCCCTGGGAACGTTCTGCATCCACAGATGCAGCCTCCATGACACCAGAGGTCGGTTGGAGTGTGAGTCAGACAGAGGAGCGCTCTCACACTTCACAGGCAATCAGGGCCTCGTCTGGCTTTAACCTGGCACAGATCTGGCCCCGATCAGGCCCTGATGAGGACCTTATCTGGCTGATTTGGCCTGGCACATGTCTGTGTCTGGCCCAGTCCTAGTCGGAACCACAGATGGCTGGCCTCTGTAGTGGCGGGTCAAGTGTGCTCCCATAGGCCCTGCACCAGCATCCCACAATGCACTACTCTTAAAGGCCCAGGCCATGGGTTTGTGCAGAGAGAAGGGAGTTCACTGATCTGTAGTGAGACGCCACAGTGCTACAAGCTTAAGCTGGGGGAACATGGCTATGTATTAGAGGGAAAGAGGAGAGGACAGGAGAGCAGGATTGAAGAGGAGATGAGAGGAGAGGACAGGAGTGCATGAGAGGAGAGAAGAGGAGAGGAGAGGACAGGAGTGCATGAGAGGAGAGAAGAGGAGAGGAGAGGAGAGGAGAGGAGAGGAGAGGAGAGGAGAGGAGAGGAGAGAAGAGGGCAACGCAGCCAGGAGAGCAGGAGAGCATGGCCAAGAGTTGGAGAGGTGATGGGAGGGAGTAGTGTGGTAGTTGGGAGGTGGGTGGATTTGGCCAGGTATCAGACAAGAGAAGGGAGGGAGGGAGCGGACGAGAGGAGAGAAGAAAAGAGGAGGGGAAGGAAGCAGCACAGTCAGATGTCAGGAGAGCAGAGAAGAGGAGAGGAAAAGAGAGGAGAGGAGATGAGAAGAAATGAGAGGAGTTGAAAAGAGAGGAGAGGAGAGGAAAGAAGAGGAGAGGAAAGGAGAGGAGAGGAGAGAGGAGGATTGGAAAGGAGAGGAGATGAGAGAAGAGGATAGTGGAGGACAGGAGAGGAGGGGAAAAGAAAGGAGTAGACAAGTGATAAGTGGAGAAGAGAGGAGAGGAAAGAAGAGGAGAGGAAAGGAAAGGAAAGGAGAGGAAGGGTCAGACATCAGACCAGAGAGGGGAGGAAAGAAGAGGAGAGGAAAGGAAAGGAAAGGAAAGGAAAGGAGAGGAGAGGAGAGGAAGGGCCAGACATCAGACAAGAGAGGGGAGCACAGCAAGGTGTCGGAAAAGAGGAAAGGGGAGAGGAGGAGACGCAGAGCTATTGATTTAACCAGGAGGAGAGCGGGCCCTACAGGAGGTTAGGATTCCATTAGGGCAGCTGCAGTGAAACCACTGGACTCTCTCTGTCTGTCTCTCTCTCTCTCTCACATACACACACACACACACACACACACACCACAGAAACGCCAGAAACCATGGGCATGATCATGTTTCACATCACTATGGTAACCTGATGTTGGGAGGTGTAAGGGGGAAGTGTGTGTGTGTGTGTGTGTGTCTGTCTGTCTGTCTGTGTATTTTCTGAGGATACACATAAACATTCCATCTCATTACAAACATTAAAATTCGTTTTTTACCTGAAGAATTCTGATAAATTTGCCTGCTAACACACGTTATTCTGTCTCGTTCATAACCCTCTGCATATGAAGACCAGTGGAATTACTTTCTATATTAAGCACACCAAGAAGGTGTGGTTACAAAATATCAATATTGTTATTGCAGCCACTACTACGCTACACTTTTCTTAATTTTTACTGAATTCCAGCCCTGGTTTCATTGTCAGTCCACGTTCGTTTGCTTTGAAAAATCACAAGTCTGTTAATGCTTCGCATAAACGGCATAAAAGCGGTCGACACACAAAACAAAGCGCTCTCTCTCTGTCGGTCTCTCTCAAACACACACACACACACGCACACACACACAAAACTACTGTACCCACCCTCCTGACACACACCGACACGCGCGGCATCACGCATGACCC
Organism: Coilia nasus; assembly: GCA_027475355.1. Taxonomy (NCBI): domain Eukaryota; kingdom Metazoa; phylum Chordata; class Actinopteri; order Clupeiformes; family Engraulidae; genus Coilia; species Coilia nasus. The sequence continues at coordinate 23,093,429 of CM050220.1, read as the reverse complement.
CGCACAGCAGATTCTGGCCTATGCGCCTCCGAGATAATTTGACCCCGCTCATGAATATTTCTGTCAGTTTGATTTCCCTCGCTTCACTGTACAGCAAGCAGAGGACGCGGCTGAGATTTCACTGAGCGGTCTTCTCTATACACTAGCCGAACCCAAGAGAGGATCCGTATAATACCCATACCCATACCAAGAGAGGATCCGTATAATACCCATACCCATACACTACAGTTGCATTTACGCCCTTTACTACGACACAGAGAGAGACACTGACACACACAATCCGTGCCGCCTCAACCACTTAATCAGGCGGCTCGAATTTCGCACCGGTTGGATGACAGTAAATAGCATCTGCATTCGGGAACATCACTGGGCGCACAGGCATTCAATGCGCCTGGCAGCTATCTGCACATTGTCTTGGCTTTGGCGTCAAGCGCGAAGACAATGAAGCTGAAACAAAGAAAAAATAATAATTTTGACTTGGTCTCACCTCTTGTCCAAACAGACAATCCATTCGGTTGATGCAGCCGGCTGGCCAGAGGTATGCACCGCGACCATTTTCGGCTAGACTGGTGTGGGTCCTTCGCTGCCGCCAGCGGATGCAGCCGGCAGAGCCGCGTCACCCTGCACTTGTTACTGGGCTTCCCTCCCCTCCCACGCCCCCTACCTCCCTTCCATACCCCTCCCCTCCCCGCGGTGCCCGTCGAACTGCTGGCGACAGCGCTGATCTCCTGTCATCAATCGCATTCCCCGCAATCTGAGGCGGCGTCCACTCGCGTTAGCAGAATCGAATTTTAAGCAATCGGTGTTCCAAGTGAGACGAACGAGCTGGACGGCGTCCTTATCAGCGTCTGCATGAAACGCGTTTACTCGCATCAGTGGACACAACGAGGAAACGAGGGGACTGACTATAGACACTTTTGAAGATTAACTACAAACAGTTGTCAGATGTGATCAGCTCATATACGAGGGGAAACCACGTTTAATTTGGTCATCGTGATGATGACATCACATGATGGACCTAGCTGAATAGATAGAGGAAACAGACATGCAATGTGCCAGCTGCTCATGTGTGTATAGGCAGTTGCCTAATAATTATCTCACAGATAGCACTTAGGCCAAACATGGGATAATTTACAGACTGTATATTTTACACAGTTAGATGGTATAGTGTGCTGGCCAAACCACTGGCCTGCCACCACCACAACACTGCTGATGCTGCAGTACCAGGGAGGCTCTATCACACACACACACACACACACACACACACACACACACACACACACACACACACACACACACACACACACACACACACACACACACACACAGTATCCTGATTAGAGCAGAAAGAGAGAGAGAGAGAGAGAGAGAGAGAGAGAGAAAGGGAGGAGATAGAGGTTGATGGGGAAGGAGGGTGTGGTGACAGAAAAAAATAAAATGGTTGAAGAGAGAGAGAGACAGAAAGAGAGAGAGAAAAGAGGGAAGAGAGAGAGGGAAAAGAGGAAAAAATATGAAAGGATGGAACAGAAGAGTAAATATAGAGGAGAGTAGAGAGAATGTGAGATAGAGAGAAACAGAAAGGGATGGAGAGAGGGATATAAAAAGAAAGGGGGGGGGGTTGTGGAGGTAAAATTTCCACAAGTCTGCACAATGTGCCAGAGGACTGAGCTCTCAGTGTGTGTGAGGGGGACACCATTGTAGAATGTGTGTGTGTGTGTGTGTGTGTGTGTGTGTGTGTGTGTGTGTGTGTGTGTGTGTACTCACATACCGTACATACTGTAAGTATGCAGTGTGCAGCAGAGAGGAAACATGATGATACAAATATGCCACTGGACACACAGACACACACACACACACACACACACACACACACACACACACACACACACACACACACACACACACACACACACACTTAGACACATTCTCATCCCTACATTATTATCAATATGCAGAGATAAATTTCAATAAAAATGCATGCATGTTTACATAATCATAAACAATAATAAATACATAAAGGAATAGCAGCCACCGACACAAGCACACACAATCATGCATACACACACAACACACACAAGGATTTGCACATACATACCCACACATACCCACAGTCTTTACTCACACACACACACACACACACACACACACACACACACACACACACACACACACACACACACACACACACACACACAGCTGATGTGCCAGGCTAGGGTGGCTGCTCATTTGGTGGCATGTCCTTGGTTATGCCACCAAGACAAACAATCAGAAGAGGCAGGGGGTGTACCAACCAATCAGAAGAGGCAGGGAGGATTTCTTTGCAAAATAAACTTTTTTTTTTTTTTAATGTATGTAGCGCTTAAACTACACACATCACTACTTTTAATGTATGCTCATTCAAGTGTGTTGCAATGTAAACTATGAGAATGTTTTCTCTCATGTTGCCTCCGTATGCCTGTGTGTATGTATGTTCATACTATCTGTGTGTGTGTGTGTGTGTGCGCACGCATGCTCATTAGTTCATGCGTCAGTACACTCTGAATGATGTCTGTGTGTTTGTGTGCGTGTGTGTCCTTTGGGGGATGAAGATGCAGCTGTGTGTGACAGATGTGTCACACAATGTTACTAATGCATCTTTTCAGAGCGTGTGTGTGTATGTGTGTGTCGGTGTGTGCTTGTCATATGTGAGTATATGTATTTGTGTGTCGGTGTGTGTGTTTGTCATATGTGAGTGTGTTTGTCATATATTGTATGTGAGTAAGTGTGTGTGTGCGTATCTGTCATATGTGAGTATGTGTGTGTATGTGTGTTTGTCATATATGTGTGTGCGTGTCTATGTGTGTGAATGCGTGTGTGTTTGTCATATACTGTATGTGAGTAAGAGTGTGTGTGTGTGTGTGCAACAGCAGCAGGGCACACAGTTGAAATGCTGCATGCTGGGAAGGACGAGGTAGGTACTGGGCCACCACAGTGGGGCGCTGTAGCTCACCCCAGGAACCAACCCTTTCCTCTTAGATCTAAGGCTCATGCAGAGCTGCGCACACACACACACACACACACACACACATGCATACACACACACACACACACACACACAGTCACTCATCATCATCATCTTCTTCATCATCGTCAGGATGGTTCCTGGCATTATCATGAGCAGAGTGAATATTTCATGAATAATGTCTGAGGACCACCTGCCTCTAAAGAAGAAGCTGGGGGGCACGAGCAGGAGAGGAGGAGAGGAAGAGGTGAAGAAAGGGGAAGGAGAGGAATGCAGGAGGAGGAGGAGAGTAGAGGAGGAGATGAAGAGAGGAGGAGGTGAGGAGGAGGAGACAAATGAAGAAGGAGGAGAGGAGAAGAATGTAGGAGGAGAGGAGAAGGAGATAAAGAGAGGAGCAGATGAAGAGAGGAGGAGCTGAGAAGAGGAGGGGGTGGTGAGAAGAATGCAGGAGGAGGAGAGGAGAAGAAGAGAGGAGGAGAGGAGAAGAGAGGAGATGAGGAGATGGTGAGAAAGATGCAGGAGGAGGAAAAAGAGAAGGAAAGGAGAAGGAGACTGCAGGAAAAACTGAAGGGAATCTGGGGCTGCTAGGATAGTGCACACAGAAAGTAAAACTCACAGTAGCAAGCGGTAGAGACTTTACTAAAAGAATCCACCAGAGGGCGCAGTTTAGCCATCTTGCACTGAGCCATCTTTCCACTGAGCCACCTATTTGGAAAACTAATGTTTAGTTGTGTCTATTTAGTTATGTAAGCTGCTGAGCTGATATGTTTCAAAGTACAATTCAACTTCAGCCTCATGGATGTTTTAACAGTAAACATGCTAAAAAGATACAGTACTGTGCAAACCAGTACTGTGCAAAGTTTTAGGCAGGTGCCTTCAAACCAGCATCAATTCACACAAAGGGGTATACACAAAGTCAGGGATTTTGCAGAAATTTTCAAGGTAAGTACAAAATGGCTTAACAAAAATGATTCGATTTTGGTGGTGATCTGAGCTGCCCTGGCGGAGGTCTGCGCTCTCTCCTTTTCTAGTTTTTTTGTCTTTCTTGGAATTATAGCACCGCCTATGGGACAACGCTTACAAAACATAATGTGCTTCAAGAGGTTAGAGTAGAGGTCCCATTGTAAATTTCATGTGATAATGACTTTCTCTGGCGAAGATACTGGTAATTCAAAACCTCCATTTTTACATGTACAATATTTCCTTGGTGGCACTACACAACAAATGACCATTTATGGACTAAGTGTATACACCTTGTCGAGCCCAAGGTACAAGTACATTTTGGTCATTGCAACGGTTGGCGAGTTATTCTGTCACAAATGATTTCATGCCCAAGAAGTTTCATGTTCCCCAGTCTTTCAGTGTTCCGGGAAATAAAATAAATAAAAATGAGATTAACAAATAAATAAATACAAGAGCAGGCTTGACAGCATCAGATAAAAGCCTCAGAATAAGTTAAAAGAGAGAAAAGATATGTCTTCAAAAAACGAAATAAACATTGACATAAGATGACAAGTTCAGTGTGGGGGCACCAGACAATGCACCTGCACAGACATCATTGAACTTTTAACCAACCATGGCAAAGCAACGTTACCAAGGAGGAGTTAGCTACCTCCTTGCAGTTGTGTGGAAGCAACTGCAAGGGTCTGTAAGATTTGTCTGCAAGCGCCTTGCTTTTCTGGTCACATGACATGGGTGCATTTTGGTGACATCCTCACAGCTTTCAGGCAAGTCCGACACAATTTCTAACCATCATGCAACACTTCAGCCCAGAACGCTTCCCTGACTGCAGACATTTCTATAAAGTCGACTGAGCCAAGTATTATATAGCCTATCAAATTATGGTCTTTGTTTTATGAATTTGCTGTCTTATTTTTCATGCTTTTGTTGTGAAGTACTTTGGGGAAACTCTTGTTTTTTTTTAAATGTGCTATAAAAATAAAAAAAGACTCAACTTGAACTCTCAGAGTACTCCACTACAACCCACCCCCCACCCCCTGCAGTCTGATAAATGTTAGTGTAACTGAGGTCTTCCAGCCCCAGTCTCGAACCAGCGATCTCATCTCACAGCAACTTCGGGAGGCAGACGCGCTACCACGTGAGCTAAAAGCCAAGCTATATGCTCAGTCAGTAGCGTATCTTTTTGAGGCATCGGGAGGGTGGTTTACCTACGTTCTACGCTGAGCTGTGCTGGCTGGCATCCATTACATTAGTTCTCTATACACTCAACATATAACATGTGGTAGTATACATATAATACAGTATACAATACAATACAGTAAGTACAATAGAGAAAATCTAAATATGTGAACTCATATTGCACGATAGAGACAATATACATATAGGCAACTAATATAGGCACATATAATATATATAGTAACATAATGTAGCAGTGGGATAAATTAATAGTATGACAATATACAAGTATGACATACTGTACAGCACAAGTACACAAGCAGGGTGGGGGTATGGGGTCTGGTGTGGGCTAGTAACAAAAAGGGGAACACACAAATAGAGGATGTGCCTTGATGAATTTTTCCGGACACTTTAGACTACAAGACTGTTCTTGTGTCATGTTCAAAAAAAATGAAATTGGGAGAGGGGAGTATTCGTAAGGGCATGACAGTAAACAAATATCGCAGAGGTAAGTACAAGGGTATGTGCATGTTATGCATGTCTGAGCAGTCTGAGAAGTGCAAAAAGGGCCAAGGTCAGGATGACCCAACTTGTCAGGTGTTCAGGAGAGTGATGGCAGTGGAGAAGAAGCTGTTTCTCTGTCTGTTATTTTGGTGCGCAGGGATCTGTAGCGCCTGCCAAAGGGAAGGATGTCAAAGAGTGTGTACAGGATGAGTGGGTTATTTGATGATGTTCTCTCCCTGCGTCCTGGGCACCAATAATTTTCTCCACTGTCCAAAATGTACGCTGTAGGCTGTGGTGTTCCTGTTTTGTGGCAGCTCCACACCAAACTGTGATGGATAAGAGCAAAGGATGTAGCAGAGGGGGAAACAGGTGAAATCAGTAACTTGCGTTAGTGGAAAATTCCACATTCATTTAAATCCAACAGACCAAATCATGTCAGTGAATTGCATTGGATTCAATGAAAAGGCCACGTGACACACATCACCCTCAACTCCTTAAACTTAAGGATTGTGGTGTATGTTCAGTAACTCTAAAACATTCACAAAACTTGCTTGTTACTCATAATTTGCGTCATTGTATATTCCACATTAATTTAAAGTTTATGCTATAGATTGTATCCAAAGAGCGTAGAGTATCTAAGCTCTTTGTTGTATCTACACAAAAGGGGGTGAAATGTGTTTAATACAGTGGCCGACAACGGCCAAACGCACTGCAACGGCCCAATGCGTCTCCCAATGCGAAAAGGACTTCAAGTACAGAAACGATCCAAATTCACAAATTCAAACATAGACAAAGAGCGTGATGTAAATGAATAAAAAACGCGCTGCAAGAAACAAAGGCAATGTGTAATCATCAAATGCGCTACAAACAGAGAAGCGATACCAAGCACAAAACGAAGAAAACAGCTGCAAACGAAAAACGCTTCATGAAAAGTCAACACAACGGAAGTGCTCCAAACCTCCAGGGGGCGCTCTCAGTGTAACAACTCAATGGAGAGACACACCAGATGGAGAGAGAGAGGCCCATAGAAAGGCTCTGGATGTCTATGGTATGCGGAGCCAACGGGAGCGAATCGCATTCCCGCATCTCCAGTTGCGTTAGCATGCGTCCCTCGATTAGCAGTTAGCCGGCTTTCCCCTGTAAACAACAGGAATGCGTCCCTTTACGCCGATAACAAGGGCCTTTCGTCGGTCATCGGTGCTGTCACTTGCAATTGAGATATGAATTCTCCTACGAAGCATAAACATATCGGCTGTCTTCCCATTCGAGGATGAGGTTTGACTTGTAGGCGGACTGTTTTTATTAATGCTCTCTAAAACTGAAGTGATGCTAGCAAGTTAGCTAAGTGGCTAGCTTGTTTGCTGCAGTGGATGTTTTAATGCTGTAAATGAAGCTCTTGTAGTATAATTAACATGGATAACACCAGTAGACTCCTCTTTTGAAAATCATGTATGTATTTTTTAATGGAACATACCGAAATGGTCAGTACCTAGAGAAATTACTCTAATAATGGCAGTCTATTTTTAAAGCCTGCTTAATCCGTTATCTGCCATAGCTCAGCTGTATAATCTCGACCCCGTTAGCTGGGGCTGCCATTAGGGCATGCAGTGCTACTGCTTGTGTACCGGGCAGACAGCCGTTTACAAATCCGGTACAGTATGCTGAGAGTGGCTCACGGAAAACGGCACCGGAGAGAGGGGTAGCGTGTTTGAGTTTTTTGTGCGGGATGCTACGAGGGCCGCGGTAGCAGGAATCAGCTGTTATTGGCACGCAGCTGTAAACGAGATGAAGACACGCTAGCTCTCGAGAGTGGAAATAACCGCCCGTCCTCGTAAAGACAGTGCCTCGCGCTGCTCAGGGACCCGTCGGACCATCCGAAACGCGGCCTGTATTTGCCAATTTACAAGCGACAAGGTGTTTTGTTTTAAACTTGTAACTAACCAATACATATCTCACTCCCGTTGCCATGGAGACCTGTGGACGCCGAGGGAAGCTGCAGAAACTTGCTCATGCTCCCACGAGCCTGAAGTCCAAAAGTCTCCCAGCGTTGAACGAGAGCGGAACCGCGGGCTCAGATCCACGGAGATCAGGTCTAACAGCGCCGCCGGCACCTGTTCCCGCCACCTCCCCCTCAGACTGTAGCTTGGTGTCCAACACACACCCGCGTGGTCGCGCGCCCCTCAACCCAAGGGGTGTGTGGCACAGGCTAGTTGGGCGTGGTCAGCATGTTTGGCGTGCCATCGGCTCAGACGCGCGCAGCTTCTTGGTCTGCATGAGCTACCTGACGCTGGTCCAGTCGCTGCTGGTGTCGGGCTACCTGAGCAGCGTCATCACAACGATTGAGCGGCGCTTCCGCCTGCGCAGCGCCGAGTCGGGCCTGCTGGTCAGCTGCTTCGACTGTGGCAGCCTCCTGGTGGTGGTCTTCATCAGCTACTTCGGGGGGCGGGGCCACCGGCCGCGCTGGTTGGCGGCAGGCGGGGTCTTGATCGCCGCCGGCGCCGCCCTCTTCGCCCTGCCCCACTTCCTGGCGCCGGCCTATCAGCTGGAGGAGCAGCAGAACAGCACGGCCCTGGGGGAGGGCCTATGTGGATCGGGGGCGGAGTCTAACGGCAGTATTGGTGTGGATGTGACCAGGGGGGGTGGGACCCAAGCTTGTAAGCGGGACTGGGAGGGGCAGGAACACCAGCTCTATGTGACGCTATTCGTTGTTGCTCAGCTACTTGTGGGCATGGGATCCACACCCATCTACACACTTGGCCCCACCTACCTGGATGATAATGTGAAGAAGGAGAACGCTTCTCTTTACCTGGGTAAGAAAGTGTGTGTGGTATGTTGTACTTCGCATTAGGGCTGGGCGATATATCGATATTATCGTAATATCGTATCGTAATATTTATATCGATATGTATTTGACACTATATCGCCATATCGATATATTTTCAATGATACAATACCACTTTATCAAAACCACTTATCCTAATGTGTTCACACTGTTCAGACAGCCGGAGCTTTCTCGGATCACTCAGTTTTCATTGTGATCGTAACATTGAACGTGTTTTGACAGTCATTTTGCCTGAATGCTTATTGCCTGTCAGAGGAAGGTTAAGTTAAAAAAATAAAAATGAATAGATTTTTCCCTCCTGTTACTTTTAAATAGGTCACACAATGTTTCAATAATTATCGATATCGACCGATATGAAACACTTATATCGTGATACAGATTTCAGCCATATCGCCCAGCCCTACTTCGCATAGATTAATGCTATGCTAATGTGATAAGATGTGCTAATATGCTAACAAATATGTAGACTGTAATGTGTGATGCTAATATGCTATCACTAGGTGTATGCTAATGGTAGGCTAATGTGCAACATATGTAGACAGTAATGTGTGATGGGACAATAAAGTTACACTACTACTACTACTACACACACACACAGGCAGGTACGCACAGACACACACATACAAGTGTTACACACATTTACATAACACACAGCCCATGGGTCCTCATTTATGAAACGTAGAAACCAGTACTCATTAGGGCTGCACGATATTGGAAAAATGTGCAATATGCAGTAACATTGCAGAATGTTGCGATGACGATATGTTTTGCGATAAATAAACATTTAAATTTTTTAATATAGTTTTAACATCCTTCAGCTTAATCTTCACTGCTAGGCTGTAGCAAGTTGCAGCCTATGGGGGTGGACATCCAGGGCAGTAGGACTCCATTTGATTTCCCAAATATCTTTATACGTGGAGCGTGAAACATCTTTTCACAATATACTTTATAAGTTTCTGACTCTAAAAATATGAAACCATTGTTTAAACTTATATTACAGGTCTGTCCTCCAGTAGTTTATTTTCTAAATTCTGTGCACTTTATGTTTTTGAGCTATGTTGAGTTGAGTTATGTTGATTTAATTCATTCAGCATTCATATTAATTTATTGCCACTCCTTTTTACATTTCTTTGTCTTACATTTAAAACCAGATCATGTAGATCAACTGTTGTTGTTATTGCCACTGTTTATGTGTTCAAAGGCAGCATTACATTGTAACTGCACTGCAGTCTGGCATTTTTGCTATCCAGCATAATAAAAAAATCATTTGGGTATACATATGACTGGTTTCTTAAAAAATATATGTAAAGTAATGTAAAATATTGGGATATGTATTGCCTTGAAGGTCATGTATTGGGATAAACATGTATCGCAATACCTATCGTATCGTGACCCCTGTATCGTGATATGTATTGTATCGTGAGGTTGTTGACAATGCCCAGCCCTAACACACACACACACATAGAGAGATATCATTCAGAGTCCGACACACACACACAAAGAAATCTCATTCACATACTCATAGTGTATTAATGTAAATGATATGTGCTAATCGTGTGTGTCGTGTATGCGGAATTGTGTGTGTGTGTGTGTGTTTTTTTTTCAGCCATCACACACAGACATAAAGAAATATCATTTACATACTAATACTGTATTAATGTAAATTATGTGCTAATCGTGTGCGTGTGTGTGTTAATGTTGTGAATGGGCTAATCGTGTCTGTGTTTGTGTTTTTTTTCAGCCATCATGTATGTAATGGGGGCCCTAGGTCCGGCTGCTGGCTACCTGCTTGGGGGCGTCATGATTGGATTTTACGTCCACCCAAACATGCACGTCAACATCGACCAGAACGACCCTCGCTTTATCGGCAACTGGTACACACACACACACTAGTATAACTAGCATTATATGTAGGGTTCCACGAGGCATTATTCTGGGACCTGTTTCTATTCAGTCTTTAGATGCAGACATCACGCACACGTTAACATCAACCACAACGACCCCCGCTTCATCTGCAACTGGTACACACACACACACACACACACACCAGCATCGACCAGAACCACCCTTGCTTCATCTGCAACTGGTACACACACACACACACATGCGTCAACATCGACCAGAACGACCCTCGCTTCATTTGCAACTGGTACGCACACACATGAAAACACACATCAACGACGACCAGAACAACCCTTACATCTGGAGTCAATCAAGAACAATCCTTGCTGTATAGGCAACTGGTATATGCACACATACACACACACACACACACACACACACACATCAACACTGATTAGAATAATAATAATAATCTTGCATAACACAATTTATACATACAAGATGCAGCTCAAAGTGCTTTACAGTAAGAACACTACAAGACAACAATTCTTGCAGTCCAGTGGCGCCAGAGTGGACGAACACAATAACGAAATGACGTAATGACGCAGTGCCCCGTTAATGCGGGCTATTGCGTGATGCAATAATGCAGTGTCACAACGACGCAATGCCCCGTTTATGTGGGCTCTTGCGTGGCGTAATAATGCAATGTCACAACGATGCAATGCTCCGTTGATGCTGGCTGTTGCGTGAACACGAGTAAACAGTCCTTGTAAACCAGAGGTGCTAGAACGACGCAATGCCCCGTTGATGCAGGTTTTTGCGTGGAGTGATAATGCAATGTCACAACGACACAATGCCCCACTGATGCGGGCTCTTGCGTGAACACGGGTAAACAGTCCTTGTAAACCAGAGGCGTTAGAACGACGCAATGCCGGGTTTATGTGGGCTCTTGCGTGGCGTAATAATGCAATGTCACAATGACGCAATGCCCCATTGAGGCAGGTTCTTGCGTGAACACGGGTAAACAGTCCTTGTAAACCAGAGACGCTAGAACGACGCAATGAACAAGCATCTCCTCATAGACAACTGGTGCACACACACCATGGCATCCACATTTACGCACACAGTTGGTAACACACACAAACGCACACAGTTTGCCACATACAAACACAAAAAAACTGTTGTGTCACTCATCACTCTTCTCTGTCCTAGGTGGAGTGGATTCCTGATGTGCTCCGTTGCCATGGTGACGGTTGTCGTGCCGATGCTGGCCTTCCCTCAGAAGCTGCCCCCACGCCACAAGCGCCGCCGCAAGAAGCCCAGCCTGGACCTTGCACACGATGATGATGTCATCAAAGAGAAGGCACAGCAGAACCAGCAGACCTCAATGGGCTTTGGCAAGGATATGAAAGGTGTGTGTGTGTGTGATATCTGCATCCAAAGATTGAATAGAGACAGGCCCAAGAATAGTGCTTTGTGTAACCCCACATCTAATGCTAGTTATCTTTGTGTGTGTGTGTGTGTTTGCTCTATGGGTGCTTCTTTGTGGGTTTGTCTGGAAGTATAATGTGTGTGTGCGTCCTTTGTGTGTACATTTTTATTTACTTGTGCTGTGAATGTGTGTCCATGTATGTATGTGTGTGTGTGTCTTCTGAATTTCTGTGTTCTCTTTGTGTGAGTGTCGTCCTTACATGGGTGAGGTGGTGCCAAAGATAATTAATTCTACCAGACTCGACAGCAGATGATGTAAAAGCATTTAATAAAAAGCGTGGAGACATTATTACATTATTACATTACACTTAGCTGACGCTCTTATCCAGAGCGACAGAGAGTTACAGTCCCTGGAGCAGTGTGGCATGAGATGCCTTCCTCAAGGGCATTTCAGCCATGGGTAGGACGTGTTTTGAACCTGCGACAGTTTGACTGTGAGGTGCAGACAAACAATAAGAATCGATAAGACGGGGACCAACTGGTGGCGGTGGCTGGAGGGGTGGAGGAGGTGTCAAAAGTCTGTGTACTCTAAGTAGTGGAGAACAGAGTTAGACAGGACGATTCTGAATAAACGAGCGAGCATCCCATTGGCTACAGAGGTGATTGAGTGAAATGACGCACAAGAGAAATCCTGACACGGAAAGCGTATGATAGTTTAGAAGTAGAATGAAGACTGACATAGCGGGGAGAAGCCTCAGGAGACTACAGGAAGAGATACAATTAGTTAACCCTATGGGCCCGCAAAGTGCGTCCAATATTACTCCCATTTTTGTCTGTTGAATTACTCTGGAACGGTACACCGTAGCAAGATGGCACTTATACCAAACAAAACAGCAGAACCAGGGCTTTACAACGTGACCCGCTTCTTTTTGAGCTCAAGTTTTTTTTTGACAAAATCTCTTATATTACGAGCCTGGCTATCGCGACTTGTCACTGCTCTGCGAGCATTGGTCTGGCCAAGCTGTGTTGTAAACCCATTTTTTTTAGAAGGCGGGCTTAACCCGCCTCTTTCAAATGCCTCTGTTTGCTGCTTCAACCAATCACACCCCTCTGTCCTCTGACGTATACGCAGCGAAAGAAACTGCTTGATCCAAACAAAACGTAGTAGTAGCCTGTAGTCATATAGAAATGGCGTTAAATGATTTTTGTCGGACTTGTGAGGTGAACTTGTGAGGTCATTCAATATTGATATTCGAAAAACGAATCAGTGTGATCAAAGGTGAAATGACCAGCACAACTGAAATGACAACAGCGTTCTTGCAAAGCCCCATCGACTTGGCTACCAGCGGGGCTAACTGATAAATTAAACTTTTACCGAAGCCGGTAGGCAGCATTGCGAAAACGTCCTTTCTCGCATAAAAATGCTTCAAGGGCTGCCCTTTGCTCTATTTTCAGAGAGAACTTCCCTTTGAATTCGTCCAAAACAGCAGCTACAGCTGCATTGAAATCTTACGGTTGCTCCACGTTCGCCATGTAGACAGTGACTGAGATAGATTTCCAGTCGCTAAACTACCGCGTCATTGCCTTTTGAAATGCTTGGTTTTCATTGGCCCCCTATCCGAGGGCTGAGAAGAAATGGTTTAGATAGGCAGCTTGGCCAGACTGACTTGCTTGCGAAATGTTAATGCAGCGTCACATGCAGTATGGGCACATCCAGGCTATTATATTACAGCTCTGCCCTAGCATTACTCTCATTAAAATTACTCACGAACCCGTGATTGCATAGACATGGCACGCATATCATTTGAAATGACAGAATCTCAGCTTTCCAACGACACCAAACACATTTTGACTTCATTGAATTTATCACGTTAAAACAAGGGATCAAATGTTTGTCAAGTAATGATTTCACAAATTTCTACTTCACCCTTTTTACACTCACGGTTATCAGTCAATGCATGTGAAGAATAGCGGAACTTACTGATTCTCTGCATTTCTCTGTCAGAACACGTTTCATATAGTTTTGAAATTACTGCAAATTTCTGCATAATATCCATTATTATCCTGATATAACACCCTTCATTACATGGCATAAAATGGCCCTTATTTCTGTCAGGCACAGACTACATGTTTATCAACATTAATAAGCCACTGAATATCCCACCATCATGGTTCTTATATTGCCAGATTCCAGACAATCTCCTCTACTCAAATTTGAAAAGATATCCCTACTGACAGCATCCTATGGACAGGTACTTGCAAGAATACCGATTTTTTTTGGGGGCTTACTATTTTTTATCAGTGCAAATAGTATGTGTATGGGTGTATGGGTGTTTTAAGATATGTGTGTGTGTGTGTGTGTGTGTGTGTGTGTGTGTGTGTGTGTACATGCTTATATATGACTGTATATCTGTGTGTGTATGGGTGTTTTAAGGTATATATGTGTGTTTTAAGGCGTGTGTGTACATGTTTATATATAACTGTATATCTGTGTGTGTGTATGTGTATGGGTGTTTTAAGGTATATATGTGTGTTTTAAGGCGCGTGTGTGTGTGTGTGTGTGTGTGTGTGTGTGTGTGTGTGTGTGTGTGTGTGTGAGTACATGTTTATATTTCACTGTATATGTGTGTGTGTGTGTCTGTCTGGAGGTCAGAAAATAGATCTCCTTCTATTGATTGACAGTCTCATCATGGTGTGTGTGTGTGTGTGTGTGTGTGTGTGTGTGTGTGTGTGTGTGTGTGTGGTTGTAGAGCTCCCACGGGCAGCCTTCCGTATCCTAAGCAATGTGACGTTCCTCTTCGTGTCCCTCTCCTACACGGCCGAGTGTGCCATCGTCACCGCCTTCATCACCTTCATCCCCAAGTTCATTGAGTCCCAGTTCAGCGTCCCCGCCTCCAGTGCCAGCATCTACACAGGTACACACACACACACACACACACACACACACTAGTATAACTACTATTACATGTGGGGTTCCACAAGGCAATATTCTGGGGCCTGTTTCTATTCAGTCTTTAGATGCAGATATCATACATACACACACATACACACACACACACGCGCGCACGCTACTATAAGTAGCATTAGATGTGGGGTTCCACAAGGCACTATTCTGGGACCTGTTTCTATTCAGTTTTTACATGCAGTTATCACACACACACACACACACACACACACTACTATAAGTAGCATTAGATTGGCTTAGACTGCACAGTATATCGAAAATATTGTGGTATCGCAATATACAATATCGTGATATACATATCGCAAAACATGGCTTAACTGCAATAAATGGGACATTACTGTAAGATGTTTCACGCTTCACATATAAAATATTTTGGAAATCAAATGGAGTCCTACTGCCCGTGATATCAATCTCCATAGGCTGGACACTGGCTACGGCCTATCAGTGAAGATTAAGCTGAAAGATGTTAAAACTATGTTTAAATGTTTAAACGTTATTTAAAAATGTACCGCAACAAATATTTATCGCAACAAATTTCGTCATCGCAACATTCAGAAATGTTACCGCATATCGCACATTTTTCCAATATCGTGCAGCCCTAACGAGCACTGGTTTCTACGTTTGATAAATGAGAACCCATGTGCAATGTCTTACGTATGTGTGTGTAACGCTTGTGTGTGTGTATGTGTGCGTACGTATATCTGCCTGTGTGTATAGTAGTAGTAGTAGTGTAACTTTATTGTCCCGTCACACATTACACATTGCTGTCTACCTATTTATCTGTTAGCATATTAGCCTAGCATTAGCATACACCTAGTGATGGCATATTAGCGTCACACACTACACATTACAGTCTACATGTTTATTAGCACATCTGTTAGCACATTAGCCTAGCGAGAGCATATAAGCATCACACATTAGTAGTAGTAGTAGTGTAACTTTATTGTCCCAAAGGGAAACTTGTCATAAAAACACACACAAAGATACAAAACACACAGACTGACATCAATGAAGTGACTGACATACCTGGCTATGTTTCCAACACATGGTCACCAGGATCATTTGTGTGCAAGAAAAACAAAATTGTGCACTAGGAATAAAATAATTTTTGGTCCTATTGAAAAATAAAGACAACATAACCTTATGAACATCATAGCCTACATATTTGTTAGCACATCTGTTAGCACATTAACATAGCATTAGCATTAGCCTAGCGATAACGTATTAGTATCACATATTACACATTACTGTCCACATATTTGTGTTAGCACATTAGCATAGCATTAGCCTAGCGATAGCATTATTATGACCGCTGCTAGCGAAGCTAGCGAAAGCGGTCATTATAGAGTTGCCGCGACTTTTTTCCCTTTTTTTTTTTTTTTTCTTTTTCTTTTTTTTCAGTGAATGTTCGTCAACGATTCCCGGGACACTGAAACTCGGGGGGACATGAATCTTTGTAGGCATGTAGCCCTAGAACATTTCGAGCGACTAGAAGCTTTTGGTCCCCCAGGGCCACCCCCCCGCTGTGCCAGCGTACGTCAAAGAGGGGGGGACCGGCAAAAGTTTTTGCTGAATAGCTCAGTGAATGTTTCACCCAACAACATAACATTTTTGTGATATGTCAGTGTTACACAGATGTATCGACCCAGCCAATAAACGCTCACTTGAAGCATAGCGCCACCTAGTGATATGGGTAAATGCAAAAATTGGGATATTGAGTTGCCAATATCTTGGACCGAGAAGGTGGGAACTGCGCAAAAGACGTCATGCACGATCAGCACAAAGACCTCTATAACCACAGCATGTGCCATACAATTTGGTCAATAGGGGGCGCTGTAATTGTACAAAATGTCATTTTGCCTTTTATCTAGAGAATGCTTATGTTTACAACATTTTTTTTATATCGTGAAATCTATTGATCCTCACGCATTGAAAACACTGGATGATGCCCACTTCCAACGAGAACAATTTCCGTGAAATTTTAATATTGCGAAAACGAATCTGAACGAACTCGTCATAGGCCGTTCATGTGAATCTCACCAAATTTGGTATATGTCATCTACAGACAATGCTGACAAAAAGTTATCAAAAGATTTATCTTGAGATAAACCGTTCCGAAGTTACACGTCAATGAACATTTAACACGTAGCTTAAAATTCTTCAAATGGCCGTATCTTGGCTTTTAATTGCTCAAATTTGGTCAAAGTTGACATGCCATCTCTAAACAGCTTTCTTTTCATGTGTACAAAATTTCTATCAACAATTTTGCCCAAGACAACGATTTTGTGTTAGTATGTAGGTGTTACAGAGCCATATTGACCCAGCCCATAAACTCTCACTTGAAGCATAGCGCCACCTAGTGATAAGGGTAAATGCAAAAAATGGGATTTTGAGTTGCCAATATCTTGGACCGAGAAGGTGGGAACTGCACAAAATACGTCATGCACGATCAGCAAAAAACCTTCTATAGGGGGTCCATAGGGGGAGCTGTAATTGTACAAAATCTCATTTTGCCTATTCCTTGCCTTGACAAATCACTCCTACACACTACACAAACACACACAATGTCATTCATTCAAAACCCACATCCATGCCCACTTCCAGGAAATCATTTCCACAGAAATTCTCACCTTACAACACTGCTCTACCACACACTCATCATACCAACAGTTCCCACATTTCAATACACTGCGGCGGTCATACCATGTACCGCTATGTGGTACATCTAGTTACCATCACACATTACACATTAGAACAGATTCTATAAAAGATTTGTAAAATAAAAACTACTGTCTGTGTGTGGTAGGGGTCATCATTGTGCCAAGCGCGGGTGTGGGCATCGTGCTGGGCGGGTACATCATCAAGCGTCTGAAGCTGGGCGAGCGGGAGAGTGCGCAGTTGGCCCTGGTGTGCAGCGGTGTGTCGTTCCTCTGCTTCTCCACGCTCTTCATCACTGGCTGCGACAGCATCACTCTCGGAGGCATCAACATCCCCTACACACAAGGGTACGCGTGCACACACACACACACTCATATTTATCTGTTAGCACATTAGCATAGCATAAGCATTAGCGTAGCGATAGCATTTTTATATACACACACACTGTGACAGCACCATTCTCGGGGGCATCAACATCGCCTACACACAAGGGTACACACGCACACACATTTTGTTTGACAATTAAAATGCATGAAGAAATTCATGCACAACCTTCTCTCCCCATCTCTCTTTCCATCCTTGCTCTCTCTCTCTCCCTCCATCTCTGTCTGTCTCTTTCTCCATCTCTCTCCATCTCTTCCTCCCTCCATCTCTTTCTCTTTCCCCCTCTCATCTCTCTCTCCCTGCATTTCTCTCTCTCCATCTCTCTCTCCATCTCTTCATCCCTCCACCTCTCTCTCTTCCTCCATCTCTCTCCATCTCTCTCTTCCGCCATCGCTTCCTCCCTCCATCTCTCTCTCCCTCCATCTCTTCCTTCCTCCATGTCCTTCCTCCAACTCTGTCTCTTCCTCCATCTGTATCTTTTTCTCTCCCTTCATCTCATCCTCCCTCCATCTCTCTCTCCATCTCTCTCTCTCCCTCCATCTCTTCCTCCCTCCATCTTTTTCTCGCTCTCTTCCATCTCTCTTTCCCAGAGGAACCTAACGGGCATCTCTCTCTCTCTCTCTCTCTCTCTCTCTCTCTCCCTCCATCTCTCTCCCATCTCTCTCTCTTTCCCAGAGGAACCTAACGGGCATCTCTCTCTCTCTCTTTCTCTCTCTCTCCCTCTCCCTCCCTCCATCTCTCTTTCCCTCTCCCTCCATTTCTCTCTCTCTTCCTCCTCTCTCTTTCTCTTCCCCTCCATTTCTCTCTCTCCCTCCATTTCTCTTTCTCCATCTCTATTTGTCTCTTCCTCCATCTCTATTTGCCTCTTCCTCCATCTCTCTTTCTATCTCTATCTCTCTCAATTCAATTCAGTTCAATAGAGCTTTATTGGCATGATTAAAATACACAATGCATTGCCAAAGCGTTTCTACTTGTTCAAAGTATCCATCTTTCTCTCTCCATCTCTCTCCCTCCATCTCTCTCTCCATCTCGATCTGTCACTCTGTCTCTTCCTCCATCTCTCTCTCTCTACATCCTTCTTTCTCTCTTCCTCCATCTCTCTCTCTCTGTAGTCCATCCATAGTCCACCTGAGCTAGCCAAGTAACGCCAGTTAGCATAGGTAGCATTGTTAGCATTGTTAACATAACTGCTAACATCATCAGCTCAGTGAACTGAGTAATGCTATTACCACAGTTAGCTACTTAGCCTTGTTAGCATTATTAGCATTAGCAAACCCACATTTACCATTTTCTCTCTCTGTCTTTCTTTGTAGTCCATCTCTCTCTCTTTCCCAGAGGAACCTAACAGGCAGCTGTAATGTTGCGTGCGGGTGCGTGACCCATGACTACGCGCCTGTGTGTGGGTCCGATGGCATCACCTACTTCAACCCTTGCCTCGCTGGATGCAGCAGCGTAGCCAACGACAGCTCAGGGGTGAGTGTCTGTCTATCTATCTGTCATTACCCCTCTATTTATCTATCTATCTATCTATCTATCTATCTATCTATCTATCTATCTATCTATCTATCTATCTATCTATCTATCACTGCTCGTCTTTCTATCTATCTATCTTATCTATCTATCTATCTATCTATCTATCTATCTATCTATCTATCTATCTATCTATCACTGCTCGTCTATCTATCTATCTATCTACCTATCTATCTATCTATCTATCTATCTATCTATCACTGCTCGTCTATCTATCTATCTATCTATCTATCTATCTATCTATCTATCTATCTATCACTGCTCGTCTATCTATCTATCTATCTATCTATCTATCTATCTATCTATCTATCTATCTATCTATCTATCTATCTATCTATCTATCTATCTATCTATCTATCTATCTATCTATCTCTCTCTCTCTCTCTCTCTCTCTCTGTGTACACATCCAGGCAAGGAACTATTCGGACTGCGCATGCGTGGAGTCTCGGCAGGTTAGCACGGCCCAGGCCGGCGGCGGTGTCCGTGGCAACGGTCTGTCGATGGTCATCGTGGAGACGTATCTGCGGGGCAAGGGCTGGGCGCGTGAGGGGCGCTGCCAGCGTACCTGCGGAACCCTCCTGCCCTTCCTCAGCTTCCTGTTCGTCGTCACCTTCATCACCGCCTGCGCCCAGCCCGCCGCCATCATCGTCACCCTCAGGTAAACACACACACATATTTTTCTGTTTTCTATCTATCTATCTATCTATCTATCTATCTATCTATCTATCTATCTATCTATCTATCTATCTATCTATCTATCTATCTATCTATCTATCTATCTATCTATCTATCTATCTATCTATCTATCACTGACCTCTAGTGCATTATTAAGGCCTAACTAGTGAAGTGTATTAGCGATTGTTAACCAGGCTGTAAATCTGTTTTGTTTTTCTGCTGCGAAAATAGACGATGGTCTCGTCAGTCGGACAGAAGTAGTAACTTTTCTGTTTCAGACCAAATTGACAGTGACCTCCCATTCAACAGTCATGTGAAGTTAGTTTCTAAATCATTATTTCAAGTAATATTTCCAAAGGTCATCAGAGATGCACCCATTGTGTGAGCTGTATGAAGGACCGCCAGGTTAGGTTGACCCCTAGTTAGGTGTGTGTGACCCTAGTGATGGGTGAAGCATCAGTGTGTGGGGCACCCTGGATGGGAGATGGCGGGAGATAAGTGAGGCACACCTGAGTGTGTGAAGCGCATGGATGAGACTTACAGTTCAGTTCATGTGCAGTGTGGGGTCAGATGCCTTGCTCAAGGGCATTTCAACCATGGGTGGGGTGGGGTGGGATTCGAACCTGTGACTCTCCGATCCCAAGACCGACTCCCTAACCACTAGACCATAGCTGCCCCTAGACCCCTTAGAATATTGAAATATTGTGATATTGCGAAATACAGTGTCGTGATACACATATCGCAAAACATGGCTTAACTGGAATAAATAAGACATCCCTGTGAAACAGCTTACAGTAATGCCCCATTTATTCCAGTTAAGCCATGTGTCCACGTATGAAGATATTTGGGAAATCAATGGAGTCTTACTGCCTTTGACATCCACCCCACAGGCTGCGCACTGGCTATGGCCTAGCGGTGAAGATTAAGCTGAAAGATGTTAAAACTATATTTAAATATTTGTTTATTTATAGCAAAACATATTGTCATCACAGGATTCAGAAATATTACTGCATACTGTACATTTTTCAAATATCGTGCACCTCCTTTCTAACAGACACACCTTCTCTCACACCCATTCTCTCTCTGTCTTAATGTAGATCAGTGGATGAGCAGGAACGACCATTTGCCCTGGGAATGCAGTTTGTTCTCTTGAGAACTCTTGGTGAGACTACTGTGTTTGTCTATGGGTGCATTTTTTGTGTGCGTTTGTGCGTATTTCCTTTGGGGTTAACACTAGGGGTGGGTATTGGCAAGGACTTTATGATACGGTACATATCACCATACAATACAACATATTACACCATACACGATACAATTCTATCATGATACATTGTGATACTGGGTATATTGCAATATGTTGTGATGTTCTACATAATTCAGCTTTATATTTACGTTTTTACTGAACTATCAGTTGCTATTTACAATCTGGATAGTCTTACATCTTACCAAAACTGAATTAAATCAACATAACTCGGACTTACTGAACTCAACATAACTTAAAAACATGAAGTGCTAAGGATTTAGAAAATCAACTACCGGAGGACTGAGCTGTAATATAAGTTTACACAATGTTTTTATTTTTTCAGAGTCAGAAATTGATATAGTATATTGTGAAAATTAGTATCAACTACCTTTGTGTTGACTGTGAGTTTAAATGGGTATGAGTGCGTATATTTTCATGTGTATGTGAAAATGGATCACACCTGTTTAAGTGTGTATGTGTGTATATTGTTTTAGGTCTTCATACTACATTTGTAAAGTGTGTGTGTTAATGATTGCATGTGTATGTGTGTGTATGTGTAATATACAGTATATATATGTGTATTGTGTGTGTGTGTGTAATATATATATATGTGTGTGTGTGTATTATGTGTGTGTGTGTAATATATATGTGTGTGTGTGTGTGTGTGTGTAATGTATATGTGTATGTGTGTGTGTGTAATGTTATACATCTATGTAGTGTGTGTGTGTGTGTGTGTGTAATAAATATATATGTGTGTGTGTGTGTGTGTGTGTCCAGCCTACATCCCAACACCGGTGTACTTCGGAGCGGCCATTGACACAGCCTGTATGCTGTGGCAGCGTCACTGCGACGCGCCGGGCTCCTGCTGGGAGTATGACGTCACCTCCCTCCGCTTCGTCTACTTTGGCTTGGCCGCCAGCCTGAAGCTCGTGGCCTTCCTCTTCATCTTCCTCGCCTGGCTGTCCATCAAGCGGCGCGAGGAGAACTGCGGCGACCGTTGGCGCCGCGACCTGGATGCACTGGATACGGTCAGCGAGCTGGTGGTGGTTGGCGGTGGGAGAGGCCAGGCGGGAAAGGTCAAAGGTCATGCGAGGACCCGCTCGTGCCCACCCTTCCTGCTGCGGATGGATCACCACCCGGTTGCCGTGGCCGCGGGGCGGGCGGCGCTCGGACGAGCAGCAGGGGGGAGCGATGACGGTTGCCCTGGTAACGGGCTCAAGGCCGGGGCACTGCCACCGCCCGGCCGGTCAGGAGAGAAGGCCTAACACACACACACACACATACACACACACAAACACACACACACACACTCACACGCCTAAGGCCTAAGATGACATGCAGGAGAGAAGGCCTAACACACACACACACACACACACACACACACTCACACGCCTAAGGCCTAAGATGACATGCAGGAGAGAAGGCCTAACACACACACACACACACACACACTCACACGCCTAAGGCCTAAGATGATATGCAGAAAAGGCCTAACACACACACACATGCATACAAACTCTCACACAAACACAGACATACACACGCCTAAGCCCTACTGCAATACAAATATACACACAAATATGAACAGAGTACTTTTTTTTTTTAATATCAACACTTAAACACACATGTATATACACACACACTCTAAAGACAGTATACATTGACATTCAAATGCACATGTACACACACACACACAAGACTTAATACCTCAGCTGTCTCACCCCCCCCTTGCAGTCTTCCTATGAAACAGCGGTGCTAAGAGGCTAATGGGCTATAACACACACACACACACACAAACAAACACTCAAAAACACACACACACACACACACACACACACACATACTCGTCATCATGAGGACAGACCACACAAGTCGATTGACGAACACGAACTGGCGGAAAGAGTAGGAGGAGTGGTAGTACAACCGACTTGTTTGGACTGTCATCATGGCGGCGACGACAAACAACTGCAAACTACTGCATGTAAGAGCTGTTTTTTTTAAAATAAATGTTGTGTACACTTACAAAGTTCTCAGTGCCTCCTTTTGAATGCCAGGGCCTTTGTTATAACACTGATGGAGTGCGGAGTTTCTACAAGCTGTTTTTAATGGTTTAAAAGTAGCGTAATCTTCATGCTTCCAACAAGGGCGCCTAACACTTCTATTGTTAGCCTTCTGTGCCAAATGGTAAAAAATAGTGACGTTCTAAATGCAACAGGCTAGCTCAATTTTGCTACTGGTTGTCACGTATGCAACTAGATGTACTGCATAGCGGTACATGGTATGACCGCTGCAGTGCATTGAAATGTGGGAACGGTTGGTATGATGAATATGTGGTAGAGCAGTGTTGTGAGGTGAGAAATTGTGTGGAACTGATTTCCTGGAAGTGGACATGGATGTGGGTTTTGAATGAATGACATTGTGTGTGTTTGTGTAGTGTGTAGGAGTGATTTGTGAAAGAAATAGGAAAAAAATTGGGTTTTGTACAATTACAGCGCCCCCTATGGGCCCAATTTTATGGCATGTACTGTGCTTTTAGAGGTCTTTGTGCTGATAGTGCATGATATATTTTGTGCAGTTCCCACCTTGGTCCAAGATATTGGCAATTCAAAATCCGAAATTTTGCATTTTCCCACATCACTAGGTGGCGCTATGCTTCAAGTGAGTGTTTATGGGCTGGGTCGATATGCCTCTGTAACACCGACATATCACAAAAATGCCATGTTCTTGGGTGAAATGTTCATTGAGTTATTCAGCAAAAACTTTTGGGCGTCTCCCCCTCTTTGATGGACACTGGCACAGCGGAGGGGTGGCCCTTGGGGGCCAAAAGTCGCTCAAAAAGTTCTAGGGCTACATGCCTACAAAGATTCATGTCCCCCAGACTTCCAGTGTCCCGGCAATCGTTGACGGACATTCACTGAAAATGGAAAAGGAAAAAAAAAAGGGAAAAAAGTCGTGGCAACACTATAATGACCTCTAGCGGCGGTCATAATAACAAATTAATTGTCATGGGTTTGGGTTTATCTGAAGCTGGATTTTCAATCAGATTGTTCTCCAAAGTGCACTGGGACATGGCCGGAGGGCTCATGGGGTAGCGCATGCAGGTGTCTCGTCTCTAGAGGGCAGCTAGCGATGTCTTCGTCTCCTGGGTCTGGGTGCCCCCATCCCCCCCAACAACACACTGAGAGGCATCATTCCTCCTGTCAGAGACTATTTTAGGCGCAGTGTCTGCCACATTGAACGGTAGCCACAGTGTTGACCTGGACCCTTTAACTCCTCCTGTATGGCAGCATGAATGCTGGCAAGAGGAGAGTAGTCTTTTTGCCTGAATAAAGACAACTAGGGATGTCCAGATCCGATCACATGATTGGAAATTGGACCCGATCACATGGTTTCAGACATGATCGGAATCGGACGTTACCTCCCATTCAGGACACGGATATTAGACTTTTTAAAATATTTTGTTAACAGAGTTGTTGAATGTTAGAAAAAGGTGAATGAAATAAAAAATAGGGAACATTCTGGATCTTTTTCCTCGCTCTTCTTTATTCTTTTTTATGTATTATAGAAGTGTCGGATCGGTATCGGCAGATATTCAACATCAAATGACTCGGACTTGAGGGCAAAAACACCTAATCGGAACATCCCGAACATGAACATTATGTGAACATTATGTTTTGAAGCCAAAAACTCAAAAATTTCTGCATTGCTGTAGCCTGTGATTAAAATATATATTTTATTAGATCCTCTTCTGTGGGGATACCTGATGCTGACCCTACCAAACATAAAATGGGATAAAGGCAGAGATTTTATTAGAAATATAACACTTTGCCTCTGATAGATGGTTGAGGTCCTTTAACATGAGAATTTGCATAAACACAAATTTTCTACCCTGTGGCAGTACAACTCACTATCTGTACCTCAATGGCAAACAGCTGATGACCTTAAGATCTTGTATCTCCAAGCACTGTACATTTCTTACACAACACAAGCCAAATATATATTAATACATTGTATATGAAAATGTGGCGTGAACTATATCGATGTTATTAAAAAAACTGGATATGAGTCCACTTACTGTTGTCTTCACATTCTGCCAAAAATTGCACATTGGAGCCACAGAACATTTGAGTTGTTCCCAGATCTTGTCCACAGTAAGGACAAAACATAGTAGCCTGGAAAAAGGAACATAGATCAGTATAAACTAGAAACTGAAATCATTGAGATTGATATACTCTTCATTACTTCTTGATATACACACACAGTGGAGATTATTCATAACCAGACCTCAACCCAACCTCCAAAAACTCATTTCAGGGAGATGTTGTGCAACCCATCTCCCACCCACCCCCATGTGCTTCGCATTGTTTGTCTGTTTGCAGCACATTTGATAATGATACATTTGTCTTTGTTTCTTGCAGCGCATTTTTATCCATTTGCATCACATCCTCAGTTTGTACCTCGTCTAAATATGTGTTTGAGTTTGTGAATTACATTGTTTCTGTACTTGAAGCTGTTTTCTCTAACTGAGACGCATTGGGCCGTTGCAGTGCCTTTGGCCCTTGTCGGCCACCGTAAGTTCAGTTCCTGTTAAACATTCAGGAAAAGTTGCTTGTTACTCATAATTTGTGTTACTGTTAAATCTAACTGATATAAGTCAACTGCATGGGATTAAATGGAAGGGCCACATCATTCATGTAATGTATGTCATGTCTGTTGTCATTCTGTTCACATAAGCACAACGTGCTTTCTCAGCCACACAATTTGAAGGTCATATTACTATGGTACGCCTACCATTCAGCTAACATTTTCTATGGCCTCTCAGCAGCTCACATCAGCTGTTGCATAAACTGTCCAAACTTTCTCTTTCTCTGCAGTCATGTGACTTTCAATAAGGTGGGGTATCCCCCCCCCCCCCCCCCCACCCCCCTCAGATAAAAATAACTCGGAAGGGAGGAGGCATGCGAGCGGGGGCACAAATGCTCCTTTATAAAGACTGCCACAAACCTTTGGTTGCAGTATCGCTGACTCTAACTAGACTGTAGTGCACCGATTGTTAGTCTGAGTTTCTTTTACTTTTTAACACAGCCATTGACCAGAGACGGTCCTCCACAAGCTGTGACCAGAGCCTTCAGCTCATCAAGGTAAAATTTAAACGCCCGTCTTTTCTTCTCAAAAGACTCCATGTTGCATTGAGTTGATGTGATTTGCACAAGATTTAATGTTAAACGCACTAGTTATAGCTCGCGTGTACATTCTGGAAGTGTAAAAATAGGTATAATCTGACGATTGCTGATCGAAAAACGAACTGTCTGTTGGAGTTAGCATTTCTTAAATAAGGATAAGATAGGACATAGCTGTAGTATCTAAGTGGATCTATTTGACTAAGCGGAATTACTCCCCAAGTTATTGGTTTTACCCATAGGGAGGGAAAGTATAATCTCATTGCCCCCTGCTGGTTGCGTTCCCCACCTCTATCGAAATGAATGGGATTTTTTCTTCAAAAAATTACATTTCGGCTCACACTCCAAAGTTAAGATAGTGGCTTTCATATGATATGCATGCTGGGCAGTTCTATCGATTCAGGTGGTCATACTTTTTTTTCACTAATCTGAATTGTTTTTAATGTTAATTAAAAAGCTGATAAAGGACTACACTGAATGATAGGCGCGTGTATGACGTCACCGCAAAATCTGGCGCCTGCCCAAATCTAACAGTTAGCTGCCGGCGAGAGAAGTAAGTGAAATCCAACGATTGTGTACATGAAACTCATCTGATTATAAGAATCCACAACCGTAGCTTTATGGAATCTTTATGAAATGTGAAAACTGCCATTCATTTGTTTCTCCGTGGTTGCAATCAGTTACGAATTACAGCATGGTGAACTTGTGTTTACTGACGTAACGGGAGCGACTCAAAGTTGTAGTCCGTTTATGACAAGTTAGGCACAATTTAGATTTTTTAAAATAGGACGAAATTTCACACAATACTTTCACAGTTAGTAGATAATCCCCATATATAGCCTGAAAAATATGTCTGGTGCACAAGTTCCGTGTCATACCTTTGTGGGATTTTATCTTTGTGACACACTATACAATGATGATATTTGAAATGCCTGACTCTATAGGCCTATGTACGTAAATAGTATCAAAGAAAACGATAATTACAATGTTAATGACGAATAAAGTGGATTTTAACGTACTTCGCTGAGCACTACAGTTTGCGTTCGACCCTGTATAACCATTGCAGTCTTTGGTATCAGTCGACATTTTATTTTTGAAAAAGCTATTGCAGACTGATTTTTTTTTTTTTTTAAATATAGCAACACATCATTAATTAAATTGGTGATTTCTTATTTGTATTAGCTGCGCGTATATATGTAAATGTAATATTTTCATCAGGTAATTCCTCATGTTCTTAGTATGGAAAAGATAGGTAGTGTATTCAGATTTGAAGAGATTCAAAGACTGAAAACATGTTTATTGATTTTAAAAATGACATGAATAAATGACATGAATACATAGGCTACATAATAATACACCTACTTGATATGAATTCAACATTTTCTCATGTGATTTTTTTTCTCCCACCACTAATTGATTTATCTTCAAATGCAAGCTATTTATAATACATTTACACAAACCAAACCGATATCATTTCTACAAATAACAAGACAAGTTTTGTATTTTTGCATGTATAAAAATATAGTCTATAGGCTATAAAAAATGGAAATTAGGAAAAATAACAGCACTGCAAGAAGGGTAACACAGCATATGTAGGAAACTACAGACCAGTTAGTTTAACTTGTGTCATAGGCAAATGGATGGAGACTATAATAAGAAATCACATAACAAATCATATGACTCAACAAAGTTTATTCAGCAACAAACTGATTTATCCGTGGTCGATAAACATCAATTAGTACTAGACGAATGGACAAAAACCCTCGATGAAGGAAATCATAAAGAACCTGAAATGTATCACCGGTCATTTTAACAAGAAATTTGGTATATTGCTAGGCCTCCTTTTGGGCCAAGGTATAACAGTCTCCAATGTTTAGACAAGAAATTTGAATTATTGTTAGATTTTATTATACTCGTATATGGTAAGTCAGCATGTCAGCATCTACTAATGTCTTTACTACAGGAAATTTATAACAGTTTGCTGACTTTAGCTTCATTTCACAGAAAAAAATCTGACCTGTCATTAGTATAAAATGACACGTACGGATCAACAATGAATATACTAGCTAATATAAAATATCAAACGATATTTGTGTCCCTTACTCAGCACTGCGAGGGCTAGGATTCCCGGCCGGCAATACAGTGGCAAGATGGCGGCCACGATTGCCATGAACAGTGCGCCTGTGTCCACTCTAGTATTCTATTCAGCTCTATGGTTTTACCTATAGGTAATATGCCTGCGCATTGATATGTTTATGTTGCAGTGAACCAAAGTAAAGTGAGGATTCACGAATTGAACTGCCTCCGAGTTCGGATCATTTATTCATATTTAATATGTTGTAGTAAGGACACAACAAATTGGCGACGAGTAATTCAGACCCTTCTGAACTGCATGAAATGACAAGTCAACCGGAGGGAAGGAGAAATGAGGAAACGAAAGTAAATGCATCACTAGAGGAAAAGTGAAAACTAGCAAAGGATGTGTGAGTAGCCGTGCATAGCACAGAGTGAATCAAAGCAGATAAAAAGGCTGGATTTGATATCCGAAATGGCTTTCGTCGGGAAAGTAAATGAGTTTGATAGCGCAAGTGAAGACTGGGAAGCTTATATTGAGAGAGTAGAGTTGTATTGCCAGGCTAACAACGTCGAGGACGAGAAAAAAGTTTCAGTCCTCCTCAGTCTGATAGGAGCGAAAACTTACAATCTACTACGGAATCTAGTGAGCCCGAACAAACCGTCCAGCAAGTCATTTGACGATATAGTTAAGATTTTGCAAAGCCACTTGAACCCCAAACCCCTAGTGATAGTGGAAAGATTCAGATTTCATAAAAGGAATCAATCAAAGGAGGAAAGCATATCTGAATACATGGCTGAGCTGCACAAACTGTCGCAGAATTGTGATTTCAAAGATGGACTGTCTGATGCATTACGAGACAGACTGGTATGTGGCATGCACTGTTCAAGCACACAAAAACGGCTACTGTCAGAAAAGGAACTGAATTTGGATAAAGCATTAGCTATAGCCATCTCAATGGAAACTGCAGCTAAAGATGCTTCAGAGCTACAAAAGAAGACTGTAGAAAATGAGGTGCATAAAATGTCCTTAAATAATGAGAAAAAACAGAAATGCTACAGGTGTGGTAAATCCTCTCATAAGGCAAATGACTGTTGGTTCAAAGAAAAGACCTGTAGGAAGTGCAACAAGCAAGGCCACATAGAAAGAGCATGCAAAACTGATCAAACCAACATCCGAAAAGAGAAAACTGAAAAGAACAAAGGTTTCAAACCCAAAGCAAAACAAATGCACAAAGTAACAGAATGTGAAAATTCAGACAGCACAGACAGTAGTGATGACAATGACCTGTCATGTTTAGAGCTGCATAGCATAACAGAAAAGAACAGGAAAATAATATGGATAACCACAATGGTGTCTGGCGTGAAACTTAAAATGGAGCTGGATACAGGTTCAGCTTTGTCTGTAATCTCAGAGATCGATTACAAGAGACTGTTTCCCAAGATAAAGTTAGAAAAGACATCAGTGATGTTAAAAACATACACAGGTGAGAAAGTGTCACCTAAAGGCAAACTTAAAGTGGATGTGGCCTATGGAGGCAAAACACACCAGTTAGAGCTTTATGTGCTGAAAACTACAGGGCCAGCTCTTCTTGGACGTGAGTGGTTAAGGAAGATTCAGCTTGATTGGCATGCAATTAAAGCTCTCAACATATCAGCAAGCCTCAGGAGCTCCAACTGCAGCTCTGACCAAAGACTGTCCCAGCTGCTACAGGCTAATGCTCAAGTGTTTGAGAAAGGCAGTGGTAAACTTAAACATCTAAAGGCAAAAATTGAACTTGATAAAGATGCCACACCGAGATTTCACAAAGCACGTCCAGTGCCCTATGCACTACGCCCAAAATTAGATGCCGAACTACAGAGCTTAGAGACATCCGGCATTCTCTCAAAGGTTGACTGGAGTGATTGGGCTATGCCCATTGTTCCAGTCATCAAGAAAGGAAAAAGTGGAGATGTGCGTATATGCGGAGACTTCAAAGTGAGCATTAACCCGGTGCTGCGCACTGTACAGTACCCCCTGCCACGAATTGAAGACATCTTCTCATCTTTGTCTGGTGGGGAGAAGTTTTCCAAGATTGATTTATCACAGGCTTATCTCCAAATGGAGGTGGAGGAGTCAAGCAGAAAGTTCCTAACCATCAACACGCATAAGGGACTGTACCAATACAATCGCCTTGTGTTTGGTGTTGCCTCGGCTCCAGCCATTTGGCAAAGAGCAATGGATCAGGTACTTCAGGATATACCTGGAACACAATGCTACTTAGATGATATAATTGTGACAGGAAAAGACGATGAACATCACTTCCAAAATCTAAGCAAGGTGCTCACCAGACTGAATGAGTATGGCTTACGAGCAAAGAGAGAGAAATGTGAGTTTTTCAAAAGTGAAATCTCATACTGCGGACATGTCATTGACAAACATGGCTTACAGTAGTCACAAGAGAAAATTGAGGCAGTGCTAAAAGCACGTAAACCAGAAAATGTGTCACAGCTGAGATCTTATCTGGGTCTGGTAAATTATTACCACAAGTTTCTCCCAAACCTTGCCTCAGTGTTACATCCACTGAATGCGCTATTACAGACAGGAGCGAAATGGCATTGGTCAGAAAAATGCAAAAAGGCATTTGCAGAAACAAAAAGACTAATAACATCTGATGAACTACTTACCCACTATGATCCATCACGGCCCATCCGTTTAGCATGTGACGCGTCCCCGTATGGCATAGGCGCTGTCCTATCACATACTATGGACAATGGATCCGAGCGCCCAATTGCATTTGCTTCGAGGTCTCTTTCAAGTGCAGAATGCAATTATGCACAGATCGACAGAGAGGCCCTTAGCCTTGTATGGGGCATCAAAAAGTTTCACCATTACCTTTATGGCCGAAGATTCACCTTAGTGACTGATCATCAGCCCCTTGTATCAATCTTCAATCCTAGGAAGGGAGTTCCAGTAATGTCAGCCACTCGAATACAACGATGGGCCCTGTTCTTAGGAGCACACTCTTATGACATCGAGTTCAAGGGGACTAAGAAACACTGTAACGCTGATGGTTTATCACGTCTTCCACTGTCAACATCTGAGGAAGAAAAGTCTTCAGGATGTGATCCAGCTGACGTGTTCCATACAGCAATCATGGACCTGCTGCCAGTAACAAATGCCATGATACAAAGGGAAATGCGACATGATCCAACACTTTCAAAAGTCTATGACATCGCGATACAAGGGTGGCCTGCCCATGGGAATCCCATCTTTCCTGAGTTTTCAGCAAGGCGTGACCAGCTGTCAGTTTGCCAGGGAACTCTGATGTGTGGATCACGTGTGGTAGTGCCCTCTAAACTTCGCACCAGAGTGTTGGAGAGTCTGCATGAGGGTCACATGGGCACTGTTAAAATGAAGAGCCTAGCCCGTAGCTATGTATGTATGGTGTACAGGATGCCAGAGTCTTCAAAATGCACCCCCACAGGCACCCCTGCATCCGTGGGAATGGCCATCTGCGCCCTGGCAGAGAGTGCATGTTGATTTCGCTGGCCCATTCATGAACTCAATGTTCCTTGTAGCTGTGGATGCCCACTCAAAATGGCCCGAAGTCGTGAGAATGAAATCTACAACATCTGAAAAGACTATTTCTGTTTTGAGGAACATCTTCTCCAGGAATGGTCTGCCTGAGCAAATTGTGAGTGATAACGGCCCACAGTTCACTTAGGATGAATTTCAACTTTTCATGAAAAAGAATGGCATCAAGCATTTTAGGTCTGCACCGCACCATCCAGCAACGAATGGTTTAGCACAGGGGTTCCCAAACCTTTCAGACCGTGACCCCCAGTTTTAGGCTGCTGACGACCCCTGACCCCCGCAACCATTCTTTGTCACACGCGTGCGCGCTCTCGCTTTCTATCTCGTTCGCTCCCCCCCCTTCCTTTCTCATAATGTGGCTGTTTTACGCAACACACGCAAGGCAGTAGAGCAAAAACAAAACTGAACATGATCTCTGAGCTGGTGTATTTTATTACCAAACTCAAGAGCGAAAACAAATAGGCAACATCCCACCATAACTTATAATGCTGAGCATATACAGACATATTACGAACAAGCAAGTAACATTGAACAGTTAGCCTATAAAGTTATGTATGCAGAAAAAAATCAATGTGATGGATGTGCGCTGTTTAATTATGCTTAATGTTGAGAGGTTGCGGGAGATGCGGCGGGAGACAGTCCCAGAGAGCAGCACTTGTTCCAGCTCCGCGGCCAGTTTATCCCCGTGCATAATCCGACTCATCGATATTGCTGCTAAATTTTCCCAATCGTGTGTGGTTTTTTGTCTGCGCAATTAAATATGCCACTTCACATGAAGCCTTCTGCGTCTTTACAGAGACAGTTGTTTGCTTAGTGAGGGCTTTCTTCTGCCCCCGTAACACTCTCTTTTCTGTGAAAAAAGTCACTGGGTTTATCTGTGAGGCTGGGATGCTTGGTGTTTGTAATAATCCACGAGCTTTGGAAACCCGACGTTGGGATGCAGATTTAAACAGTAGGTCATTGCCAGAGGAGGGTCTGCTGATAGCTATGCTAATCGGGCACAAATCACACATTTGATGCTCGCTAATGGGAGGGTGATGGTCCTCTGGTTAGCAAACAGGCAAAAACATTGTTTCTGAAAATCATCTCGCGACCCCCCGCCACCGCCCCTGCGACCCCACTGGGGGTCAGGACCCCTACTTTGGGAACCACTGGTTTAGCAGAACGGTTCGTGCAAACCTTTAAAAAGTCAATCAAAGCAATGAAAAAAGAGAACATTTCCCTCCAACACAAGCTTGACAATTTCCTTCTTGCATACCGGAACTCTGTCCATGCGACTACAAATCAAACACCTGCAATGCTGTTTATGAATAGGCCCCTGAGATCTCGCATTGACCTCCTGAAACCAAATCTGAGGGGGGAAGTGCAAAATAAACAGTTCAGTACATTGTACAGTGACACAGCAAGGAGTTTTGATGTGGGACAACAAGTGTTAGCACGTGATTATCGAGGAGACAAGTGGACACCTGGAAGGATAGTCACTAGAAGTGGCCCGCTGATGTATGAGGTGGATATTGGCGAGCATACTTGGAGACGTCATGTGGATCAGCTCTTGGATGCTCAACCCAAGACCCCAGAGCAACCAACCTGCCCACCAGACCCTGTGACTAACTCTGATCACAACACTGATACTAGTGTAACATCATCACCTGCAATTCAGGAAGTGCCCCCTAAAGAGAGCACTCCACAAGTCCCTAGACGTAATCCTGAACGGATCAGGGCACCGCCGAAAAGATTGGATTTATGAGTTTTTTTTTGTTATGGATTATTTCTTGTAAAAAAAAAAAAAATGTTAAAATGATATGTCAGCAGTAAAACGCATTGTGTTAATTGTATTGAAGATGTTATAAAATGTGTTACTGTATGTTCCTTGAGATGTGTAGTATAAATCTAAAAGGGGAGGAGTGTATAAACTAAGTGGATCTATTTGACTAAGCGGAATTACTCCCCAAGTTATTGGTTTTACCTATAGGTAATATGCCTGCGCATTGATATGTTTATGTTGCAGTGAACCAAAGTAAAGTGAGGATTCACGAATTGAACTGCCTCCGAGTTTGGATCATTTATTCATATTTAATGTGTTGTAGTAAGGACACAACAATAGCCCTGAGTTTAAGATTTCCTTCTGTAAAAGGAAGATAGGGGTTTTCCTATCTTTGCCATCCTATCTTAAGTTAGGATAAGGAATTTGGATTTTTTTGAGTTGACAAAGTTGAAAATTTGTCATTTATTTTGAAATAATGGAGTCTTGCATCTTCCAAGCTACAGAGGAGACAAATCATTCTTCATATTTTAGTCGTCAGTTCAAAAGGCAGCATCTCTGATGGTATGGGGGTGCAGTAGTGCCTTCTTTATGGTGTGCTTATTCATCTGGAAAGTTAAAATTAGTGCTGAATGATATATATATATATATATATATATATATATATATAAGTTTTGAACAGCACAAGATGGCACTCAGACATAATATTTTGAGGGTAGACCTTAAATATTACCAGGTTAGGTTGATCCCAGTAAAGGGTGAAGCATAAGTATGTAGGGCACCCTGGATGGGAGAAGTATGGTGGGAAATGCGTGAGGGACACCTGAGTGTGTGCGAAGCGTATGGGTGCGCTTCCTGAAGGGGAAAGGCAGTGTGATGGAGTGCCATCACTAGGGTTGTGGGTCTGCTCTGCCTGCCATGTCAACAAGCCTGGCTCTTTGGTGTTGCGGTCAAAGTGCATGTTAGGTACCCCAGAGACCTGGGTTTGAAGCCGGGTGGAGTCTCCCCTCCGCTACAGGCCTTTTCTGGGTTGCGCTTTGCCATGGGGGTTTCAACTTCCGCATATGTTCCTACCCCCTTGGTTTTTACCCAGTGTTTTGCCTTGCCTGTTTTTGTCAATCTGCTCCTAGTTCTGTTTTTCCCCTTTCTTGCAATAAACCCACTTTTTGGACTTTTGGTTTTTCAGTGCTGCTATTGGGTCCAGTTCCACAAAGTTCCTGACACTAATGAAGCCAACTGAAACCAGCTCAAATCAGTTACCAGCACAAGCTGTTTTTTTTGCGGGATTTTTCTGTGGGGAAGATTGTGTTGCAGACTATAGCCAGTTCCAGAGACAACATGAGACCAACAATGTTATGTGTTGCATACTACTAGTTGTCCCCAGCCTTTATTAGTACAATCTGTGAGAAGTCTAAGCTAATGTGATCTTATCATTTATGCCTACTTGTCAACATATTACAGCTAAATTTAATTACTCAGCAGGTAGCCTGTGTGACAGCACCACCATCACCTCCAGCTTCCATACTGTGGTCCATCAAATTAAAGGTACAGTATATTCTAGGTTGCCACCAGTTGCTTTATGGTATTACCCCAGCAGTGAGGTATGACTCCTTTGGGTGAATAATCTTTTATTTTTTGAGTTGACAGGAATGGGCGCTGCACAGTCAATCCCAGTGGTTGGAGAAGTAGTTACGGCTATCGACAGCGGTGTGAAGATAACTGCGGCTGGAGTTTGCGGTGTCATCGGGGGGCTGTTGGATGATGAGGATGCCAAAGACACGGCCATGAAGTTTGTGAAGGATGCTGGGAAATCTTGGGTGGAATATTCAGAGAGAAATATCATTATTGCCCCAACGCGTGCAGTCATCCATGACATTGCTGGTAATACGAAAGAGGCAAAACGTGTCCTTTGTAAGATGGGTAAATCAGTCGAGGAGCTTGCTGACAGCACACCTGTAGTCGGGCACGTAAAGGGTGTGTATCACTACCTAGATGGGGATAAAGAACATGGTCATGCATGCATGAAAGGTGCTAGTCGCACACTAGTCATAGTTGGGGCTGGAGCACTCACCGGTGGAATTGGGGGAGGAGTAGCTCTAGGTGGATTAGCAGGTGTGGGAAGTGGGTTTGGATACGATGTAGCGGTAAGTGCAGGAGAACGTCGCCCCAATGGACTTATAGGCTCTATAGACAATGCAGTTGAATCGTTGAAGGAAAGGGATCTTCATGGTTTTATGGACTCGGCAATAAACCTTGGCTATGGTTTTACTGGAGATTTTCTTGCTGGAGCTGGTGGAGCAAAAGCCAGCAAGCAGCTGAACAAAGCTTCCCAGCAGAGGAGTGCTTTACGGAAGGAAATAGGAAAAAGCGCTACCAATGATACAGTAGATGCAGCCAAACACTTAAAGAAAGTGCAGAAGAAAGTGTCGGGAGACAGTCATGTTTGCACCAAGGTGAAAAACCTCGAGACAGGAGACACGGCCTACGGGACAAATGAACGATGCAGACAGCAGATAAGAGTAAATGAATATACCAGGAATGGTGAAGCTAGTGGATATAATAGCAGAACAAATGCCATGAAAGGGAGAGTTGGTGAATTCCCAAGGGAGCCAGGAATCCTCGAGAATAGAGCTAATGAGAGGGGCGTGCTGATTGAACAGAGGGTTCAAGCGAGGAATGGCGGGTATCGTGCTGTAAACGCATGTGCTGAACACGAGGCTTTCGAAAAACTGCAGACTACAGGGGCTGACAACAGGGTACGTACAACCAGTGTTCAATACCGTGATGGGAGTATCACAACAGTCGAGAGATGCGACAACTGTGCACAGTTTGCCGATCTGATGGGAGATGTGCCTACTGACAGGGTGCCAGGGATAACTGTGCCAACACGACAGTTTATTTTGGATTCATCCACCAGGGCCGTAGGGGGCGCTGCTGCATATGCTGGAATTTCTGTTGTTAGACCCCATAGGATTTTACAATATCACAGTCATAACCATTAACGAGAATTCAGTCGATCTCTATGAATTCATTGCGACCTTACAACTTCCACTAAACTCTACAACTTCTCTGCAACTTTCGGCCATCGTCACCATTTCCCACTAAAGAGTGAGCATCATTGTTTTGTTTAAAAGATGCAGAAAAAACATGTATTAATTAGCAGAAATCTTGGTAAATGAAAAGAGCATTAAAATGAGTATGAAGCATGTATTTTACGTTTTTAACCCAATGCAAATTACACAAAAATGTTTGATATAACAATCAAAGACACATTTATTGATTAACAACCAATGTAAATTCTACTTTGTACTATGTTTGGACACAATTTTTTATGACCCCATAATAATGCAGCTAGTGCTGTTGAACGTTGTGTAGGTTAGTTTTTTAAAAACTGGTTATCCAATTCACAAACAAGTTCACAAACAAGGCACGTATACTGTTTCAAAATGTAGAGGCAACATTTTAGCAGCTTTGTGAAAGTGCACTGATGTTTACTGCGCTTACTGTAACTCTCATAATTCCATTGTGTTCTTCCTCGCTCACGCACGCACGCACACACTAAACAGGCACTGAAGACACAATATGAACGTTTACCAGAATTAATAATGCACTTTTAACGGAGATGTTTTTCATGTTAATCTTTATTGTTATATCTAGTTTTGAATATTTAGTATTGTTAGTTTCATTGAACATTTAATATTTAGTTTCAAACTCCAATCTTCAACCTAGTTTCAAGTTTGTTTCAACACTACATGTATGTTTTTGGCAATATACTACATATAATGTTGGATAAATGGTTCCTGACTGTCTTACTGAAGCATCAAATGCTGTGTCGCTGTGGCTTCCCAATGAGCACTGAGTGAACTGAACCTGTTCTCCACACAAAAGCAATGTTAATCATTCATCATGTACTGAGGAATGAAATAAATAACATCTGGAATTTGTTACATTTAATAAAATGTAGAAAAAAAGTAAAATCGTCTCAGATGAAATATTAAAAGACCAGTAAAGCTCATTTCTCCATGCATGCTATAACACTCTCACATACAGTAGGTCTTACTGAATTACCTGCTGGTCATAAAACAGATCATACCCATGTACCACCAGGCAAGGACATGTGTGAACTGTAAAAAAAGTCCAAACGTTTAGGTCCAGACTCTGTTTATCAGGGCCCTGTTGGACCCCCTTCTGATCCAAGACATCAGAAGCATTCCCTGTGGAAATGTGCTGCATGAATCCTTTATGTTGGTTTAGCTTGAACTGTTTGTCTTGCACTCTTAATTGTCGATTTTAATTGTCATCATGGACATGCCATTTTACTTTTATTTCTTTTAAGTATTTTTAATTTGGTTCTACTGAGCAGCACTTTTTGCAGTGCAGAATGTTTAATGTATCCTCATTAGGCACATCAGCCTTCTGTAGTGAAGGACCAACATTTTACTTACTTAGATGAATTCTAACATGATTGTGTTTAAGAGTTGTTAAATCATGGGCAATTGAGTATCCACACCTCCACACCTTCACAGGCAGACTTTGAATGGTCACTTTATTTCAGTGTTATATCGCTACGTTTTAATTATGTTTGTTTTTCTCTGTTGCCCTCTTGGTATTGTGCAATAAAATTGTGCAATAAAATGACAAGGATGGTGATGATGTGAGCATGACAGTCTGATTGGCTTACACACTGAACAATGGTGTCAAAGGAGACAACAAGAAACCAAGATGGTAGGTGAGCAAAATGTTGGTACTTTACAGCAGAAGGTTGTCCACTGAAACAGCCCTGCATTCCCAGATGAACAGCACTCAGTCAAATGCATCATGGATAACCACTTCACACATAGGTATTACTCATTTTATCATTCACACTAACATGTGCAGCTTAAGACAGTCTGGTAACATCTCCTCTGTTTTTAAATAAGAAGATGTCTTCAACACCCCCCCCCCCCCCTCCACACACACACACACACACACATCCGTATCACAGGGCAGCAGTGAGAGCTGTAGCACTGTGCATATTGAGTATCAGTGTATGTGTGTGTGTGTAAGGGACCATGAGAACATCAGTGCTCTATGGTGAATGTGATGTTAAAATGTGCAGTATCGTGGCACTAGGCAGTGATTGTCATGCAGAGTCGTTCCCCACCATGCAGGTTGTTTAGTTTCTTATGTCTCTCTCTCTCTCTCTCTCTCTCTCAAACACACACACACACTGAGCCTTGCTGTCCTTGTGCACTTCACTCAGGACACAGCACCAGAGCAGCAGCAGCACCTCCTAGTGGCTCAAGTAAGCGTTCTTATCATTGACCTTCATAAGATAAGTTCAGATGAAAATCAAAGTACAAAATATTTTCCAAACTCTTCCCCCCTCATGTGTAGGTCTTATGTTAAGCCAGATAACATCTGCCACTAGTGCATTTATTTCTTTAAATAATTCTGGACACTGGTACCAGTCATGTGAGCAAAGCCAGAGTAAAGTATGTAAGATAGACTGATTGTGCTCTGGGTAACACATACATGCGCATATGTACATGTGACGGATGCCAGCTAGCACAACTCAGTGTAGAATGTTAGTAAACCTTCCTCCGTACGCCTCAAAAACATATGCTGCTGACCGAGCTACTCGCCCGGCTTTTCGTTCACTTGGTAGCGCATCTGTCTCCTATACCGGAGTTGCTATGAGGTCGAGGGTTCGAGACTGGGTCTGGAAGACCTCGGTTACACACATCGTGATATGTCATAATTAAAGAAATCGCTCTCTAGCCTCTTTCATAATGAGGTTCCTCTGGCTGCATCCTCCACCCTCCTATGCCTGTGTGTGTGTGTGTGTGTGTGTGTGTGTGTGAGGGATGGCACTATGGCCAAACACATGAATTATATCTCTTCTGTGGCTATTAAGGAGGTTGACTAATAGGAAAATAATTTTATACATGTAGAAAATGTAAAAATCTTCCCCAATAAAAATCTAAGTAATAAAGTCCTTTCACTAAATAGTCCTGTACAAAATAGAGTTTTTCAGTGAGCTGGGGACATATCAGTCAAGATCCTTGCTTACATTACCTAACACAGCACCTTGTTAACATCCTTCAAGACTTCAAACATTTTCACAAAAAAGTCTTTGGGTCGTGAAGAGCAAGGGCTGTTTGAGACAATCCCCTGGACAAAACACACCAACAGTGGGGCTGACAGGTCCCTCCCCTCCTCCTTTCTCTCACCTCACTGGCATTCTCAGCGTTGACCTGGAGGAAGTTGATGCTGAAATTGAAGGGGGCATCCTGGCCTCTGCCCAGGGGTGCTCGATAAATACACTGAGCAATGACTTGAGGTGTTTTCACATACTCAGAGTGAACCCTCCATAGGAGCAAACCTACCCCTAACAGTCTGCCTTAAACACTGATACCACAGCTTTGTGTATTTTACTAGGGAGATAATATTACATTTAAAAAACAAACCTGGCCTGTAGTTTCACAGAGTAAATTACAATTAAACAATTATGCAGGAAACAAGTATCTATCTAAAGTAACTAATCACGTGGGGGAAAGCAAAAATAACAGGGGACTGTGGGAAGGGATTCCATGCAGAAGCACTATTGACACGTGTAATAGTGACACAGGATGCTGGGTGGGGGTGGGGTGGATGTGTGAAGTGAGTGTTGATCAGGAGTGGGTGAAGGGTTAGATGGGTGATGTTTTAAGCTGCATTTTTCTCACCATGTGGTTGTATGTATCTTAATGTGTGCATAGATGTGTGCCTGTGTGTTATACATACATATATATATATATATATATATATATATAAGATCATCATCAGAAGGATGGGATATAGGACTTCATTATGTTCATATATATGAACATAATGCATATATATATATATATATATATATATATATGCAGCAAGAGATCCCAGCTGCAGACCTGCTGCCATTGTCCTCCCCAACCACAGCATTAGAGCTGCTATGTGTTTCACTCTTTATTTGGCTATGTTCCCAGAGCCTCCAGCCTGCTTCTTTGCCACAGATGTCCAGCTCAGGGGTTGAGTGGGGTGGGCTTATGGGGTTCAGTACTGTATGTGGTATATGAGAAATCATTATTTACATTATTTTAGTGGATAAAAAACCAACCATAATTAAATATTTCAAGTTTTATTCAGGTTATATTCAGGTCAGCTCTGCAATCTAAGAGGGTTTGGGAAAAGGTCATCTGTTTGTTTTCTAATGTTGCATACTGATGACATCTCAGAAGGCCACATAACGCAGTCAAGACAGAAAGCTCAAAAAACATAAAATAAAGCTGAAAAAGAATGCAGTCTCTTTAAAAGCTTTGTGAATGTCTGTCCATGCTTTATGTATAAATAAATAGGCATACATATATGTATTAAAGGCCCCCATGACTGTGCCCACCTGAGCACCATCAAATTTGTGAATGGTGTCAAAAAACAAGGAATTCCATCCCATGATCCTTTGCTAACTAATTTACATTTCAATTCCTTGGTCTGTGTTGGGCCCTGATATAAGAACCACAGAGTGGAGTCAGTTTCCTGAAGTTATACTTGAAGGAGCAAGAAATCTGGTCTACAGCTGTAGTTGTTAAGTTGACATTATAAGAAATTGTAGTAGATTTAACTAGATAGCATAAGCTATCTACATACTTTTTCTCTTTAGGACAGCCGGGTTGTATTTGTTTTAAATATAAATACTACAGCTTAAAATGTTATCACAACTGCTGACGTCAGTGAAAAAGGAGATAAAAGAAGAAGAATTTGATGACTTCCTATACTGTTATCTACTTGCAAATCAAACAGTGGATGAAAAGCCTGCATTGGAAGAAGACTTTAAAACTGAAAAGAATACATCACCTACTATTCCCGACCAAGATTTTTTCATACCCATGGATATTAAAAAAGAAGAAGACAAAGAAGTTGGACTAAGAGAGTATGGGAAAGATGACTCATCTGCAACAAGTAAGTCAAGTTGGTATAAACCTCCAAAACGAATTCACTGCAAAGCCCACCATATGGTTACATGTTCTAATCGTTCTTTTCAGAAGTTAAAATTACAAGCAGACACGTTGAAGTTGTAATCAAATGTAGTGAAACATTACCTGTATAACAACAGCTTGAAAGCTTTTGTCTTTTTTCATGCTTCAAGTGAAGAGTGCTTGTCACCATTCTTTTCTTGTGTCCTTACTGAAGTATTCGTATCTGGTTAAATATGTTTGACCGGTATGAAAATGTTCAACCTGCATAAACATTTTAAACAAATATGTGCTTCAGATTGAAAGATATTGTGCTGTGTTGTAGGACAGTCACCACAGGCAAAGAAAAACA
This sequence comes from Coilia nasus, assembly GCA_027475355.1. NCBI lineage: Eukaryota > Metazoa > Chordata > Actinopteri > Clupeiformes > Engraulidae > Coilia > Coilia nasus. The sequence goes on along the minus strand of CM050220.1, from coordinate 23,051,304 downwards.
CATGGAATGTTGTTTTAAAAATGCCTTATGTATGTTATAGGGGAAGTTCAAAGGATCCAGTGTAACAGAAGACGGAACACAGAGACAAAACCAAAACAAAACAAGTGCAATCAGAGATGGCAACCTGGTCCCCCATGTGGATATACAGGGTCATTGCAATAACTGGTCAATCCCGTCTGGGGGACCAGGTAATGAGAAGCAGCATGTGGAGCCAACCTGTTAACCAGTCCAGAGCAGGTCTATACAACCAATGGTCATTCTAGTCCAGGGCAGGTCTATACAATCAATGGCCATTCCAGTCCAGAGCAGGTCTATACAATCAATGGTCATTCCAATCCAGAACAGGTGCATACAATCAATGGTCATTGTTTGTAAACACCTGCTATGGACTGGAATGGCCATTGATTGCGGGCGGACAGACACATAACCACAGACACATACACACACATGGACAGGGTCAATGCAATACCTGGTCAATCACCTCCGGGGGACCAGGTAATAAACAAATACACACAGACAAAAGGTGCCATCAGTGTAGTGTATGTGGAAAGAGTTTCAGGTTCAGCTCACGTCTCACCAGACATCTGATCACACATACAAAAGAAAAGCCATTTCAGTGCTCTCACTGTGGAAAAAGGTTTGGCCAAATGAGCAATCTTAAGACACACCAGATGATCCATTGAGGGGAAAAGCCATTTCAGTGCTCTCAGTGTGGAAAGAGCTTTGGTCTAAGGAGCAGTCTCAAGACACACCAGAAGATTCATTCAGGGGAAAAGCCATTTCAGTGCTCTCAGTGTGGAAAGAGCTTTGGTAGAATGTACAGTCTCAAGATACACCAGAAGATTCATGCAGTGAGAAAATCATATTAATGTTGTCAGTATCAAAAGCCTTTTAATCAATCTCTAAAGCATAATTTTCTACCGGGGGAATGACATGCCACATGTTTCAGTGTGGACAGACCTTTAATGGAATTATTGATGTCTGGAAACACCTGAGAATTCATGCTAGAAAATAGTCACTTCAGTGTTCTGTGTTGAAAAGCGTTTCAGAAAATTATTGAAGTATTGAAAGTGGTCGTTTCAACTTTGCATTCACACAATTTACAATAGAATCAAGTACCATTTTGCATGTGCTTTTATCTGTTTTTGTGCACCATATCTGATAAAAGAACCCAACTCTTAGCCGTAATTATACAGTAAGGGATAGTTAAGGATAACTGTTTAGAAATAATTTATTTATGTATTATTTTTATAGGCGGTGGTGGTGGTGAAATATGTCTGCAAGAATTTTTTTTTTCATGTTTGATAAATTCACCTCTGGAACTTGCATTGCCTGGATCAGTAGCCTACTCCAGGCATTGTTTGATTGTCTGGGAAATGTTCCCTTTTTAATCCTAATGTAATCATAATTAGAAAATAAAAAATCAGCCTAGTAATATACTGTCTGACTTTTTGAAAGTGGCACATATGTTTTCAGATCAGATGTTTTTATGTTCAGTAGAAACTCCTTGGCATAAAGTTGGTATGAAATATATAGGCATGTTCATGTTGATTACCATTTAAAATGGTTTAACTAAAAGTAGCTATGAATGTAGCAAACTGTTCCCTTCCAGCCCCTCACTTTTTCGGGGATGCACGTTCACAGTTTTTACAACCAATGGCAAAACTAAATAACATAAGCTATATGAAAAGTTTTTTAAATTGGTCAACAGCACATTGCATGTAGCGCTTTTGAAGACACCAAAAGTTCTTATTTGTCTGATAGCTGTGTAACATCCCCTCTTAGTTTAAAATTGGCTCATATGCCTGATACCTACTCAAAATCCCCTCTGTTTAAAATGGGTGGTATCAGTGACGTTTCCGCAGATAAGGGCAGGTTGAAGGGAAACCCTGCAAGGCAAGTAGCCCAGAGAGAATATGAATGCAAATGTTACTGGGCCATGAGGCTGAAAAGTTCCCAACAAGTGGTTTTCCTGGCCCAGCGACGCTTGGAACAAGTGGTTCTGCTGGACCAGTGGCACTTTGAACAAGTGCTAAAGAGGCTAAAGGGGTAAAGGCATGTCAGTGTTTTTTGTGAGGCTGTTGAAAGCTGTGTGGACAATGTGTTAACAAAATGGTTGCAAAATTGGATGCAGCTGTTTCATTTTTGCATCCACACAATTAACAACAGAATGAAAAAAAAATCTATATATGTTTTGTGTATCACATATGATTGAATAAAAAACAATTTACATAAACATACATATTTAAGTCATCTGAATTTAATTATTTGGTCTCAGAACTCACAACTGGTCTAATGAACTAACAATGGTTTATCATAAGCAGGGTAACCAATGTATATCGGGATCCGGGTCCAAATATGCCTGAGGTCATTCCCCAATCCCATCCTGTGTGTCTCTCTCTCTTACACTCTCTTCCTGACTGTCTCTCTCACACTGACCTATCAGCAAAGGCAAAAAAAAAAAAACTAAAAAAAACTAAAAAAAAAGTTACGTCAGCCTACCAATCCTGGCATGGTAGACTCTAGGAAAGGGATACTAGCCCTCTTGCTCCTGTGATCTGAAGTAATGTTGGCAGATACTGTATGTGTCACAAGAACAGGCTACCATCTTCACAGCATTGCCAGCTACAACATGCCATGCTCTCCTCCACAGGTGTCCCTGGCCTAAAAACTGCCCCCTCTGCCACCCAGCCTTCACCCCGCCCCATCCAGGCTCCCACCCCTGGACCCACCCATCCTGGGCGCAATACGTGCCCCAGTTGCCCCTCTGCCCTCCATCCAGTCCAAGCCGGCTCAGAAGGAGAAGAAGGATATGAGGAATATTGTTCAGGTGAGGCAACAGTCAAACCTCAGAGACGTACTGTATAACGCTCTTCATTAGTAGTACATTAGCATTAACCTAGGGCAGATGCTGGGGATAGTGTCATTTAAAGCCCACTGAAGTTGGGCATGTTTCTGCAGTTTGACAGTAAGAGGATGCTGTGACAGTCAGATGTTTGTCCTGCCTGACATAAACTGAAACATACAGTTGAAGAAAAAATAACGGGAAACACTCTAATGACAGTCTAGCTTGTGTGTGTGTCTTTGCAGGCACACATGGATGAGGACACTGCAAGTGTCTGGTCCTACGACGTGAAAGAGGATGAGGAGGTGCAGACGAGGAGTAAGAAAAAGAGAAGCATTAAAAGGAGGTGAGGTTGGCAGTGGCATCACACAGGGTTCCCACAGTCATGGAAATCCTGGAAAAGTCATGGAAATTGAAAATGTAATTTTACAAGCCTGGAAAAGACATGGAATTTTGTAAATTCGCTAAAAGTTTTGGAAAAGTCATGGAATTTTAGTTTCTCCCTAATGCCAGAACTACAGCGTTCTGTTAGGCCTTTAGAGTCAACAGTAACTGCATTGTCAGTATTTTAACGTTTCATATTTAGCCCTAAAAGTATGCTAAATGGAAATGTTTTGGAAAATTGTGTCAGTGGAAAAGAGTGGGAACCCTGATCACGTCAAATACTTACATTGCCTCTGGCCTTATATGACACCAATATCTGCAGATATTGCAGTTGAGATGAGAGTTAATTTTGAAAAGAAAAATGCAAAGTCATAGGGAATGTTATTGATGTAACTTGTAAATGTATAAAAATCTGTGATATTTTTGTTTGCTTGTTTCTCCGCTTCCTGCGAAAACTGAACTGCTTCAGCTGCAAAGCGTAGAATGGAACCCACTTACATGTTTTATTTTCAATTTTTTATTTTTTTTTATTTACATTTTTTTTTGTTGAAATTCCCAACCCCCCATTAATAAATTTGATTTAAACCCCATTGGACTTGGTGTTTAATTCCCTTCTCTGTGGATACTGTTTGGCTATCTGAACTTTTTTGAGTAAGGATACAAGTAAAACACACATGGATATTATCCTTTAAGGCTGTACTGTCACACCCATAGACAGAATGTTGGGGTCCATGTCGTAGAATGTAGAATTAGAATTGGAAATTAGAATATTGCATTGTCGCAGAATACATTATTTTATAGAATATTAAACACTCACACCCTCAGACACACTGAGTTGGCTACAGCCTACATGTTATTGACAAATCCTCATCAAAAACTGTCAAATAATAGAATTTGGAAAATTCAAAATGACAGAAAGGAGAGAGAGCGTACCCATACTGCCTGAGCTATGAGCTTGGTGACAGCCAGGCTAACAGAAAGATAGAGGAAGAGAGAGACTTCCCCATCAGTTAAGCATGAGCACACACACAGCAAGTAGAAACCAGAGAAACGGTCCAATCACCACACAACACACAAGTCCCTTTTCGCAAACATTTAATGGTTTACATGACAAGAGTTCAGAACTCCATAACCAGCTCCGTTAAATATTAACAAATTTACAGTCATGAGGAACATAAAAAAACAAAGGAAAACAATTTGAATTTCAACAGTGCCTAAAAAACCCTCCCCTATTCACACACTCCCCTGCCTCACCCCTTTCCAAAACACCCACCCCCACCAGAAACGTTCAATCAAGGGGACACCCCAACGTCCTGCCCCCCACCCAACCACCCCTTGTCCAAACCCTGTCTGGGTATGTCCTATGTCTATTTATTGTTGATGTCTGTGTACACTTCATGTGCATGAGTGTGGCTGTGTGTTTGTGTGCGCATGTGTTTGTTTAAATTGCACATTTGGTGTCTGGTGAAACGCAATTTCAATCCTCTGTGTAATGCTTGTCACATAGTGAATTGACAATAAAGTTGACTTGAGTATTTTGGATCTCATGATTAAACGACTCCTGTCAATCAGAATAAAAGCTGCATCTATCTAATTGTATCTAATTGTTCTAATCTATCTTTTGGTGCATAACATGTATATTTAAATAATATGTTATAAAATAGTCTATGTTTTATTTCAATGTTCCCAATGTCTATATTCCCAGTGCCTGTGTGTTATACTTATATTGCCAATGCCTGTGTGTTATACTTACATTCTGAATAAATTTCACTTCACTTTTTTGCATAATTTTCACAAAATATTTCTGTTATCATTTCCCCTCCCCCCATTGAAATAACATTGTGACAACCAACCCCGCGATGGCTGTCAGTCTCTATTTGGCAGCCCATATCTTTTGAACACAATGAATTTAGGGCGATTTACGACCCTCCAGTCCTACCTGAGACTTCAAGCTTACATTACATTGAAAGGAAATCTATTCATAACACCGTTTTGAGGGATTCAAATGAAAGCAAAAAATGTGACAACCAACCCCGGTCTCCCCTACGTGTCTGTTCATTTTACACTGGCTTGAAAAATGATTCAAGTGACGACTGCTTCAATGTGAGCCTCTTCTCAACAATTCTCTGCTCTGTTAGTGTCTGGAGGTCTTGGACCGCTTTCAGGTAGGCAGAGTCCTTGTTCAATGCATAGTTGCGTAGCTTACCCAACATGGCTAGGATGTCGCTGTGTGACAAATCACTGCCGTCATTTAGATTGGTGTTTTCACTATCATCCTTTTCTTCGCTGTCATCTTCGTCGTCGTTGGTTTCCTGCGTCTTGTCGTTGAGAAAATTCTCCACGATCTGTTTCTCCCACTCACGGCCGTACGTCTCCTCTGTGGGCACACTGTCATCAAAGTTGATAAACTCGTCAACAACCTGGGCATCGACGTCTGCACTTTCACCATTCACCTTGAATGACTTCACAGCATATCTACTACGCCAACTGTCTAACCAACCATTGGAAGCCTTGAAATCAGACACACCGATATCCTTTGCTATAGCCAGCGCCTTCTCCTGCACCTTTGGGCCAGATACTGGGATGTTCTTTGCTCGTGCCTGCTGAAACCACTTCCAAACCAAAGCACTGACATCTTCAAACTTGGTTGTCGTCTTTACCCGCTGTCTGGAGCCGTCAGCAATTTCTTCAAACTGTTTCAGGTACTGGTCCTTCTTCCTAATGATATCTGTTACCGTAGTCTTGCCGATTCCAAACTTCTCACCAAGTTGTTGTCTCGTCATCTTTGTTGACTCGGCCTCTTTGATGAGATTGACCTTGTCTGTAAGGGTCAACTCCATACGGCGACGTTTCTGTGGACGACTCATATTGAAAATTCTGAAAAAGTAGCGTAGCTGAAGCAGTCAATAACTATTGTAGAGCAACTGTATCTCAGTGATTCCAGTGATCGAATGAATTTCCCTGTGTAAAATCGTCCTTTTTAAACATTTTTACTCTTTGCTCACACCCACTGTGAAATACCCATATTCAAAAAACAATGTGTGAATTTGATAGCGGGTAGGTGTCAACATCGAAACAATAGGCTACAGTGTACAGAACAGCGCCTAGTGCCCAGTGATTCCCTGGTCTTTGTGATCGCCGGCAGTCTGTCATTCGGTCGATTGGTCGGTCTATAGAGTGTGAATTTGTTACTTCGGACCGACCAAGGCGGTCGGTATTCAGAGTAGACAGTGGTCTGTTTATCCAGTGTCTTTTGTCATTAGTTTCAGTGGGGAATTTTCGGGACCATTAAAGTCGATCGGTTTTCACAGGAAGTCTGTTTACTCCGGGGTCGGTTTAGGCAAGTTTTACTGTATATGAAAAATCATTATTTACAGTGAGTGGATAAAAAAACAAACTTAAATTAAATATTTTATTCAGGTTTTATTCAGGTGAGCTCTGCAATGTAAGTGGGTATGGGAAAAGTTAAACTGTTTGTTTCCTAATGTTGCATACTGATGAGATCTCAGAAGGCCACATAAGGCAGTCAAGACAGAAAGCTCAAAAAACATTAAAAAAAAAAGCTGAAAAAGAATGCAGTCTTTTTAAAAGATTTGTGAATGTCTGTCCATGCTTTATGTAAGGCATACATATATTCAAGGTTTACCTGACATAGAGACATTTTACTTTTTATATTTTATTTCATCGTAGTCTTATAAAGAAAGAATATAATATTACATTCCCATCCAAAAAGTTAATTGACTGAAGACATTTACTTTTGATTTCACTGAAGGTTTCAACATCATTTTGTTCACATATTCACTCACACATTCTACACACATACACGCAACCCCCCACCCCCCATGGCTGTGCCCACCTGAGCACCATCAAATGCGTGAATGGTGTCAAAAAAACAAGGAATTCCATCCCATGATCCTTTGCTTAAGTAATTTACATTTCAATTCATTGGTCTGTGTTTGGCCCTTGAACCACAGAGTGGAGTCAGTTTCCTGAACTTCTACTTGAAGGAGCAAGAAATCTGGTCTACAATCACAGTACAGTTGTATGCTGTAGTTAAGTTGACATTATAACTAATTGCGGTAGACTTAACTAGATAGCATAATCTACATGCTTTTTCTCTTTAGGACAGCCGGGTTGTATTTGTTTTAAAAACTAGAACTGCAGCCTAAAATGTCACCACAACTGCTCATGTCAGTGAAAAAGGAGATAAAAGAAGAAGAATTTGATGACTTTCTATACTGTTATCTACTTGCAAACCAAACAGTGGATGAAAAGCCTGAATTGGAACAAGACTTTAAAACTGAAATGAATACTTTACCAACTATTTCTGACCAAGATTTTTTTGATACGCATGGATATTAAAAAAGAAGAGGAAGACGAAGAAGTTGTACTAAGAGAGTATGGGAAAGATGACTCGTCTGCAACAAGTAAGTCCAAAGTTAATTTCATTGCAAAGCCCACCATATGTTTACACGTTCTAAACGTTCTTTCCTTTAACAAAATTGGAGTGTGAGGCATGGGACAGGGACAGTGTGTAGAACAGTAATGTTATTTGTAAATAAAAGGAGATAAGGTAAGGTAATGCTATATATTTAGTCAGTTCTTAAACCCTTTTTTGAAAAACGTCTCTAAATGTGGTGCAACACACAAATAATGACATAATGTTGAAGTACAGAGGGTATGAATTTCAGTTTTTCTTGCAGAAGTTAAAATTACACAAAGACACATGTAGGTTCTAATCAAATGTAGTGAAACATGAATTATAACCAGCTTGAGAGCCTTAGTCCTTTGTCATGTTTACAGGTGAGAAAGTGCCACCACCATACACATCTCACCTCATCTGATCACACATACAAAAAAAGCCATTTCAGTGCTCTCACGGTGGAAAGAGCTTTGGTCTAATGTACCATCTCAAGACACACCAGATGATCCACTCAGGTAAAAAGTCATTTTAGCGCTCTCACTATGGAAAGAGCTTTGGTCAAATGAGCAATCTTAAGACACACCAGACGGTAGTGGGAAAATCATATTAATGACAATATCAAAAGGCTTTTAATTAATCTCTAAAGCATCTTTTTCTACTGGGGAAATGGCATGCCAAATGTTTCAGTGTGGACAGACCTTTAATGGAATTACTGATGTCAGGAAACACTTGAGAATTCATACTAGAAAATAGTCACTTCCGTGTTCTGTGTGGAAAAGCGTTTCAGAAAATTATTAAATAATTGAATGTGGTTGTGTCAAGTTTGCAGTCACACAATTTACAATAAAATCAAGTAACATTTTGCATGTGCAATTATCTGTTTTAGTGTACCATATCTGATAAAAGAACCCAACCCTTAGCCGTAGTGATGTTACATACAGTAACGGATAGTGATACACTTGATGACTGTTAAAAAATAATTTATGTATTATTTTTATGTGGGTGGTGGTGTTAAAACAGGTCTGCAAGAATTTTTTTTTTCATGTTTGATAACTTCACCTCTGGAACTTGCATGGCCTGGATCAGTAACCTACTCCAGGCATTGTTACCCCAGCAAGTCATACTTACGTTGCCCGTCACTTCAGAGTTCAACTCCTCACCACAGCTCACTGCTCACCTGGCACTGGACACCCTGGGGCCAACGCTACACTCTCGCTTCTCCAGGATCGCTACTGGTGGGGCAGAAGCCTCAGGTGCCCAAGGTCTACCTGGGCCTGGCCAAATTTAAGGATGCAGAGCCATCAAAAGAGGGGGCTGTTGAGAAGGTAAGGACAGAGCACATAAATACTTTTTTAATCTATCTGTTCACTATTTTGAAGCACTTTAGAGTTTACCAAACTCCCAACCAATCTTGTTATGTACAATGATGACAAATATTTCTTTTTTATTCTGTTCTGTTTATTCTTTTCTATTCTACTCAAAGCTGTCCTTAGAAGGATCAGATATGTGTTTATAGTATCATGAGGCTCACTGTCAAATGCATTCCATAAGGCTTTCATTGTCCAAGTATATTGGCAGTATTATAAACTAGCTTGGATTTCATCCAAAGTTCTGCTCTTTCTTATCTTTGTAATGACGAAATCATGACTTAGTAAACGGAAATGTTAGATGTTAATATGTTGACATCCATTCGGTAACTCTCCATTAAAACTAGAATACCACCTTTTTTGTAGTTACGATTGTCAGTACAAGAGATTCAGCATGTCTTTTCATTCCAAACAGGTATTCCTGCTGAATCCTGCACCCGGGCTTCCAAAACACAACTTTAACAACACCCTGATGCCCATTTCGCTCCCAGAGGAGAAGACCAAGAGGAGAAGCCCGGAGAGATGGCCATCTTTGGCGCGTGGGACATGGGCATTGCCCATCAGCTGCCCGGCGCAATCAAATACCTGAAGCTGCCGGTGGTGTCCCGCGAGGAATGTCGGGCTGGCTTTCAGTCAGGTAGAAGCCCCGTCATAGATAGCAAGATGTTCTGTACTGCCCCCAGCGAGTTCTTCATTAACGTGTGCTTTAACGATGCAGTAAGCGCCCTCGTGTTCCAGAATCCCAAGACGAACAGGGTTTACGCCGCCGGGATTGTTTCTTTCGAGACAGTGTGCGCCTTCAGGAAACATGCAGTGAGCACGAGGATCTCTGCCCACCTGCCGTGGATACGAGACATCAGAGAGAGAGAGCCTTACTATTTAAAATATTGCGACTGTGCTCCCGTAAACTGAATCGTTCTGTTCTGCTGTTTTTGGTTGAATGGTTTGTTTTTGTATTCAACTTCATATGTGTAAGAAAACTTGTGTAACAAAGATACTGTGAACTCCTTAATAAATGACTAAAACAAACTATGTTCACGTTCAGAGGGTCTGTTTTTTTCAGCAAATATCATGTTTTTACCAGGTACCTAACCAAGACTGGAGGGCAACCAATGGTTTCAGATTTTATTATGAACAATTAAAGATAGACAGAACACATCAAAGTAAAATTGCCCTATTTAAAAACGCGCCATAATTCAACCGTGTTTATTATTAACACCACCCTCGCTTATATGTCTTTATATAATTTCATGATAATAATAATACTGTATAATTAAAATACATAATATTCTCATGTGGGTCGATAAGCTGTTTTGTCATAATGGGCCGACTTGAACGTCATAAATAATGTAGGCTACGTCACCAACATTCTAACCTTTAGGGCTAAAATCGAAGGCAAACGCACAGTCTTACTAAGCGATTCAGGAGAGAGACATATTTCAATTATTCTGCCACAGCTTGCTATTGTTTCACGACCTGATATTTCTACTTGGGGCTTCCATTATGGTGAGTGTGAAGTAAATTCTGTAATATTGCCCATTCTCTGTTTGATTGTTGAGATAAACCTCTTCATTTTGAGTATATTATTGTTTAATAACTTCAAGATTAATTGTAACTGTTTAAATGATGATGGATTAGGAACAACCTAGTGCCACTGTAGTAGGCTGCATTGTTAAAAAATTGCTTAGGTCAACCACTCACCCTTTCACCTACACAAACCCCTCTCCTCACCCTCTCCTTGGGTGGTTTTTCTTTGTAGGCCCTCACCAATGACGAGACACCAGAAGATAACCTCTCAATGCCCGAGAGTGATGGAGTGTCTACAATAGGCATTGATTGGGTAATGCTCTATACTGACTTTATATCCACATAAAATGAAATGGAAATTACTTGCCACACCACAGGAGTTTGCACATAACTCTTTCCAATATGAATTAAAATCCATGCGGGCTAAGTTCTTTATTTTATAGCACCTATTGACTGTACCCTGCTATGAAGCATTACCCCATAACATCTTCAATCTTTGCCAGGACTGTCGGGATGACGTCACCTCCTACACCTCAGCTGAATTGCTGGTAGAGAGTGAGGGACCTGACACGCCCCCTTCCCCTAGGCATGCTGCATTTAGCACCACAACATATTATGTGGTAAGATTGGACCACACACTTTACTATGCAGTAGTGCTTTACTATCTTAAGTAGAAACATTTGGACTTGACTACACATGTTATTGTTCAATGATCACCTAAATTCAAACAAGCTATAAAGAAGTTGGACTGGAGGTTGTGAATTGAAAGATACTGGTGTTCTCAGGTATCTACTTCATACGATGAGCATCCCACTATTGCTGGTAGGCTTCTGTCTCTTCCACATCGTCTTGCGTCATTTCCTGTCTTCTATGAGTTTCCTGTCTGTTTTACAGCACAAGGGTGAGACCCCTGACTCTGCGGAGGTTCCTGTAGGACCATACTGTCCAGACATCAGCAATCAGGTGAGGCCTTTTAAGGCTCTACATTCAACAATGGCATCTGAGAGAGACATCTTAATATCATCATCTTAATATAATAATAATATATTAATAATATATCTGTTCATATTGACATGTGCGTAACAGCAGGCAGGCCCACTGACAGTCTTGGCTGGGGCTGGGACAAGATAATCTAATGCCCCCCCTCCCATATTCCATATATTATGGAGGGACCAGTTCTGCCCCCCCCCCTCTTTACAAGAGACCCGTTTGCCCCCCCCCATGAGTGTTCCTGACAGCACCAATGACCACACACCATGCTTCCCCTGCAGGACTCCCTGAAGAGGGTCAGAATGCAGCCTGGTTCTGCTAAGGCCCTGGAGGCCACACGTAGTCCCCCTGAGATCACTGACGCCTGCGGACAAAAAAACAGCCTGCTGGCCAAAGTCAGGGCGCAGTTGACACGTGGAAAACATGTGAGAAACCGTAAAAGTATTGTGCCCAGTGTGTAGAGCTTTGTTCACATTCACATTAATAAAGTAATTATTCATGAAGGTTGTGACACTTTTCTTTAGATAGTGTATGACAGAAAATAAATAAGTGGCAATAAGTACAACTCATAAAAACACTTAAAACAAGTTCACCTGAAAGTATTTACCATTCTCTCTGTTCAACAACTATCCTTGTCTGTCTGCGTGCAGGATAATGTTCATGTTATCTGTGTGAAAGAGGCTATCGAGGAGAATACCATCACCTCTGCGGATGTTGGCATCCCAGTTCCTCCTGCTGCTCCTGAGAAGCACAAGATGCCAAAAAAGGTACTTTGGCTGACTTGTGGCAGACAGGCGCACCTGAATCCATAATCGGGCCCTGGGGGTATTGTTACCTCTGCCAGCGGAGGTTATGTAATCATCTGCATTTGTTTGTTAGTTTGTTTGTTAGTTAGCAGCATAACCCAAAAAGTTAGGGATGGATTTTTGTGAAATTTTCAGGGTAGGTCAAAAATGGGCTAACTTAAAAGTGATTAGATGTTGGTGGTGATCTAAGCTGCCCTGGCAGAGGTCTGCACTCTCTGAGTGCTTTTCTAGTTTCCATATGTGTATCAGAAGAACTGGCTGCCTTCCTTACAGCATCGTCAGCTACAACATGCTGCTGTCCTCCTTCCCTCCACAGATCGCCCTTCCATCATCACATGTTCCACTTTCAGTACCTGAAATGATTTATTCTCTCCCTTCACCAAATTATCTGTGTGTGTGTGTGTGTGTGTGTGTGCAGACTAAACTGGTGTGTGCGCAGACTAAACTGGTGTGTGTGCAAGAGGCCCTGAAGGAGAACACCATCTCCACAGACCTAAAGCCTCAGATTGTGTTTAGGTCTTCAGCAGAACATGACGCAGTTGTCTCTAATAAGGTACGTTAGCTTGAGGGGGGCAGTGGTGCAGCTAGCTTAGGTGCCCAGCCGAGACCATATACTGTATATCGGGATCCGGGTCCAAGTATGCCTGATTTCATTCCCCAATCCCATCCTGTGTCTCTCTCTTTACACTCTCTTCCTGTCTGTCTCTCTCACACTGACCTATCAGCAAAGGCAAAAAAAAGTGAAAAAACTAAAAAAAAAAAGTTACGTCATCCTACCAATCCTGGCATTGTAGACTCCAGGAAAGGGATACTAGCCCTCTTGCTCCTGTGATCTGAAGTAATGTTGGCAGATACTGTATGTGTCACAAGAACAGGCTACCATCCTCACAGCATTGCCAGCTACAACATGCCATCTTCTCCTCCACAGGTGGCCCTGGCCTCAAAACTGCCCCCTCTGCCACCCAGCCTTCAACCCGCCCCATCCAGGCTCCCACCCCTGGACTCACCCATCCTGGGCGCAATACGTGCCCCAGTTGCCCCTCTGCCCTCCATCCATTCTAAGCCGGCTCAGAAGGAGAAGAAGGATATGAGGAATATTGTTCAGGTGGAAGTAACAATCAAACATCAGAGACGTACTGTATAACACTCTTCATTAGTAATACATTACCAGTACAACCCAGGACAGGCGAAAGCAAAGAATCCAGAGTAAATACTGGGAGCAGGACTAAAGGACAGTCGACATGTGTAGAAAAGAAAAAGTCAGCTCAATCAGGTTTATGCTCCCAAGTTTTTGATTTTAAACTGTGTGACGTTTCACCCTTCCTCAGACTTTTTCTTTTCTACAGGTGAGGCAACAGTCAACATAAACTGAAACATACAGTTGAAGAAAAAATAACGGGAAACGCTTTAATGACAGTCTAGCTTGTGTGTGTGTGTGTGTGTCTTTGCAGGCACACATGGATGAGGACACTGCAAGTGAGAAAAAGAGAAGCGTTAAAAGGAGGTGAGGTTGCCAGTAGCATCACACAGGGTTCCCACAGTCATGGAAATCCTGGAAAAGTCATGGAAATTGAAAATGTAATTTTCTAAGCCTGGAAAAGACATGGAATTTTGTAAATTCGTTGAAAGTTTTGGAAATGTCATGGTATTTTAGTTTCTCTCTAATGCCAGAACTACAGTGTTCTGTTAGGCCTTTAGAGTCAACAGTAACTGCATTGTCAGTATTTTAACTTTTCATATTCAGCCCTAAAAGTATGCTAAATGGAAATGTTTCGAAATTGTGTCAGTGAAAAAGAGTGGGAACCCTGACATCAAATACTTACATGGCCTCTGGCCTTACATGACAGCAATATCTGCAGATATTGCAGTTGAGATAAGAGTTCATTTTGAAAAGAAAAATGCTAAGTCATACGGAATGTTATTGATGTAACTTGTAAATGTATAAAAATCTGTGATATTTTTGTTTGCTTGTAGGTTTCTCCGCTTCCTGCGAAAACTGAACTGCTTCAGCTGCAAAGCGTAGAATGGAACCCACTTACATGCTTTATTTTCCATTTTTTATTTTTTTTATTTACATTTTTTTTTTTTTTGAAATTCCCAACCCCCCATTAATAAATTTGATTTAAACCCCATTGGACTGGGTGTTTAATTCCCTTTTCTGTGGATACTGTTTGGCTATCTGAACTTTTTTGAGTAAGGATACAAGTAAAACACACATGGATATTATCCTGTAAGGCTGTACTGTCTCACCCATAGACAGTAGAGGAGAAGGGAATGTTAGTGGGAGAATGTTGGGGTCAGAATGGAGTAGAATGTGAATTAGAATTGGAAGTTAGAATCTTGCATTGTTGCAGAATACATTCTTTTGTAGAATATTAAACACTCATACCACCTCAGAATCACCGAGTTGGCTACAGCCTACATGTTATTGACAAATCCTCATCAAATGTCAAATAATAGAATTTGGCAAATTCAAAATGACAGAAAGGAGAGAGAAGGAGAGAGAGAGAGAAAGAGAGAGAGAGAGAGAAAGAAAGAAAGAAAGAGAAAGAGACAGAGCACACCCATACTGCCTGAGCTATGAGCTTGGTGACAGCCAAGCTAACAGAAAGACAGAGGAAGAGAGACTTCCCCTTCAGTGAAGCATCAGCACACACAGCAAGTACAAACCAGAGAAACGGTCCAATCACCACACCACACAGCAGTCCATTTTTGCAAACATTTAATGGTTTACGTGACAGGAATTCAGAACTCCGTCCAGCTCCGTTAAATATGAACAAATTTACAGTCATGAGGAGCGTAAAAAAAGAAAAGAAAAACAATTTCAATTTCAAATACAAACAGTGCCTAAAAAACCTTCCCCTATTCACACACACCCCTACCTCACCCCTTTCCAAGACACCCACCCCCACCAGAAACGTTCAGTCAAGGGGACACCCCAACGTCCTGCCCCCCACCCAACCACACCCTGTCCCCTCATCAGTTTGTTACAATCTCTCAGAGCTCGTCCTTCCCTGTGGAGTCCTGTAAGGAAACACACACACACACACACACACACACACACACACAATGGACAAAACACACACAGGCAAACTTTACATGAAGCAACACCACTGTGTGCTGTAATACACCAAGCACTTGCACCATGTTGTTGGAAACAATCCCCAACACTAGAGGGCAGCAGAGGGGAGTAAATGATATGAACTTTAATATGAAAGCCAAGTGAGGCTCAGTGAGCTTTACAAAGTCCATATAACAGTTAAGTTGGGATATGAGAAAGTACCAGAAAGGGGTTTCATGCAAGTGTGAATGTGTGTGTGTGTGTGAGAGAGAGAGACTGACTGTATCCTTTTCTGTGTTGTCGTCGCCTCCTCCGGCTCCTCCTCTGGCTCCTCCTCCTCCACCTGCACACCACAGCACCACACGCTCAACCTCTGTTGCTATAGCTAGCTTGGCGCTAATGCAACATCTACTGCAGTCTATCTTTGCAAATAAGGAGTTTTGCTTTAGCTACCGTGAGTAGCATGTGCATTTAGAAGCCATACAGCTCTGGAAAAAATTAAGACACCACTGTAAAATTCAGCTTCTCTGATTCACTGCTTATAGGTATATGTTTGAGTAAAGTGAACACTTTGATAACATTTCTCCCAAATTCCAACTTCAACTGACACTGTGGCTGTCATACATGCAGAGATGCTGATCTTAGGAAAATTTGCAGTGGTTTCTCAATTTCTTCCAGAGGTGTGCCTCCACCAACTACCAAGAAGAGCTACCTCTGACTTCCTTTGGAACCGTACATGTCTACCTGTATGTCCTATGTCTATTTATTGTTGATGTCTGTATACACTTCATGTGCATGAGTGTGGCTATGTGTTTGTGTGTGCATGTGTTTGTTTAAATTGCATATTTGGTGTCTGGTGAAAAGCAATTTCAATCCTCTGTGTAATGCTTGTCAAATAGTGAATTGACAATAAAGTACACTTTGACTTGACTATTTAGGTCATTTCATGATTAAACGACTCCTGTCAATCAGAATAAAAGCCGCGTGCGTGTGTGTGTGTGTGTGAGTGTCTACCTGTTCGGTGAGGTCGACGTTCATGCTGAGCCGGAGCATCCTCTCGATGCGGTCCCCGTAGGCCTTGGTGTCGGCCAGCTGGTAGCCCGAGCACAGCATCGCCATCTCAAATAGAACCACCGCCAGGTCTGCCGCCGTCTGATTCACACCATCAGCCTAGAGAGAGGGAGAGAGAGAGAGAGAGAGAAGGGGAGAGAGAGAGAGAGAGAGAGAGAGAGAGAGAGAGAGAGAGAGAGAGAGAGAGAGAGAGAGAGAGGACAGACCTGCTGCCATTGTCCTCCCCAACTACAGCATTAGAGCTGCTATGTGTTTCACTCTTTATTTGGCTATGTTCCCAGAGCCTCCAGCCTGCTTCTTTGCCTGCCTCAGTACTGTATGTGGTACAGTAAAACTTGCCTAAACCGATCGTGACTGGGACCCCAATTTACGGTCGGTTTTCACAGTGGGTCGGTTTGTTCGGGTTGGGCGTGGCTGACACACGTGCAACACAATATGATATGCTGTGTAAATGTTCGCACTTCTCACACACAAATATGACAAGCACATGATATATTACACTCCAGTTGTGCTGTATTTATTTGCACATTTATATTTACAGTACAAAAAATGTTATAAACTTGATTCAAAAAACGAGTGATTTTCACAATGTATCATACACACACTGTATCATACACACAATTGATCATGTAGGGGTTGGTTGTCACACGGGTTGGTTGTCACACTCATCATATCTCGGCCACTAAAGAGCGCTGATCAACGTCACTGACATAGAAATGTTCAGAATTAGTGTTAGGGGTCATCTACATTGACAGTTCAAGTGTTTGACACAAAGTTTTGAGGTGAGATCAATATTAAGGTTTTTCATGTCAAAATGTAAAATTTCAGAACTTTAGGTTTTCTTTTCTAGTTTTGTAACTAATGAGTTGACTATTACCATTAAAAAGTATAAAGACAGAGCTACATTTTCGATATGTTATGCTACAACTTGTAGCTGCTAGCGTCACTTCTAGCATACAAGGTCAGTTGGGGATGGTTGTCACACTCTCTTTGGGGTTGGTTGTCACATGTGCCACCAATGGCCATATATGTATTCACTCTCTGACACACACACACACACACACACACAATCTAAATAATAACAATAGACCTATCTAATTGTTCTAATCTATCTTTTGGTGCATAACGTATATTTAAATAATATGTTATAAAATAGTATGTATTCAGCAGCAAGTCTATGTTTTATTTCAATGTTCCCAATGTCTATATTCCCAGTGCCTGTGTGTTATACTTACATTCTGAATAAATTTCACTTCACTTTTTTGCATAATTTTCATAAAATATTTCTGTTATCATTTCCCCTCCCCCCATTGAAATAACATTGTGACAACCAACCCCGCCATGGCTGTCAGTCTCTATTTGGCAGCCCATATCTTTTGAACACAATGAATTTAAGGCGATTTACGACCCTCCAGTCCTGCCTGAGACTTCAAGCTTACATTTTACATTGAAAGGAAATCTATTCATAACACCGTTTTGAGGGATTCAAATGAAAGCAAAAAATGTGACAACCAACCCCGGTCTCCCCTACGTGTCTGTTCATTTTACACTGGCTTGAAAAATGATTCAAGTGACGACTGCTTCAATGTGAGCCTCTTCTCAACAATTCTCTGCTCTGTTAGTGTCTGGAGGTCTTGGACCGCTTTCAGGTAGGCAGAGTCCTTGTTCAATGCATAGTTGCGTAGCTTACCCAACATGGCTAGGATGTCGCTGTGTGACAAATCACTGCCGTCATTTAGATTGGTATTTTCACTATCATCCTTTTCTTCGCTGTCATCTTCGTCGTCGTTGGTTTCCTGCGTCTTGTCGTTGAGAAAATTCTCGACGATCTGTTTCTCCCACTCACGGCCGTACGTCTCCTCTGTGGGCACACTGTCATCAAAGTTGATAAACTCGTCAACAACCTGGGCATCGACGTCTGCACTTTCACCATTCACCTTGAATGACTTCACAGCATATCTACTACGCCAACTGTCTAACCAACCAGGCTTCCAGCCTTGAAATCAGACACACCAATATCCTTTGCTATAGCCAGCGCCTTCTCCTGCACCTTTGGGCCAGATACTGGGATGTTCTTTGCTCGTGCCTGCTGAAACCACTTCCAAACCAAAGCACTGACATCTTCAAACTTGGTTGTCGTCTTTACCCGCTGTCTGGAGCCGTCAGCAATTTCTTCAAACTGTTTCAGGTACTGGTCCTTCTTCCTAAGGATATCTGTTACCGTAGTCTTGCCGATTCCAAACTTCTCACCAAGTTGTTGTCTCGTCATCTTTGTTGACTCGGCCTCTTTGATGAGATTGACCTTGTCTGTAAGGGTCAACTCCATACGGCGACGTTTCTGTGGACGACTCATATTGAAAATTCTGAAAAAGTAGCGTAGCTGAAGCAGTCAATAACTATTGTAGAGCAACTGTATCTCAGTGATTCCAGTGATCGAATGAATTTCCCTGTGTAAAATCGTCCTTTTTAAACATTTTTACTCTTTGCTCACACCCACTGTGAAATACCCATATTCAAAAAACAATGTGTGAATTTGATAGCGGGTAGGTGTCAACATCGAAACAATAGGCTACAGTGTACAGAACAGCGCCTAGTGCCCAGTGATTCCCTGGTCTTTGTGATCGCCGGCAGTCTGTCATTCGGTCGATTGGTCGGTCTATAGAGTGTGAATTTGTTACTTCGGACCGACCAAGGCGGTCGGTATTCAGAGTAGACAGTGGTCTGTTTATCCAGTGTCTTTTGTCATTAGTTTCAGTGGGGAATTTTCGGGACCATTAAAGTCGATCGGTTTTCACAGTAAGTCGGTTTACTCCGGGGTCGGTTTAGGCAAGTTTTACTGTAGGCCTATATGAAAAATCATTATTTACAGTGAGTGGATAAAAAAACAAACTTAAATTAAATATTTTATTCAGGTTTTATTCAGGCGAGCTCTGCAGTGTAAGTGGGTGTGGGAAAAGTTAAACTGTTTGTTTCCTAATGTTGCATACTGATGAGATCTCAGAAGGCCACATAACGCAGTCAAGACAGAAAGCTCAAAAAACATATAAAAAAAAAAAGCTGAAAAAGAATGCAGTCTTTTTAAAAGATTTGTGAATGTCTGTCCATGCTTTATGTAAGGCATACATATATTCAAGGTTTACCTGACATAGACACATTTTACTTTTTATATTTTATTTCATCGTAGTGTTATAAAGAAAGAATATAATATTACATTCCCATCCAAAAAGTTAATTGACTGAAGACATTTACTTTTGATTTCACTGAAGGTTTCAACATCATTTTGTTCACATATTCACTCACACATTCTACACACATACACGCAACCCCCCACCCCCCATGGCTGTGCCCACCTGAGCACCATCAAATGCGTGAATGGTGTCAAAAAAACAAGGAATTCCATCCCATGATCCTTTGCTTAAGTAATTTACATTTCAATTCATTGGTCTGTGTTTGGCCCTGGAACCACAGAGTGGAGTCAGTTTCCTGAACTTCTACTTGAAGGAGCAAGAAATCTGGTCTACAATCACAGTACAGTTGTATGCTGTAGTTAAGTTGACATTATAACTAATTGCGGTAGACTTAACTAGATAGCATAATCTACATGCTTTTTCTCTTTAGGACAGCCGGGTTGTATTTGTTTTAAAAACTAGAACTGCAGCCTAAAATGTCACCACAACTGCTCATGTCAGTGAAAAAGGAGATAAAAGAAGAAGAATTTGATGACTTTCTATACTGTTATCTACTTGCAAACCAAACAGTGGATGAAAAGCCTGAATTGGAACAAGACTTTAAAACTGAAATGAATACTTTACCAACAATTTCTGACCAAGATTTTTTGATACGCATGGATATTAAAAAAGAAGAGGAAGACGAAGAAGTTGTACTAAGAGAGTATGAGAAAGATGACTCGTCTGCAACAAGTAAGTCCAAAGTTAATTTCATTGCAAAGCCCACCATATGTTTACATGTTCTAAACGTTCTTTCCTTTAACAAAATTGGAGTGTGAGGCATGGGACAGGGACAGTGTGTAGAACAGTAATGTTATTTGTAAATAAAAGGAGATAAGATAAGGTAATGCTATATATTTAGTCAGTTCTTAAACCCTTTTTTGAAAAACGTCTCTAAATGTGGTGCAACACACAAATAATGACATAATGTTGAAGTACAGAGGGTATGAATTTCAGTTTTTCTTGCAGAAGTTAAAATTACACAAAGACACATGTAGGTTCTAATCAAATGTAGTGAAACATGAATTATAACCAGCTTGAGAGCCTTAGTCCTTTGTCATGTTTACAGGTGAGAAAGTGCCTGTCACCATTTTTTTTGTGTCCTTATTGAAGTATTTGTATTTGGTTAAATATGTTTGAGCTTCAGGTCCAGCACACATCTCACCTCATCTGATCACACATACAAAAAAAAAGCCATTTCAGTGCTCTCACGGTGGAAAGAGCTTTGGTCTAATGTATCATCTCAAGACACACCAGATGATCCACTCAGGTAAAAAGTCATTTTAGCGCTCTCACTATGGAAAGAGCTTTGGTCAAATGAGCAATTTTAAGACACACCAGACGGTAGTGGGAAAATCATATTAATGACAGTATCAAAAGGCTTTTAATCAATCTCTAAAGCATCTTTTTCTACTGGGGGAATGGCATGCCAAATGTTTCAGTGTGGACAGACCTTTAATGGAATTACTAATGTCAGGAAACACCTGAGAATTCATACTAGAAAATAGTCACTTCCGTGTTCTGTGTGGAAAAGCGTTTCAGAAAATTATTAAATAATTGAATGTGGTTGTCAAAGTCAAAGTCAAAGTGTACTTTATTGTCAATTCACTATGTAACAGAAATTACACAGAGGACTGAAATTGCGTTTCACCAGACACCAAATGTGCAATTTGAACTAGAAACACGCACGCACACACACACACACACAGACACACATCCACACACACACACGCGAAGTGTGCACAGACATCCACAATAAATAGACATAAGACATTCAGATAAACATATACGCTTCCAACAAGAAGGAAAGTTCGAGGTAGCTCTTCTTGGTTGCTGGTGTAGGTGAAAAGGGAAAAAGTGAAATGTGCAATATGTAAGGTGCAATAAGTGAAGGTGCAGTTGGTAAAGTGCGAGTGTAAAAGCAGCATGGACATCAGTGTGTGGATGTCAGTAACATGTTCATGGAATCTTCTTCATTGTGTTGAGTAGCCTGATGGCCTGTGGAAAGAAGCTGTTTTCCAGTCTGTTTGTGTGGCACCGCATGCTGCGGTAGCGCTTTCCAGATGGTAAAGGGGCAAACAGTTTGTGTGCTGGGTGGGTGGTGTCCTTAATGATATTGGTGGCTCTCTTGGAACAGTGTGATGTGTATAGGTCCTGAATGGTTGGTTGGGGCAATCTGATGATCTTTTCTGCAGTCCTCACCACCCTCTGTAGAGCCTTCTTGTCCGCAGCTGAGCAGCTGTCAAGTTTGCAGTCACACAATTTACAATAAAATCAAGTAACATTTTGCATGTGCAATTATCTGTTTTAGTGTACCATATCTGATAAAAGAACCCAACCCTTAGCCATAGTGATGTTACATACAGTAACGGATAGTGATACACTTGATGACTGTTAAAAAATAATTTATGTATTATTTTTATGTGGGTGGTGGTGTTAAAATAGGTCTGCAAGAATGTTTTTTTTTTTCATGTTTGATAACTTTACCTCTGGAACTTGCATGGCCTGGATCAGTAACCTACTCCAGGCATTGTTTGATTGTCTGGGAAATCTTTTTAATCAGTATGGATGATGGAAAGGTGAGAGCTGTCTTCTCCTGGGAGGTGCCACAGACTGTCAAGGAACTCCAACGCTTCTTGGGATTTGCTAATTTCTACAGGCGCTTTATCCACAACTACTGTCAGATTGCAGCACCCCTCACTTCCCTGCTCCAAAGGAAACCCAAAAGCCTCTCCTGGAACCCTGAAGCCTCAGAGGTCTTTCTACAGCTGAAGAAGGCCTTTGCGTCAGCACCAGTTCTCTGCCACCCAGACCCTGAGAAGAAGTTCATAGTTGAGGTAGATGCATCCACCACAGGAGTCGGCGCTGTCCTTTCTCAATGTCAGGGAGATCCTTCTTACCTCAATCCATGTGCCTACTTCTCCAGAAAACTAAGCCCAGCAGAACGCAATTATGACATAGGTAATCATGGACTACTTGCCATCAAGCTAGCCCTGGAGCAGTGGAGACACTGACTGGAACACTCCTCAGTCAGTGTGTTCACTGACCACAAGGACCTCCAGTATCTGTAGGAAGCCAATCGACTCAACCCACAGCAAGCCAGATGGGCCCTCTTTTTCACCCGCTTCAATTTCACCATCAGTTACAGACCTGGATCACGCAATCCCAGGGCAAATGCTCTATCACGGATCCACCATCCCAAGGAGTCTTGTGAGCAACCTGAGCCCATCCTACCAGTTGACACGGTTGCCAGTCCTATCCTGTGGGCCATGGATGAACAGATGGCTGCTGCCCAGGAGTCTGACCCAGCTCCAGCGAATACCGCAGCAGGTCATACTTACGTTACTCATCACTTCAGAGTTCAACTCCTCACCACAACTCACTGCTCACCTGGCACTGGACACCCTGGGGCCAACGCTACACTCTCGCTTCTCCAGGATCGCTACTGGTGGCCTGGGATGGCTCGGGATTTCCACAGGTTTGTAGCAGGATGTACTGATTGCGCCATGGCAAAAACAACTCGTCACCTTCCTGTGGGAAAATTGGTTCCTTTGCCAGTGCCACGACGGCCTTGGTCGCACCTTGGAGTTGACTTTGTCACTGACCTCCCTTCATCCAATGATAAGACCTGCATACTTGTGGTGGTGGAAAGATTTTCCAAAGCCTGTGAACTCATTCCACTTAGGAGTCTCCCGACAGCAGCAGAGACTGCTGAGACCCTGTTCACACACATTTTCAGAAATGTTGGTATTCCTGAAGATGTAGTGTCAGACCGAGGACCCCAATTGACGCCCGCTTCTGGCGAGCCTTTCTCCGTGTGAT
Source organism: Coilia nasus (assembly GCA_027475355.1). Taxonomy (NCBI): domain Eukaryota; kingdom Metazoa; phylum Chordata; class Actinopteri; order Clupeiformes; family Engraulidae; genus Coilia; species Coilia nasus. The sequence continues at coordinate 23,027,781 of CM050220.1, read as the reverse complement.
GGGTATAAGTGTGAGTTTGACGGCGGGCTATCACCCCCAAACAAATGCGCAGACAGAACTGAAAATTCAGGTGATCAGCCGTTTCCTTCGAGTGTACTGTCACGGGCATCAAGACACCTGGAGCCAGTTCTTACTCTGGGCTGAGTATGCACAAAACTCTTTGTCAACCTTCCACTGGCCTGACACCTTTCCAGTGTATACTTGGTTTCCAACCCCCACTGTTTCCATGGACTGGAGGACCTTCTGATGTTCCAGCTATTGACAGTTGGTATCGGAAAAGCGAGAGGGTCTGGGGCGAAGTACACCACCAGCTGCAGCGAGCCATCAACCGCCATAGTCACCATGCCAATGTCTGACGATCCGCAGCACCCAAGTATGAAGTGGGTCACATCCAAATGCGTCTCCCAAGCAAGAAGCTAAGCCCTCGTTACATCTGCCCCTTCACCATAACTCACCGGATCAACCCAGTCACATATCGCATCCAGCTGCCTGCTGACTACAGAATCCAACCCACCTTTCATGTTTCATGTTTCCCTTCTGAAACCCTTTCACCCACCTCTCTCTCTTTCCTCCACAGAGCCTGGTGCTGCCGTTGATCCCCCCTTGCCGCTTCTTCTGGACGAGGGTCCCGTCTACGCCATCCACAACATCCTGGACTCCCGGCGTCGCAGAGGTCGGTTGGAATACCTGGTCGACTGGGAGGGCTATGGACCAGAGGACCGCTCCTGGGTGCGACGCAATGACATCCTGGACCCCGATCTCCTTACAGAATTCCATCGCACCCATGCCAGTCGACCAGCCCCTCGCAGCCGTGGCCGTCCGAGACGCCGTACCCCCTTGTTCTTGGAAGCGGTGCCTGGAGGGGGGGCGGGGGTTAATGTCACGGCCACACCAGATTCTCCACCAGTCACTTCCACAATTTCCCAATCAAATTCCCCAATCTGCTAATAACTCTGCTCCTGCATTCTCCCAGTCCAACTGCCCAATCCACAACTCACAGCACATGCACTCTCCCAGTCCAATTCTCCAATCTGCTAATCACCAACCTGCAACCACCAGCACATGTGTCCAATCTTCCTCTGCCTATTTAAAACCCTGCCACTTTCCACTCTCTGTCTGGCCTCGTCGATGAAGACACTGTTGCACACACTGTTTGCCTGCTCTTGGACTGTTGATCTTGTTTCTACCTACAGATATTGTCCTTTCCCGTTTGTCAGTTTCATGAGGGAATCTCGCGAGATTCTCGTGAGATTTACGCAGCCCATTTTATCCGAAATGGTCGGGAGCTGCAATGTACCCAAACGACCACCAGGTGGCACTTGGGAGCGCTGCCTTAATTACACAACAAATGGTATAGTGGCCATATTGTATTTGAACCACTGGTTGACACCACTCTAAAAATAATTCAGGAGGTTAGTATTACTTAAAACATGAGCTTTTACAGATGGAAAAACATAATTTGTCCCTTATTTTATTAAGTTGATAACTTATTTCAAGATGTTGATCAAAATTAAAACAATTTTTATCAGTCAAATATGAGCTAGGTCATCTACAGTATGTTGGATGTTCGCTGCGCCTGCCTTGTCCCAGGTTGCCCCACTTTTTTTGTTAAGCATTTTCCAATTTCCTAACTGTGGACCTTTTCTGTTAAACTTTTTCAGTTATTGGGTTGTGTTCTCCTGTGTGGTTCTCCTTTAAGCGATTGCATCCTGTTTTCCTGCGTTGGTTGTTCATTAAAGACCTGACTGAAGCTAACTGAGTGTCCTGAGTCTGTGTGTCCTGACAGTAATATACTGTCTGACTTTTTGAAAGTGGCACATATGTTCAGATCAGATGTTTGTATGTTCAGTAGAAACTCCTTGGTATGAAGTTGGTAAGAAATATATAGGAATGTCCATGTTGATTACCATTTAAAATGGTTTAACTAAAAGTAGCTATGAATGTAGCAAACTGTTCCCTTCCAGTTACTCACTTGGCTGCAGAGTGACAAAACTTAACTTCCGTTGCTTCAACCAATGGCAAAACTAAATAATATAAGCTATGTGAAAAGTTTTTATACTGGTCAACAGCACATTGCATGTAGAGCTTTTCAAGACACCAAAAGTGCTCATTTGTCTGATACATGTCTAACATCCCCACTCCGTTTAAAATTGGCTCATATGCCTGATGCCTACTTAAAATGCCCTGTTTAAAATGGGCGGTATCGGTGACGTTTTCGCAGATAGGGGCAGGTTGAAGGGTTACCCTGCAAGGCAAGTAGCCCAGAGAGAATGTGAATGCAAATGTTATAGGGCCACAAGGCTCCAAATTTCCCAACAAGTGGCCTTTCTGGCCTAATGACGCTTGAAACAAGTGGTTCTGCTGGACCAGTGGCACTTTGAACAAATGGATCTGCTGGCCCAATCATGCCTGATCAGTGATGAGTGCACCAGACTGTGGCAGACAGTGGCAGACATGCTGCGGAGAGTACCCTTCTGATTTTCTGATGCATTATTATCATGCTGGATTAGCCCTGAAATGGCCTTGGCCTGGCTGCACAACAGTGTGAACATGACTAGTGTTCTACATGTGGGAAGAGATTTGGTGAAATGGCTAATTTTAAGAGACACCAGATGATCCATACAGCGGTGGAAAGATATCCAAGTGCTCAGAATAACAAGCCATTTAATCAGCAGGGTTCTCTAAAACAACACCAAAGAATTAAACTGGGGCAAAGGCATGTCAGTGTTTTTTGTGAGACTCTTGAAAACTGTGTGGACAACATGTTAACAAATGGTGGCAGAAATGGATGCAGTTGTTTCATTTTTGCACCCACACAATTAACAACAGAACAAAAAAAAATGTCTATATCTGTTTTGTGTATCATATGCGATTGAAAAAAACAAACAAAAAAAATTCATAAACATTTAAGCCATATGACTTTAATTAATTGGTCTCAGAACTTAATACCCAGGCCTAATGAACTAACAATGGTTTATCATAATCAGGGTAACCAATGATTATCATGCCAATGCCAATGGTCATCATGGTCATCAACCAATGGTCACAATTGCCTATTATCAGTTAATATAAAAACTGCAACCGGTTTAAGCAGTTCCGGTTCAGTCCTGCTGCAGGCAGTTGTAATGTAACATCTGAAATTTGGTGAACATAGCATCTACCATCTGCAACATCGGCCACTGTCTGCCCACACCTGGTGCACTCATCACTGTCCAGCAGCTACATCTGCTGCAGTTTCTAGCATCACTTGGCCAGTAAGTCCACTTGTTCCAAGCGTCACAGGGCCAGGAGGGACACTTGTTGTGAATGTGCAGCTGTACTGCTCACTGCGCTATCAAGATTGTTGATGTGTTCATCCATGGTGAAAATAACAAATGTGGCACATTTTTCATTTTGTCACACAAACATCAATACAAAGAGAAAGAAAGGACCTCAAAAGTATTACAAATAAACTACTGAAATTGAGTGATGGAAATGAAATATTTAATTAATTTAATTAAAGACAATGTTGTCGCGGCGGTTCTCCTACAAAGTGTGTAGGTTGCTTCATGATGATCCGAAACAAAGACTGAACAAGCTTAAAAAGTTAAATATTGCATTGGCTGCGCATTCTTTTCATTGGCTCTTCTAAATGTCTGAACCATAGTGTGAATTTCTGTGGTATTCCTTTGCAGTGTTCATCATTGTATAAATACACTGAGTAATGACTTGAGGTGTTTTCACATATTCAGAGTGAATCCTCTACTGGAGCAAACCTACCCCTATCCATAAACATTGATAGAGTAGCTTTGTGTATTTTACTGGGGAGATAATATTACGTTTAAAAACCTTTAACCTGACCTGTAGTTTCACAGAGTGAATTACAATTAAACAGTTATGCAGTATCTATCTAAAGTAAATAATCACGTGGGGGAAAACAAAACTACCAGGGGATTATGGGAAGGGATTTCATGCAGAAGCACTATTGACACGTATAATGGTTGACACAGGATGCTGGGTGGGGGTGGGGTGGATGTGTGAAGTGAGTGTTGAGCAGGAGTGGGTGAGGGTTTAGATAGGTGACGTTTTAAAAGCTGCATTTTTCTCAGCATGTGGTTGTATGTATCTTAATATGTGCATAGATGTGTGCCTGTGTGTATGTGTACACATATATATATGAACATAATGAAGTCCTATATGATATTCTGATAGTGATGTTACTTAGTGATGTCCATGTTTTGTCCTGCTCCTGTGACTACATCATGGCTGGTGCTGCCTGCAGCAAGAGCTCCCAGCTGCAGATCTGCTGCCATTGTCCTCCCCAACCACAGCATTACACCTGCTATGTGTTTCACTCTTTATTTGGCTATGTTCCCAGAGCCTACAGCCTGCTTCTTTGCCACGTGGTGTCCAGCTCAGGGGTTGAGTGGTGTGGGCGTATGGGGTTCAGTGTGGTATATGAGAAATCATTATTTACAGTGAGGGGATAAAAAACAAACTTAAATTAAATGTTTCAAGTTGTATTCAGGTTATATTCAGGTCAGCTCTGCAACCTAAGAGGGTGTGGGAAAAGTTAATCTGTTTGTTTTCAAATGTTTCATACTGATGAGATATCAGAAGGCCACATAACACAGTCAAGACAAAAAGCTCAAAAAACATAAAATAAAGCTGAAAAAGAATGTAGTCTCTTTAAAAGCTTTGTGAATGTCTGTCCATGCTTTATGTATAAATAAATAGGCATACATATGTATTCAAGGTTTACCTGACATAGAGACATTTTACATTTTATATTTTATTTCATTGTAGTCTTATAAAGAAAGAATATAATATTACATTCCCATCCAAACAGTTAATTGACTGAAGACATTTACTTTTGATTTTACTAAAGGCTTCAACATCATTTTGTTCACATATTCACTTTACCTATGGCCAGGGGCATTCTACACACATACATGCAACCCCCCACCCCCCATGGCTGTGCCCACCTGAGCACCATCAAATGTGTGAATGGTGTCAAAACACGAGGAATTCCATCCCATGATCCTTTGCTTAACTAATTTACATTTCAATTCCTTGGTCTGTGTTGGGCCCTGATATAAGAACCACAGAGTGGAGTCAGTTTCCTGAACTTATACTTGAAGGAGCAAGAAATCTGGTCTACAATCACAGTACAGTTGTATGCTGTAGTTGTTAAGTTGATGCTATAAGACATTTTAGTAGATTTAACTAGATAGCATAAGCTATCTATATACTTTTTCTCTTTAGGACAGCCGGGTTGTATTTGTTTTAAATATAAAAACTACAGCTTAAAATGTCATCAGAACTGCTCATGTCAGTGAAAAAGGAGATAAAAGAAGAAGAATTTGATGACTTCCTATACTGTTATCTACTTGCAAATCAAACAGTGGATGAAAAGCCTGCATTGGAAGAAGACTTTAAAACTGAAAAGAATACATCACCAACTATTCCCGACCAAGATTTTTTAATACCTATGGATTATAAAAAAGAAGAAGAAGACAAAGAAGTTGGACTAAGAGAGTATGGGAAAGATGACTCATCTGCAACAAGTAAGTCAAGTTGGTATAAACCTCCAAAAGTAATTTATTGCAAAGCCCACCATATGGTTACATGTTCTAATCGTTCTTTTCAGAAGTTAAAATTACAAGCAGACACGTTGAAGTTGTAATCAAATGTAGTGAAACATTACCTGTATAACAACAGATTGAAAGCTTTTGTCTTTTGTCATGCTTTAAGTGAAGAGTGCCTGTGACCATTCTTTTCTTGTGTCCTTACTGAAGTATTCGTATTTGGTTAAATATGTTTGACCGGTATGAAAATGTTCAACCTGCATAAAAATTTTAAACAAATATGTGCTTCAGATTGAAAGATATTGTGCAGTGTTGTAGGACAGTCACCACAGACAAAGAAAAACACATGGAATGTTGTTTTAAAAATGTCTTATGTATGTTACAGGTGATGTTCAAAGGATCCAGTGTAACAGAAGACGGAACACAGAGACAAAAACAAAACAAAACAAGTGCAATCAGAGATGGCAACCTGGTCCCCCATGTGGATATACAGGGTCATTGCAATATGGGCAGACAGACACACAGACAGACACACACACGAACAGGTTCATTGCAATACCTGGTCAATCCCCTCTGGGGGGCCAGGTAATGAGAAGCAGCATGTGGAGCCAAACTTTTAACCAGTGCAGAGAAGGTGTATACAATCAATGGTCATTCAATGGCCATTTCAGAGGAGGTGCATACAATCAATGGCCATTCCAGTCCAGAACAGGTGTATACAGTCAATGGCCATTCCAGTCCAGAACAGGTGTATACAGTCAATGGCCATTGATTGTAAACACCTGCTATGCAGCGGAACGGCCATTGATTGCGGGTGAACAGACACATACACACAGGCACACAGACACACACGGACAGGGTCATTGCAATACTTGGTCAATCCCCTCCGGGGGACCAGGTAATACAAAAATACACACAGACAAAAGGTGCCATCAGTGTAGTGTGTGTGGAAAGAGTTTCAGGTCCAGGTCACAACTCACCAGACATCTGATCACACATACAAAAGAAAAGCCATTTCAGTGCTCTCACTGTGGAAAAAGCTTTGGACAAATGCAGCATCTGAAGACACACCAGATGATCCATTCAGGTGAAAAGCCATTTCAGTGCTCTCACTGTGGAAAGACCTTTGGTCAAATGAGCAGTCTCAAGACACACCAGATGATCCATTCAGATGAAAAGCCATTTCAGTGCTCTCACTGTGGAAAGAGCTTTGGTCAAATGCACCATCTCAAGACACACCTGATGATCCACTCTGGGGAAAAGCCATTTCAGTGCTCTCACTGTGGAAAAAGGTTTGGCCAAATGAGCAATCTTAAGACACACCAGATGATCCATTCAGGGGAAAAGCCATTTCAGTGCTCTCAGTGTGGAAAGAGCTTTGGTCTAAGGAGCAGTCTCAAGACACACCAGATGATCCATTCAGGGGAAAAGCCATTTCAGTGCTCTCAGTGTGGAAAGAGCTTTGGTCTAAGGAGCAGTCTCAAGACACACCAGAAGATTCATTCAGGGGAAAAGCCATTTCAGTGCATTTACTGTAAAAAGAGCTTTGTTAGAATGAGCCATCTCAAGACACACCAGAAGATTCATTCAGGGGAAAAGCCATTTCAGTGCATTTACTGTAAAAAGAGCTTTGTTAGAATGAGCCATCTCAAGACACACCAGAAGATTCATTCAGGGGAAAAGCCATTTCAGTGCTCTCAGTGTGGAAAGAGCTTTGGTAGAATGTACAATCTCAAGAGACACCAGAAGATTCATGCAGTGGGAAAATCATATTAATGTTGTCAGTATCAAAAGGCTTTTAATCAATCTCTAAAGCATCTTTTTCGACTGGGGGAATGGCATGCCAAATTTTTCAGTGTGGACAGCCCTTTAATGGGATTATTGGGGGAAACACCTGAGAATTCATACTAGAAAATAGTCACTTCATTCTTCTGTGTGAAAAAGTGTTTCAGAAAATGATTAAAGTACTGAATGTGGTTGTTTCAAGTTTGCATTCACACAATTTACAATAAAATCAAGTACCATTTTGCATGTGCCTTTATCTGTTTTAGTGTACCATACACTAAGAAAGAGCCCAACACTTAGCCGTAATGATGTTACATACAGTAAGGGATAATGATACAGTTAATGATGACTGTTAAAAAATAATTTATGTATTATTTTTATGTGGTGGTGAAATAGGTCTGCAATTTTTTTTTTCATGTTTGATAACTTCACCTCTGGAACGTGCATGGCCTGGATCAGTAGCCTACTCCAGGTCATGTTTGATAGTCCGGGAAATGTTCCCTTTTTAATCCTAATGTAATCATAATTAGGAAATAAAAAAACAGTCTAGTAATATACTGTCTGACTTTTTGAACGTGACACATATGTTACATATGTGGTCGGTAGAAATTCCTTGGCATAAAGTTGGTAATGGAAGCCTGAGAAAGTTCTGCCAGGAAGATTACAATGGCTGGGACGGGCGCTGTCTCTGACCAATCAGCGGCCGCCACCTGCATTATAATGACCTGACCAACTTACCTTTTTTGCTGCTTCAGGTGCCGATGTTTCGACGCATCCTCCTCCCTCCCCACCACCACCAGTTTGGTCCCTGTCCATCCCCCTGGTGAAAAATTCTGGGTTCTGCTAAACGGAAACGGCTAGTTCTGCCGGATCCAGCGATGCAAGACCCAGGCTGATGACCGGACCTACGCCAAAGAATATTTACTTTCTAATTAATGTTCAGTTGTTTATTCTGACCATATTAAAATGCTTTAATTGAAATTCTTATTCTCTGAATCTTTCTGGACGAAATAAATATATAGGCATGTTCATGTTGATTATCATTTAAAATGATTTAACTAAAAGTAGCTATTAATGTAGCACACCGTTGCCTTCCAGCCACTTACTTGTTCAGCGACAGACGTTCACAGTTTCAGTATGTGGTTTGTGAGAAATAGCTATTTACAGTGAGTGCATCATATTCAGGTCAGCTCTGCAAACTAAGAGTGTGTGGAAAAAAGTTAATTTGTCTGTTTTCTAATGTTGCATACAGACATGCTGCAGGGAGTACCCTTCTGACTTTATGATGCATTATTATCATGCTGGATTAGCCCTGAAGAGGCCTTGGCCTGGCCTGGCACGACAGTGTGAACATGGCTAGTGTTCTACATGTGGGGAAAGATTTGGTGAAATGGCTCATTTTAAGGTGGAAAGACATCCAAGTGTACAGAATAACAAGGCATTTAATTAACAGGGTTCCCTAAAAAAAACAGCATATACAAATACGCAGGGACACAAGAAACAAATGCTGTAAGTTTAACTTCCGCAAAAACACCTGAAATCCACACCCTCTGTACTTCAACATTATTTATATGTTGCACCTCTTTGGAAACAGGTTTACATTTAGAGACTTTTTTTAACACAAAAGGGTTTAAGAACTGACTAAATATATAGCATTATATTAGCATTATTCATTTTTGTTAAAAGAAAGAACATTTAAAACATGTAAACATATGGCAGGCTTTGCAATGAAATTAGTTTTGGAGATTTATACGATTTTGTCTTATGTGTGCAGATGAGTAATTTTTCCCATACTCTCTTAGTCCAACTTCTTTGCCTTCTTCTTCTTTTTTAATATCCATGGGTCTCAAAAAATCTTGGTCGGTAATAGTTGGTGACGTATTTATTTCAGTATTAAAGTCTTGTTCCAATTTAGACTTTTCATCCACTGTAGTTTCATCCACTGCAGTTCTTAGCATCACTTGGCCAGCACGTCCACTTGTTTAAAGCGTCACAGGGCCAGTAGGGACACTTGTTGTGAAGGTGTTGCTGTTCTGCTCACTGCGCTATCAAGGCTGTTGATGTGTTCATCCATGGTGAAAATAAGGGACATGGCACACTTTTTATTTTGTCACACAAAAATCTATACAAAGACAAAGAAATTATTTTAAAAGTAAAAAAGTGAAATAAACTACTGAAGTGGAGTGATTGAAATAAAATCTTTCATTTATTTCATTAAAGAGAATGTTGTCAGAGTAGCTCCTACAAATTGTGCAGGTTGCATCATGATGATCCAAAACAAAGAATGAACAAACTTAAAAAGTCAAATATTGCAGTGGCTGTTCATTCTTTTCACTGGGACAAAAAATAACTAAAATAACAGGGGATTATGGGAAAAGATTCAATGCAGAAACGCTATTGACACATGTAATGGCCGACACAGGATGCTGGGTGGGGGTGGGGTGGATGTGTGAAGTGAGTGTTGTGCAGGTGTGGATGAGGGGTTGGATGGGTGACGTTTTATGTGTGCATAGATGTGTGCCTGTGTGTATGTGTATATATATATATATATATATATATATATATATATATATATATATATGTGTGTGTGTATGAACATAATAAATTCCTACATGATATTCGCATAGTGATCCTACTTAGTGATGTCCATGTTTTGCCCTGCTCCTGTGGCTACATCATGGCTGGTGCTGCCTGCAGCAAGAGATCCCAGCTGCAGACCTGCTGCCATTGTCCTCCCCAACCACAGCATTAGAGCTGCTATGTGTTTCACTCTTTATTTGGCTATGTTCCCAGAGCCTCCAGCCTGCTTCTTTACCACGTGGTGTCCAGCTTAGGGGTTGTGTGGGGTGGGGTATGGGGTTCAGTACTGTATGTGCTCTGTGAGAAATAGGTATTTACAAAAAATAAATAAATGTGGGTGTGGGAAAAGGTAATCTGTTTGTTTCCTAATGTTTCATACTGATGACATCACAGAAGCCTACATAACACACTCAAGACAGCTGAAAAAACATACAATTAAGCTGAAAAAGCATAGTCTCATTAATGCTTTGTGAATGTCTATCCATTCTTTATGTATAAATAAATAGGCTTACCTGACATAGAGACATTTTATATTTTATTTCATCTTACTCATATAAAGAATGAATATGATATGACATCCCCACACAAATGTAAGGCCCATCTGTAAGCATACAATTCAACTCATCATCTGCAAGCATACAATTCATATTTGGTACAAGTTAACTAATTGTTATTGAGGGAAAATCCATTATTCTTGCAGGATTTTGTATGTGGGTACTTTGCTTTTATGCTTCTGACATTACAGTACATGTCATTCAGCACACTCTTATCCAGAGTGACTGACAGTGAACTAACTACACAGGGACAGCCTCCCTGGAGCACCTTGGGGTTACTTGTCATACTTAGGGGCACAGCAGTGGCAGGCCCTGGGATCAAACTCACTACCTGCTATCTCACTAACTACTACCACCAGCCTACAACCACCACATTCTTATCAAGGCCCTGGTACTTCACTGAGAGAAATCTGTTGTGTTTCTTTGCATGTGCAGACAACTGCAATAGTGCTACATAACACTTATGATACAGACTTCATAAAAACTAAGATTGATTTCACTGAAGGTTTAAACATAATTTTCTTCACATATCCACTTTACCTACGGCAGGGGCATTCTACACACATACACGCAACGCCCCCACCCCCCACAGCTGTGCCCACCTGAGCACAATCAAATGTGTGAATGGTCTCAATACATGTGGAATTCCTATTGCTTAACTGGTTTTACATTCCAGTTGTCCCTGAAGATGATTGGTCAGTGTGGGACAAAGGAGGCTATTGATTGGTCTATGTTCAATAAAGGGAGGCTATTGGGCCATGATATAAGCACCACAGAGTGGAGTCAGTTTCCTGAACTCTTGCTGGAAGGAGCAAGAAATCTGGTCTACAAGAATCCGGTATTGAATATCACCGTACAATTGTATGCTGTAGTTGTTAAGTTGGCCTTACAAGAAATTTTACTAGATTTACCATAAGCATAACATACTTCTCTTCTTTAGGACAGCTGGGTTGTATTTGTTTTTCAAATTAATACTGCAGCCTAAAATGTCACAACTGCTCGTGCCAGTAAAAAAGGAGGTAAAAGAAGAAGAATTTGATGACCTCCTATACTGTTATCTACTTGCAAATCAAACAGTGGATGAAATGCCTGAATTGGAACAAGAAATAAATACGTCACCAACTATTCCCGACCAAGATTTTTTGATACCCATGGATATTAAAAAAGAAGAAGAAGACGAAGATGTTGGACTAAGAGAGTATGGGAAAGATGACTCGTCTGCAACAAGTAAGTCAAGTTGGTATAAATCTCCAAAACTAATGTCATTGCAATGCCCGCCATATGTTTATATGTTCTACACATTCTTTCTTAACAGAATTGGAGTGTGAGGCATAGGGCAGGGGAGTGTATAGAACAGGGATGTTATTTGCAGATAAAAGGAGATATTTGTATTAGGTATTTGTGATAAAAACATTCTCCAAATGTAAACCTGTTTCCAAAGTGGTGCAACATACAAATAATGTTGAAGTACAGAGGGTATGAATTTCAGGTGTTTTTGAAGAAGTTAAAATTACACCATTTGTTGCTTGTGTCCTTACTGAAGTATTTGTATTTGGTTAAATATGTTTGGCCTTTATGAAAAATTTCAACCTAGATAAAAAGTTTCAACAGATATCTGCTTCACACTGCAATACATTGTGCTGTGTTGTAGGACAGTCACCACAGAAGTCCCAGCATTTTTCTGTCTACCTAGAAGACCCACATAGGGGCCATTTGGCCAGACCGCTTTTCCTGAATACACTAATCACTCATTTTGTTATGGTAATGAGACTGTTAGTGGCAGTGTGTGGGGTGAGGGGGTCACACCTTACAGTGGTGAAGTCATGTTGGCTACTTCTGTGTGAATGTGAGAATGAGGAATAAAACACATTCTATTTTTATACCTCAGTGCACATGGACTATCGCTTCAGTTCCCTCAAGAATGTTGTGGTGAAAGAAGCTCCTCTCCAAGGAACGAAGATGCAGAGATTCAACACTCAACAGGCATTGGAAATGATCCTGGATGGAGCAAACCCTTGCGACTCGGATGGAGAACACATCAACCTTCAGGTGGATTCAGACTCCGAGCTGTCTCAGTTGTCTTCAGGTAAGATTTCATTTCATATTATTTCCTATTTTACATTTCATTTCAGTGAGGAAGTTGGAAAATATAGCACCATGCTTGCATTTGTGATATCATTTGACTTTCCCATTGCTCATAATTACATTTTTTTCACACTACAGATGAGGAGACTGCTCCCCAACCAAAAAAGAGAACTCGGCTGGGGACTGATGTGACAGAGACTGCGAAAGACGGCACAGTATGGCATGAAGAACAGGTGGGAACAGGTCCACATTTCACCCCGCCATCGCCATACAACGCAGATGGAGAGCCAACAGCTAAGGCCAGGAGGTCAATCACAAGTCGTCTTCAGAGCTTCCTGTGTTTCATCACTCTGGACATGCTTGGTATCATTCGAGACTGTACAGTTCAACATGCAAAGCAAACGGAGCATGTGGATTGGTTCATGGGCCTCCCTGAACTAATGGCATTTATTTCCATCACCATCATGCGGGGAATCATCAGGGTGCCATCACTGCGTGACTGCTGGTCGAAAAACCTGGGAAGCCCACAGATAATCGAAACCATATCCCGAGGGCGTTTCCAAAACATCATGCATCACCTGCGCTTTGATGACAGAGACACCCGCAGCGAGCGAGCACAGACCGATAAGTTTGCTGCAATTTCGAACATATGGGGACTGTTTGTCACCAACTGCATCACATCCTACATCCCTGGTCGACACATCACCATCGAGTTTGGGATCAAGTTTTGGGTGGCGTGTGACTTGAAAACCAAATACGTCTGCAACATCCTCCCATATCTTGGCAAGGACCCCACTCAGCCTCGTGGGGAGAGAGTGTCTGAGAGTGTAGTCATGAGGCTGATGGAACCATTCCTGGACAAGGGCAGAAATGTTACCACGGACAATTTCTTTACATCACTGTCACTTGCAAAACGACTACTTAGCCGGAATACAACCATCCTCGGCACAGTCAACAAGATTCGCCAAGAAATTCCACTGTCAACTAGACAGATGCACCGCAATGAATTTACCACCCAAGTATTTTCAACCACTGGTGCCACACTGACGGTGTATGCGCCCAAGCGGAAGAAGACTGTATATGTTCTCAGCAGCATGCACAGCATGATCCAGACACAGGATACCACCAAAAAGAAGCCAAACACCATCACACTCCACAACACAACAAAGTGCGGCGTTGATGTCATGGACCAGATGGTACGGGAGTACACAGTCCGCGCAGGAACACGGTGCTGGCCAGTAGCAGTGTTCTATAACATGATAGATATAGCAGCACTGAATGCACACGTGCTCTATCAATTATGCACCGGGAGGCAGGAGAGACGGGTGGATTTCCTGCTGGAGCTTGCAAGAGAGTTGGCTCACTCCCACGTGGGTATGAAAAAGGCCCAAAAGGAACAATTATTTCGGCAACAACCCTCCACACCACAACTAGGAAAAAGAGCCAAGTGTCAGGCTAAAATTAAATGTAAGGACAATCATGCAACTGTGCGCTGTGTTGACTGCTACCGATATACATGTGGGAAATGCCGAAAGGAGCAATGGCAGTGCCAGGATTGTGAGTGACTGCTCAAATGTATTTCACTCATAATGCATGGTTTTTCATTCTTTGTAAATATGCTTGGGTTTCTTTTTTTTTTTTTTTACTATTTTTAGCACACAAAAATAACAATTACTTCTGCAACAACAACCCTCCACACCAAAACTGGGAAAAAAAAGTTGTTTTTTCATTCCTTGTAAATATGTTTGGTTTGTTTTTTTAAGAATAAATGTCAGTGTGTTGATCCCTTCCTCCCTGTTGATCATTTCCACTGCATACAGCTCATAGTCCAGTTTAAGTCTTTATGGCTATGTTCACTGAGGTATTTATCCATCTCAGAACTAAAGCTTGCTCTCAAAAGAACCTCCTGAGCTGTAAGGTGTGTCCCCTCCCCCACACAGGTTCAAGTGGCTCCGGCCGTGTGCCACTAACAGCCACATTTCTCTCTCACATGTCTCTCTGTCTCTCTCTCTCTCTCTCTCTCACACACACACACACACACTGAGCCTTGCTGTCCTTGTGCACTTCACTCAGGACACAGCACCAGAGCAGCAGCAGCACCTCCTAGTGGCTCAAGGAAGCGTTCTTATCATTGACATTCATAAAATAAGTTCAGATGAAAATCAAAGTACAAAATATTTTCCAAACTTTTCCCCCCTCATGTGTAGGTCTTATGTTAAGACAGATAACATCTGCCACTAGTGCATTTATTTCTTTAAATAATTCTGGACACAGGTACCAGTCATGTCAGCAAAGCCAGAGTAAAGTATGTAAGATAGACTGATTGTGCTCTGGGTAACAAATACATGCGCATATGTACATGTGACGGATGCCAGCTAGCACAACTCAGTGTAGAATGTTAGTAAACCTTCCTCCGTACGCCTCAAAAATATATGCTGCTGACCGAGCTACTCGCCCGGCTTTTCGTTCACTTGGTAGCGCATCTGTCTCCTATACCGGAGTTGCTATGAGGTCGAGGGTTCGAGACTGGGTCTGGAAGACCTCGGTTACACACATCGTGACATGTCATAATTAAAGAAATCGCTCTCTAGCCTCTTTCATAATGAGGTTCCTCTGGCTGCATCCTCCACCCTCCTATGCCTGTGTGTGTGTGTGTGTGTGAGGGATGGCACTATGGCCAAACACATGAATTATATCTCTTCTGTGGCTATTAAGGAGGTTGACTAATAGGAAAATCATTTTATACATGTAGAAAATGTAAAAATCTTCCCCAATAAAAATCTAAGTAATAAAGTCCTTTAGCTAAATAGTCCTGTACAAAATAGAGTTTTTCAGTGAGCTGGGGACATATCAGTCAAGATCCTTGCTTACATTACCTAACACAGCACCTTGTTAACATCCTTCAAGACTTCAAACATTTTCACAAAAAAGTCTTTGGGTCGTGAAGAGCAAGGGCTGTTTGAGACAATCCCCTGGACAAAACACACCAACAGTGGGGCTGACGAGTCCCTCCCCTTCCTCCTTTCTCTCACCTCACTGGCGTTCTCAGCGTTGACCTGGAGGAAGTTGATGCTGAAATTGAAGGGGGCATCCTGGCCTCTGCCCAGGGGTGCTCGATAAATACACTGAGCAATGACTTGAGGTGTTTTCACATACTCAGAGTGAACCCTCCATAGGAGCAAACCTACCCCTAACAGTCTGCCTTAAACACTGATACCACAGCTTTGTGTATTTTACTAGGGAGATAATATTACATTTAAACAACAAACCTGACATGTAGTTTCACAGAGTAAATTACAATTAAACAATTATGCAGAAAACAAGTATCTATCTAAAGTAACTAATCACGTGAGGGAAAACAAAAATAACAGGGGACTGTGGGAAGGGATTCCATGCAGATGCACTATTGACACGTGTAATAGTGACACAGGATGCTGGGTGGGGGTGGGGTGGATGTGTGAAGTGAGTGTTGATCAGGAGTGGGTGAAGGGTTAGATGGGTGATGTTTTAAGCTGCATTTTTCTCACCATGTGGTTGTATGTATCTTAATGTGTGCATAGATGTGTGCCTGTGTGTTATACATACATACATATATATATATATATATATATAAGATCATCATCAGAAGGATGGGATATAGGACTTCATTATGTTCATATATATGAACATAATGCATATATATATATATATATATATATATATATATATATATATATATATATATATATATATATATATATATGCAGCAAGAGATCCCAGCTGCAGACCTGCTGCCATTGTCCTCCCCAACCACAGCATTAGAGCTGCTATGTGTTTCACTCTTTATTTGGCTATGTTCCCAGAGCCTCCAGCCTGCTTCTTTGCCACAGATGTCCAGCTCAGGGGTTGAGTGGGGTGGGCTTATGGGGTTCAGTACTGTATGTGGTATATGAGAAATCATTATTTACATTATTTTAGTGGATAAAAAACCAACCATAATTAAATATTTCAAGTTTTATTCAGGTTATATTCAGGTCAGCTCTGCAATCTAAGAGGGTTTGGGAAAAGGTCATCTGTTTGTTTTCTAATGTTGCATACTGATGACATCTCAGAAGGCCACATAACGCAGTCAAGACAGAAAGCTCAAAAAACATAAAATAAAGCTGAAAAAGAATGCAGTCTCTTTAAAAGCTTTGTGAATGTCTGTCCATGCTTTATGTATAAATAAATAGGCATACATATATGCAGGGTTCGAATTATAAATTTGACCCTATGGGGGTCTCTATCTTTAAAAAAAAAAAAAAAAAAGCAAAACGCACTGTCCTTTTTAATTTTTTTCGCTGTGAAGCCAAACGACACAAGGCCAGCCAGTGCTGTTTTTTTTTTCGGTGGCATGGCGGAAAGTTTAGGCAACCTACGTATTATTTTTGTATTTCTAAAAACGCATTACAAAATGAAGGAAGATTGATATAAGATAGGAGGTAGATGAGAAGTCTTCTTCGGACTGAACTTCACGTTCGCAAGCCCCAAATTTCAGATTTGCGCGCATAGTGGTGTGATGGTGAATCAATATCACGTCGTAACTCAATACAAAGATGGCTGCATGGTGATCGTAAATGAAGCGAATTTTATTTATGTTTATATGGTGATATATTTAAGCTTATCATGGTAATATGACATATTCGAGAAGCGTCCACAGTAAATGAAATTTGCTTCTTTCATTGGAGCCTGAGGGTATGGGAGCTCAGCTCCCATTGGCTCCCACGTAATTCGAACTATGCATATATGTATTAAAGGCCCCCATGACTGTGCCCACCTGAGCACCATCAAATTTGTGAATGGTGTCAAAAAACAAGGATTTCCATCCCATGATCCTTTGCTAACTAATTTACATTTCAATTCCTTGGTCTGTGTTGGGCCCTGATATAAGAACCACAGAGTGGAGTCAGTTTCCTGAAGTTATACTTGAAGGAGCAAGAAATCTGGTCTACAGCTGTAGTTGTTAAGTTGACATTATAAGAAATTGTAGTAGATTTAACTAGATAGCATAAGCTATCTACATACTTTTTCTCTTTAGGACAGCCGGGTTGTATTTGTTTTAAATATAAATACTACAGCTTAAAATGTTATCACAACTGCTGACGTCAGTGAAAAAGGAGATAAAAGAAGAAGAATTTGATGACTTCCTATACTGTTATCTACTTGCAAATCAAACAGTGGATGAAAAGCCTGCATTGGAAGAAGACTTTAAAACTGAAAAGAATACATCACCTACTATTCCCGACCAAGATTTTTTCATACCCATGGATATTAAAAAAGAAGAAGACAAAGAAGTTGGACTAAGAGAGTATGGGAAAGATGACTCATCTGCAACAAGTAAGTCAAGTTGGTATAAACCTCCAAAACGAATTCACTGCAAAGCCCACCATATGGTTACATGTTCTAATCGTTCTTTTCAGAAGTTAAAATTACAAGCAGACACGTTGAAGTTGTAATCAAATGTAGTGAAACATTACCTGTATAACAACAGCTTGAAAGCTTTTGTCTTTTTTCATGCTTCAAGTGAAGAGTGCTTGTCACCATTCTTTTCTTGTGTCCTTACTGAAGTATTCGTATCTGGTTAAATATGTTTGACCGGTATGAAAATGTTCAACCTGCATAAACATTTTAAACAAATATGTGCTTCAGATTGAAAGATATTGTGCTGTGTTGTAGGACAGTCACCACAGGCAAAGAAAAACACATGGAATGTTGTTTTAAAAATGCCTTATGTATGTTATAGGTGATGTTCAAAGGATCCAGTGTAACAGAAGACGGAACACAGAGACAAAACCAAAACAAAACAAGTGCAATCAGAGATGGCAACCTGGTCCCCCATGTGGATATACAGGGTCATTGCAATAACTGGTCAATCCCGTCTGGGGGACCAGGTAATGAGAAGCAGCATGTGGAGCCAACCTGTTAACCAGTCCAGAGCAGGTCTATACAACCAATGGTCATTCTAGTCCAGGGCAGGTCTATACAATCAATGGCCATTCCAGTCCAGAGCAGGTCTATACAATCAATGGTCATTCCAATCCAGAACAGGTGCATACAATCAATGGTCATTGTTTGTAAACACCTGCTATGGACTGGAATGGCCATTGATTGCGGGCGGACAGACACATAACCACAGACACATACACACACATGGACAGGGTCAATGCAATACCTGGTCAATCACCTCCGGGGGACCAGGTAATAAACAAATACACACAGACAAAAGGTGCCATCAGTGTAGTGTATGTGGAAAGAGTTTCAGGTTCAGCTCACGTCTCACCAGACATCTGATCACACATACAAAAGAAAAGCCATTTCAGTGCTCTCACTGTGGAAAAAGGTTTGGCCAAATGAGCAATCTTAAGACACACCAGATGATCCATTCAGGGGAAAAGCCATTTCAGTGCTCTCAGTGTGGAAAGAGCTTTGGTCTAAGGAGCAGTCTCAAGACACACCAGAAGATTCATTCAGGGGAAAAGCCATTTCAGTGCTCTCAGTGTGGAAAGAGCTTTGGTAGAATGTACAGTCTCAAGATACACCAGAAGATTCATGCAGTGAGAAAATCATATTAATGTTGTCAGTATCAAAAGCCTTTTAATCAAAAGCATAATTTTCTACCGGGGGAATGACATGCCACATGTTTCAGTGTGGACAGACCTTTAATGGAATTATTGATGTCTGGAAACACCTGAGAATTCATGCTAGAAAATAGTAACTTCAGTGTTCTGTGTTGAAAAGCGCTTCAGAAAATTATTGAAGTATTGAAAGTGGTCGTTTCAACTTTGCATTCACACAATTTACAATAGAATCAAGTACCATTTTGCATGTGCTTTTATCTGTTTTTGTGCACCATATCTGATAAAAGAACCCAACTCTTAGCCGTAATTATACAGTAAGGGATAGTTAAGGATAACTGTTTAGAAATAATTTATTTATGTATTATTTTTATAGGCGGTGGTGGTGGTGAAATATGTCTGCAAGAATTTTTTTTTTCATGTTTGATAAATTCACCTCTGGAACTTGCATTGCCTGGATCAGTAGCCTACTCCAGGCATTGTTTGATTGTCTGGGAAATGTTCCCTTTTTAATCCTAATGTAATCATAATTAGAAAATAAAAAATCAGCCTAGTAATATACTGTCTGACTTTTTGAAAGTGGCACATATGTTTTCAGATCAGATGTTTTTATGTTCAGTAGAAACTCCTTGGCATAAAGTTGGTATGAAATATATAGGCATGTTCATGTTGATTACCATTTAAAATGGTTTAACTAAAAGTAGCTATGAATGTAGCAAACTGTTCCCTTCCAGCCCCTCACTTTTTCGGGGATGCACGTTCACAGTTTTTACAACCAATGGCAAAACTAAATAACATAAGCTATATGAAAAGTTTTTTAAATTGGTCAACAGCACATTGCATGTAGCGCTTTTGAAGACACCAAAAGTTCTTATTTGTCTGATAGCTGTGTAACATCCCCTCTTAGTTTAAAATTGGCTCATATGCCTGATACCTACTCAAAATCCCCTCTGTTTAAAATGGGTGGTATCAGTGACGTTTCCGCAGATAAGGGCAGGTTGAAGGGAAACCCTGCAAGGCAAGTAGCCCAGAGAGAATATGAATGCAAATGTTACTGGGCCATGAGGCTGAAAAGTTCCCAACAAGTGGTTTTCCTGGCCCAGCGACGCTTGGAACAAGTGGTTCTGCTGGACCAGTGGCACTTTGAACAAGTGCTAAAGAGGCTAAAGGGGTAAAGGCATGTCAGTGTTTTTTGTGAGGCTGTTGAAAACTGTGTGGACAATGTGTTAACAAAATGGTTGCAAAATTGGATGCAGCTGTTTCATTTTTGCATCCACACAATTAACAACAGAATGAAAAAAAATCTATATATGTTTTGTGTATCACATATGATTGAATAAAAAACAATTTACATAAACATACATATTTAAGTCATCTGAATTTAATTATTTGGTCTCAGAACTCACAACTGGTCTAATGAACTAACAATGGTTTATCATAAGCAGGGTAACCAATGTATATCGGGATCCGGGTCCAAATATGCCTGAGGTCATTCCCCAATCCCATCCTGTGTGTCTCTCTCTCTTACACTCTCTTCCTGACTGTCTCTCTCACACTGACCTATCAGCAAAGGCAAAAAAAAAAAAAAAAAAAAAAAAAAAAAAACTAAAAAAAAAGTTACGTCAGCCTACCAATCCTGGCATGGTAGACTCTAGGAAAGGGATACTAGCCCTCTTGCTCCTGTGATCTGAAGTAATGTTGGCAGATACTGTATGTGTCACAAGAACAGGCTACCATCTTCACAGCATTGCCAGCTACAACATGCCATGCTCTCCTCCACAGGTGTCCCTGGCCTAAAAACTGCCCCCTCTGCCACCCAGCCTTCACCCCGCCCCATCCAGGCTCCCACCCCTGGACCCACCCATCCTGGGCGCAATACGTGCCCCAGTTGCCCCTCTGCCCTCCATCCAGTCCAAGCCGGCTCAGAAGGAGAAGAAGGATATGAGGAATATTGTTCAGGTGAGGCAACAGTCAAACCTCAGAGACGTACTGTATAACGCTCTTCATTAGTAGTACATTAGCATTAACCTAGGGCAGATGCTGGGGATAGTGTCATTTAAAGCCCACTGAAGTTGGGCATGTTTCTGCAGTTTGACAGTAAGAGGATGCTGTGACAGTCAGATGTTTGTCCTGCCTGACATAAACTGAAACATACAGTTGAAGAAAAAATAACGGGAAACACTCTAATGACAGTCTAGCTTGTGTGTGTGTCTTTGCAGGCACACATGGATGAGGACACTGCAAGTGTCTGGTCCTACGACGTGAAAGAGGATGAGGAGGTGCAGACGAGGAGTAAGAAAAAGAGAAGCATTAAAAGGAGGTGAGGTTGGCAGTGGCATCACACAGGGTTCCCACAGTCATGGAAATCCTGGAAAAGTCATGGAAATTGAAAATGTAATTTTACAAGCCTGGAAAAGACATGGAATTTTGTAAATTCGCTAAAAGTTTTGGAAAAGTCATGGAATTTTAGTTTCTCCCTAATGCCAGAACTACAGCGTTCTGTTAGGCCTTTAGAGTCAACAGTAACTGCATTGTCAGTATTTTAACGTTTCATATTTAGCCCTAAAAGTATGCTAAATGGAAATGTTTTGGAAAATTGTGTCAGTGGAAAAGAGTGGGAACCCTGATCACGTCAAATACTTACATTGCCTCTGGCCTTATATGACACCAATATCTGCAGATATTGCAGTTGAGATGAGAGTTAATTTTGAAAAGAAAAATGCAAAGTCATAGGGAATGTTATTGATGTAACTTGTAAATGTATAAAAATCTGTGATATTTTTGTTTGCTTGTTTCTCCGCTTCCTGCGAAAACTGAACTGCTTCAGCTGCAAAGCGTAGAATGGAACCCACTTACATGTTTTATTTTCAATTTTTTATTTTTTTTTATTTACATTTTTTTTTGTTGAAATTCCCAACCCCCCATTAATAAATTTGATTTAAACCCCATTGGACTTGGTGTTTAATTCCCTTCTCTGTGGATACTGCTTGGCTATCTGAACTTTTTTGAGTAAGGATACAAGTAAAACACACATGGATATTATCCTTTAAGGCTGTACTGTCACACCCATAGACAGAATGTTGGGGTCCATGTCGTAGAATGTAGAATTAGAATTGGAAATTAGAATATTGCATTGTCGCAGAATACATTCTTTTATAGAATATTAAACACTCACACCCTCAGACACACTGAGTTGGCTACAGCCTACATGTTATTGACAAATCCTCATCAAAAACTGTCAAATAATAGAATTTGGAAAATTCAAAATGACAGAAAGGAGAGAGAGCGTACCCATACTGCCTGAGCTATGAGCTTGGTGACAGCCAGGCTAACAGAAAGATAGAGGAAGAGAGAGACTTCCCCATCAGTTAAGCATGAGCACACACACAGCAAGTAGAAACCAGAGAAACGGTCCAATCACCACACAACACACAAGTCCCTTTTCGCAAACATTTAATGGTTTACATGACAAGAGTTCAGAACTCCATAACCAGCTCCGTTAAATATTAACAAATTTACAGTCATGAGGAACATAAAAAAACAAAGGAAAACAATTTGAATTTCAACAGTGCCTAAAAAACCCTCCCCTATTCACACACTCCCCTGCCTCACCCCTTTCCAAAACACCCACCCCCACCAGAAACGTTCAATCAAGGGGACACCCCAGCGTCCTGCCCCCCACCCAACCACCCCTTGTCCAAACCCTGTCTGGGTATGTCCTATGTCTATTTATTGTTGATGTCTGTGTACACTTCATGTGCATGAGTGTGGCTGTGTGTTTGTGTGCGCATGTGTTTGTTTAAATTGCACATTTGGTGTCTGGTGAAACGCAATTTCAATCCTCTGTGTAATGCTTGTCACATAGTGAATTGACAATAAAGTTGACTTGAGTATTTTGGATCTCATGATTAAACGACTCCTGTCAATCAGAATAAAAGCTGCATCTATCTAATTGTATCTAATTGTTCTAATCTATCTTTTGGTGCATAACATGTATATTTAAATAATATGTTATAAAATAGTCTATGTTTTATTTCAATGTTCCCAATGTCTATATTCCCAGTGCCTGTGTGTTATACTTATATTGCCAATGCCTGTGTGTTATACTTACATTCTGAATAAATTTCACTTCACTTTTTTGCATAATTTTCACAAAATATTTCTGTTATCATTTCCCCTCCCCCCATTGAAATAACATTGTGACAACCAACCCCGCGATGGCTGTCAGTCTCTATTTGGCAGCCCATATCTTTTGAACACAATGAATTTAGGGCGATTTACGACCCTCCAGTCCTACCTGAGACTTCAAGCTTACATTACATTGAAAGGAAATCTATTCATAACACCGTTTTGAGGGATTCAAATGAAAGCAAAAAATGTGACAACCAACCCCGGTCTCCCCTACGTGTCTGTTCATTTTACACTGGCTTGAAAAATGATTCAAGTGACGACTGCTTCAATGTGAGCCTCTTCTCAACAATTCTCTGCTCTGTTAGTGTCTGGAGGTCTTGGACCGCTTTCAGGTAGGCAGAGTCCTTGTTCAATGCATAGTTGCGTAGCTTACCCAACATGGCTAGGATGTCGCTGTGTGACAAATCACTGCCGTCATTTAGATTGGTGTTTTCACTATCATCCTTTTCTTCGCTGTCATCTTCGTCGTCGTTGGTTTCCTGCGTCTTGTCGTTGAGAAAATTCTCCACGATCTGTTTCTCCCACTCACGGCCGTACGTCTCCTCTGTGGGCACACTGTCATCAAAGTTGATAAACTCGTCAACAACCTGGGCATCGACGTCTGCACTTTCACCATTCACCTTGAATGACTTCACAGCATATCTACTACGCCAACTGTCTAACCAACCATTGGAAGCCTTGAAATCAGACACACCAATATCCTTTGCTATAGCCAGCGCCTTCTCCTGCACCTTTGGGCCAGATACTGGGATGTTCTTTGCTCGTGCCTGCTGAAACCACTTCCAAACCAAAGCACTGACACCTTCAAACTTGGTTGTCGTCTTTACCCGCTGTCTGGAGCCGTCAGCAATTTCTTCAAACTGTTTCAGGTACTGGTCCTTCTTCCTAATGATATCTGTTACCGTAGTCTTGCCGATTCCAAACTTCTCACCAAGTTGTTGTCTCGTCATCTTTGTTGACTCGGCCTCTTTGATGAGATTGACCTTGTCTGTAAGGGTCAACTCCATACGGCGACGTTTCTGTGGACGACTCATATTGAAAATTCAGGAAAAGTAGCGTAGCTGAAGCAGTCAATAATTATTGTAGAGAGCAACTGTATCTCAGTGATTCCAGTGATGGAATGAATTTCCCTGTGTAAAATCGTCCTTTTTAAACATTTTTACTCTTTGCTCACACCCACTGTGAAATACCCGTATTCAAAAAACAATGTGTGAATTTGATAGCGGGTAGGTGTCAACATCGAAACAATAGGCTACAGTGTACAGAACAGCGCCTAGTGCCCAGTGATTCCCTGGTCTTTGTGATCGCCGGCAGTCTGTCATTCGGTCGATTGGTCGGTCTATAGAGTGTGAATTTGTTACTTCGGACCGACCAAGGCGGTCGGTATTCAGAGTAGACAGTGGGCTGTTTATCCAGTGTCTTTTGTCATTAGTTTCAATGGGGAATTTTCGGGACCATTAAAGTCGATCGGTTTTCACAAGTCGATTTACTCAGGGGTCGGTTTAGGCGAGTTTTACTGTAGGCCTATATGAAAAATCATTATTTACAGTGAGTGGATAAAAAAACAAACTTAAATTAAATATTTTATGGTTTTATTCAGCTGAGCTCTGCAGTGTAAGTGGGTGTGGAAAAAGTTAAACTGTTTGTTTCCTAATGTTGCATACTGATGAGATCTCAGAAGGCCACATAACGCAGTCAAGACAGAAAGCTCAAAAAGCATAAAATAAAGCTGAAAAAGAATGCAGTTTCTTTAAAAGCTTTGTGAATGTCTGTCCATGCTTTATGTAAGGCATACATATATTCAAGGTTTACCTGACATAGAGACATTTTACTTTTTATATTTTATTTCATCGTAGTCTTATAAAGAAAGAATATAATATTACATTCCAATCCAAAAAGTTAATTGACTGAAGACATTTACTTTTGAAATGAAAAAAAATGTCTATATTTATTTTGTGTATCGTATGTGATTGAAAAAAAAAATCATAAACATTTAAGTCATCTGACTTTAATTATTTTTTCTCAGAACTCAACACCCAGTCTTAATGAACTAATAATGGTTTAGCATAAGTCACGAAAAAATCTGTCATCTATTCTATCTAAAGAATTGTATTACTTTTAAACAATTACCTATTATCAGTTTATGTAAAAACTGCAACCGGTTTAAACAGTTCCAGTTCAGTCCTGCTGCAGGCGGTTGTATAGCATCTGAAATTTGATGAACATAGTATCTACCATCTTAGTCTGCAGCACCCTCTGCAACGTCGGCCACTGTCTGCCAACACCTGGTGCACTCATCACTGTCCAGCAGCAACATCTGCTGCAGTTCTTAGCATCACAGGGCCATCCATTGTGAAAATAACAAATGTGGCAGATTTTTCATTTTGTCACACAAAAATCAATACAAAGAGAAGGAAATTACTTTAAAAGTATTTCAAATAAACTACTGAAGTGGAGTGGTTGAAATTAAATATTTAATTAGTTTCATTAAAGAGAATGTTGTCGGAGTGGCTGTTCTCCTACAAAGTGTGTAGGTTGCTTCATGATGATCCAAAACAAAGAATTAACAAACTTAAAAAGTTAAATATTGCATTGGCTGTGCATTCTTTTCTTTGGCTCTTCTAAATGTCTGAACTATAGTGTGAATTTCTGAGGTATTCCCATGCAAAAAATTAAAAAAAATTAACTGCAGGTAGATGTTCATCATTGTATAAATACTAGGGGTGTGAATCTTTTACCCAACAAAATGGTCTGATTCGATCTCAATTCACAGGCTATGATCCGATTCAGGGACGATTAAAAAAAAATGGTCACCAATTCGGTACGATTTGATCTGGTTTGGTTCGGTTTGATTCGATACATATTGACAATTCCAAAGCCCTTTGTTACTAAGAAAAAGAGAAAAAAAACAAAATGACATTTCAAAACAGTACTCTTTTGTTAATTTTGTATCCCAGAAAATTAAAAAACAAAAACTGGTAACCAGATGCCTACCTTAAATTCACAATCTGCATATACTTGAAATACAACACAAAACAAAAACCAATAAGGTTACCAGACATCAAAAATGAAACAAATGGACATTAAACAAGTGCCATTCATTGGCAAAAATCTAAGTTATTAGGTACATCTAAGTTATTAGATGTGCCTGTCGTTCCAGCCAGATGACTCCACGGTTTCGGCACACATCTCAGCCTGCCTCGCCGACCTATCAACATGGAATGAGGATCACCACCTACAGTTGAACCTGTCCAAGACTGAACTCCTAGTCATCCCAGCTAAAGAGTTAATTTGTCACAACATTAACCTCAATATGGATTCTGCCACTGTGACCCCAAACAAACTCGCCAAAAATCTTGGTGTCATGATCGATGACCATCTGTCATTCTCCAACCATATTGCATCAGTCGCCCGGACTCGCTGATTCATGTCTTTCATCAGACCCTACCTGACCCAATATGCAGCGCAACTTCTAGTTCAGGCCATGGTTATCTCCCGCCTGGACTACTGCAACGCCCTCCTTGCTGTTCTACCTGCTTTTGCAATAAAACCACTGCAGATGGTGCAGAATGCAGCAGCACGTTTGGTATTCACTCAACCCAAAAGGGCCCATGTTACTCCTCTGTTTATCCAGTTGCACTGGCTACCTGTGGCTGCCCGGATCAAGAACAAGGCCTTGACCCTTGCATACAAAACCATCTCAGGATCATCCCCAGCTTATCTGAAGGAAATACTAAGACCGTATGTTCCTGCCAGAGAGCTGGCTCCTCCAACACAAACCGACTAGCCGTGCCCCCTCACTCTAAGCGTTACCAGGCAAAACTGTTTTCTGTAATTGTCCCTCATTGGTGGAACAAACTTCCAGAAGCTACAAGACTAGCATCATCTCTCTCAACCTTCAGGAAGCATGTAAAGACTCTCCTCTTTCACGCCTACTTACTGCACTAATGCCTGAGCTGGCCCAGACCCGGGATTGACTCTAAGGCATGTTGTGTGTTGTGTGTGTGCTTGACCCTTTACTAATGCACTTAAAATTAAAAAAATAACCCCAGTTGGCATTTGCACTTATTGCTCTGTATATCTCCTGTGCACTTTGTATCTGCAAGTGTTGTATGCTGTGATTATGTTCTCTATTGTAAGCCGTTTTGGATAAAAGCGTCTGCCAAGTGTAATGTAATAATAATGTAATCATAATAGTTTTTCATGGGAGTGTTACAAACAGGGGGAGTGTATAGAACAGGAATGTTATTTGCAGATAAAAGGAGATAAGGTAATAAAAGATAATTCTATATAAATAGTCAGATCTTTGTGATTTAAAAAAAAGCCTACAGAGGGTATGAATTTCAGGTGTTTTTGAAGAAGTTACACCATTTGTTTCTACCATTTGAAAATTACACCATTTGTTTCTACAACATATAACTTAAAGGAAGAGTCCACCATGTTTCCATAATGAACTGTGTTGTTCTCTGTTCTGAGATGAGTTGATATGTACCTCTCAGGCCTTTATGCATGCCGCCAGGCAGTCAGACACGCTGCGATAATTTGTTAGAATGTAGCATGGCACTGAGTAAAAAAAAGGGGTGAAGTTAGAAGTGGCCATAGTCTTCCCTGTTTCCCCATTTAAATACGCTTACCTGACTTGTTACACAACCCAAGTGTACTTACTTAAAATGAAACCTCTTTTTTGTATGTAGATAGAAAATGGTTTTATTCAGGTTATATTCAGGTCAGCTCTGCAATCTAAGAGGGTGTGGGAAAAGTTCATCTGTTTGTTTTCTAATGTTGCATACTGATGACATCTCAGAAGGCCCCATAACACAGTCAAGACAGAAAGCTCAAAAAACATAAAATAAAGCTGAAAAAGAATGTAGTCTCTTTAAAAGCATTGTGAATGTCTGTCCATGCTTTATGTATAAATAAATAGGCATACATATATGTATTCAAGGTTTACCTGACATAGAGGCATTTTACTTTTTATATTTTATTCCATCGTAGTCTTATAAAGAAAGAATATAATATTACATTCCCATCCAAAAAGTTAATTGACTAAAGACATTTCCTTTTGATTTTACTAAAGGCTTCAACATCATTTTGTTCACATTCACTTTACCTATGGCCAGGGGCATTCTACAAATGCAACCCCCCACTCCCCATGGCTGTGCCCACCTGAGCACCATCAAATGTGTGAATGGTGTCAAAAAACGAGAAATTCCATCCCATGATCCTTTGCTTAACTAATTTACATTTCAATTCCTTGGTCTGTGTTGGGCCCTGATATAAGAACCACAGAGTGGAGTCAGTTTCCTGAACTTATACTTGAAGGAGCTAGAAATCTGGTCTACAATCACAGTACAGTTGTATGCTGTAGTTGTTAAGTTGACATTATAAGAAATTTTAGTAGATTTAACTAGATAGCATAAGCTATCTACATACTTTTTCTCTTTAGGACAGCCGGGTTGCATTTGTTTTAAATATAAGAACTACAGCTTAAAATGTCATCACAACTGCTCACGTCAGTGAAAAAGGAGATAAAAGAAGAAGAATTTGATGACTTCCTATACTGTTATCTACTTGCAAATCAAACAGTGGATGAAAAGCCTGCATTGGAAGAAGACTTTAAAACTGAAATGAATATGTCACCAACTATTCCCGACCAAGATTTTTTAATACCCATGGATATTAAAAAAGAAGAAGAAGACAAAGAAGTTGGACTAAGAGAGTATGGGAAAGATGACTCATCTGCAACAAGTAAGTCAAGTTGGTATAAACCTCCAAAACTAATTCATTGCAAAGCCCACCATATGGTTACATGTTCTAATCATTCTTTTCAGAAGTTAAAATTACAAGCAGACACGTTGAAGTTGTAATCAAATCAAGTGAAACATTACCCTTAAACAGCTTGAAAGCTTTTGTCTTTTGTCATGCTTCAAGTGAAGAGTGCCTGTCACCATTCTTTTCTTTTGTCCTTACTGAAGTATTCGTATTTGGTTAAATATGTTTGACCGGTATGAAAATGTTCAACCTGCATAAAAAGTTTAAACAAATATTTGCATCAGATTGAAAGATATTGTGCTGTGTTGTAGGACAGTCACCACAGACAAAGAAAAACACATGGAATGTTCTTTTAAAAATGCCTTATGTATGTTACAGGTGATGTTCAAAGGATCCAGTATAACAAAAGACGGAACGCAGAGACAAAACCAAAACAAAACAAGTGCAATCAGAGATGGCAACCTGGTCCCCCATGTGGATATACAGGGTCATTGCAATACGGGCAGACAGACACACAGACAGACACACACACGGACAGGGTCATTGCAATACCTGGTCAATCCCCTCTGGGGGGCCAGGTAATGAGAAGCAGCATGTGGAGCCAAACTTTTAACCAGTGCAGAGAAGGTGTATACAATCAATGGCCATTCAATGGCCATTTCAGAGCAGGTGTATACAGTCAATGGCCATTGATTGTAAACACCTGCTATGCAGCAGAACGGCCATTGATTGCGGGTGAACAGACACATACACACAGGCACACAGACACACATGGACAGGGTCATTGCAATACTTGGTCAATCCCCTCCGGGGGACCAGGTAATACAAAAATACACAAAGACAAAAGGTGCCACCAGTGTAGTGTATGTGGAAAGAGTTGCCAGTCCCGTTCACTTCTCACCAGACATCTGATCACACATACAAAAGAGAAGCCATTTCAGTGCTCTCACTGTGGAAAGAGTTTTGGCCAGATGCACCATCTCAAGACACACCAGATCATCCATTCAGGTGAAAAGCCATTTCAGTGCTCTCACTGTGGAAAGAGCTTTGGTCTAAGGAGCAGTCTCAAGACACACCAGATGATCCACTCAGGGGAGAAGCCTTTTCAGTGCTCCCACTGTGGAAAGAGCTTTGGTCAAATGGGCAGTCTCAAGAGACACCAGAAGATTCATACAATGGGAAAATCATAATAATAGTGTCAGTATGAAAAGGCTTTTAGTCAATCTCTAAAGCATCTTTTCCTACTGGGGAAATTGCATGCCACATGTTTCAGTGTGGACAGACCTTTAGTGGAATTGTTGATGTCAGGAAACACCTGAGAATTTATACTAGAAAACAGTCACTTCAGTGTTCTGTGTGGAAAAATGATTAAAGGATTGAATGCGGTTGTTTCAATTTTGCATCCACGCAGTTTACAATACAATCAAGTAGCATTTTGCATGTACCTTTATCTTTTTTGTGTACCATGTCTGATAAAAGAACTCGACACTTAGCCGTAATAGTTTTACGTACATTAAGGGATAGTGCTACACTTAACGATGACTGTTGAAAAATAATTTATGTATTATTTTTATGTGGGTTGTGTTGAAATAGCTCTGCAAGAATGTTGGATATCTTGACCTCTGGAACTGAGTTTTCATGGCCTGGATTAGTAGCTTCCTCCAGGCATTGTCTGTGAAATTTTCTCTTTTTAATCCTAATGTAATCATAATTAGGAAATAAAAAATCAGTCTAGTAATACACTGTCTGACTTTTTGAAAGTGGCAGATATGTTCATATCAGATGTTTTTATGTGAAGTAGAAATTGTTTAGCATAAAGTTGGCAAGAAATATATAGGCGTGTTCATGTTGATTAACACTTAAAATGGTTTAACTAAAAGTAGCTATGAATGTAGCAAACTGTTCCCTTCCAGTCACTCACATGTTCGGGGACACACATTCTCAGCTTTTAAAGTGTGTATAGTAGGACTAATAATGCAATGGCTGCAGAGTGACAAAACTAAATTCAACCAAAACTAAATAACATAAGCTATATAAAAAGTTATGTTGCTTGCAAGCTATCACTATTCAAAAACATAATTTAAAATAACTTGCACAATAGACTAACATTTGTTTATGAGGTGCACCTCGAACTACTCGCGTTATGGACACTGTGGTACGATGGAGTGTTTAAACACACTTCTAGTCGTTGGTTTAGGTTTATATGTGGAGCATCTGTTTCAACAAATAATTCAAACTGTACATTTCATAGCACCCTAAGGTATAGCCTATTGATTAAATGCTTGCTCACATCAACAGCACATTGCATTTAGTGCTTTTCAAGACACCAAATCTGCTCATTTGTCTGATACCTGTGTAACATCCCCTCTCAGTTTAAAATTGCCTCATATACCTGATACCTAGTCAAAATCCCCTCTGTTTAAAATGGGTGGTATCAGTGATGTTTCCACAGATAGGGGCAGGTTGAAGGGTAACCCTGCAGGGCAAGTAGTCCAGAGAATGTGAATGCAAATGTTACTGGGCCATGAGGCTGAAAAGTTCTCAACAAGTGGACTTCCTGGCCCAGTGACGCTTGGAACAAGTGATTCCGCTGGACCAGTGGCACTTTGAACAAGTGGATCTGCTGGCCCAATCATGCTACAATGCCTGATCAGTGATGAGTGCAGCAGACTGTGGTAGACATGCTGCGGAGAGTACCCTTCTGACTTTCTGATGCATTATTATCATGCTGGATTAGCCCTGAAATGGCCTTGGCCTGGCCTGGCACAACTGTGTGAACATGGCTAGTGTTCTACATGTGGGAAGAGATTTGGTGAAATGGCTAATTGGCTAAGAGACAACAGATGATCCATACAGCGGTGGAAAGATGTCCAAGTGCTCAGAATAACAAGCCATTTAATCAACAGGGTTCTCTAAAACAACACCAAAGAATTAAACTGGGCCAAAGGCAAGTCAGTGTTTTTTGTGAGACTGTTGAAAACTGTGTGGACAAAGTGTTAACAAAATGGTTGCAGAATTGGATGCAGTTGTTTCATTGTTGCATCCACACAGTTAACAATAAAATGGAAAAATGTGTATATCTGTTTTGTGTATCATATGTGATTAAAAAAAACAATTCATAAACATTTAAGTCGTCTGAATTTAATTAATTGGTCTCAGAACTCAACACCCAGTCCTAATGAACTAATAATGGTTTATTGGTTTAATGGTTTTTATCCGAAATGGTCGGGAGCTGCAATGTACCCAAACTACCACCAGGTGGCACTTGGGAGCGCTGCCTTTATTACACAACAAATGGTATAGTGGCCATATTGTATTTGTACCACTGGTTGACACCACTCTAAAAATAATTCAAGAGGTTAGTATTACTTAAAACATGAGCTTTTACTGATGGAAAAACATAATTTGTTACATGTCCATTATTTTATTAAGTTGATAACTTATTTCAAGAAGTTGATCAAAATTAAAATTAAAGAAAGCTATCTTAACTCAGAAACACATTGGGAGCTCTGCCTTTAAAACACAATGCTGCGGAGAACAACGTTAGGATGTCAAATCGCTGTTAAAAGTTATGGATTTATAAGAATATAATTTCCTCTACATGCATCGTCTTTGCCATATGGTCATGTTTTCACATGTTACTTTGTTTTACCAGAGACCATATTCAAGCAACAGTGAAGGAGAATGACACAATTTTTATCAGTCAAATATGAGCTAGGTCATCTACAGTATGTTGGATGTTCGCTGCGCCTGCGCGAGTCTGTGTGTCCTGAGTTCTGTAATATACTGTCTTTTGACTGACTTTTTGAAAGTGGCACATATGTTCAGATCAGATGTTTGTATGTTCAGTAGAAACTCCTTGGTATAAAGTTGGTAAGAAATATATAGGCATGTCCATGTTGATTACCATTTAAAATGGTTTCACTAAAAGTAGTTATGAATGTAGCAAACTGTTCCCTTCCAGTCACTCACTTGGCTGCAGTGTGACAAAACTAAACTTCCGTTGCTCCAACCAATGGCAAAACTAAATAATATAAGCTATGTGAAAAGTTTTTACACTGGTCAACAGCACATTGCATGTAGAGCTTTTCAAGACACCAAAAGTGCTCATTTCTCTGATAGCTGTGTAACATCCCCTCTTAGTTTAAAATTGGCTCATATGCCTGATACATACTCAAAATCCGATCTGTTTAAAATGGGTGGCATCAGTGACGTTTCCGCGGTTAGGGACAGGTTGAAGGGAAACCCTGCAAGGCAAGTAGCCCAGAGAGAATGTGAATGCAAATGTTACTGGGCCATGAGGCTGAAAAGTTCCCAACAAGTGGCCTGCTATGTGTTTCACTCTTTATTTGGCTATGTTCCCAGAGCCTCCAGCCTGCTTCTTTGCCACGGGTGTCCAGCTCAGGGGTTGAGTGGGGTGGGGAATGGGGTTCAGTACTGTACGTGGCATATGAGAAAGCATTATTTACAGTGAGTGGATAAAAAACAAACTTAAATTAAATGCTTCAAGTTTTATTCAGGTTATATCCAGGTCAGCTCTGCAATCTAAGAGGGTGTGGGAAAAGTTCATCTGTTTGTTTTCTAATGTTGCATACTAATGACATCTCAGAAGGCCACATAACACAGTCAAGACAGAAAGCTCAAAAAACATGAAATAAAGCTGAAAAAGAATGTAGTCTCTTTAAAAGCTTTGTGAATGTCTGTCCATGCTTAATAAATAGGCATACATGTATGTATTCAAGGTTTACCTGACATAGAGACATTTTACTTTTTATATTTTATTTCATCGTAGTCTTATAAAGAAAGAATATAATATTACATCCCCATCCAAAAAGTTAATTGACTGAAGACATTTACTTTTGATTTTACTAAAGGCTTCAACATCATTTTGTTCACATATTCACTTTAATTAAATATGTTTGACCGGTATAAAAATGTTCAACCTGCATACAAAGTTTAAACAAATATATGCATCAGATTGAAAGATATTGTGCTGTGTTGTAGGACAGTCACCACAGACAAAGACAAACACATGGAACGTTGTTTTAAAAATGCCTTATGTATGTTATAGGTGATGTTCAAAGGATCCAGTGTAACAGAAGATGGAACACAGAGACAAAAACAAAACAAAACAAGTGCAATCAGAGATGGCAACCTGGTCCGCCATGTGGACCTACAGGGTCATTGCAATATGGACAGACAGACACACAGACAGATACACACACGGACAGGGTCATTGCAATACCTTGTCAATCCCGTCTGGGGGACCAGGTAATGAGAAGCAGCATGTGGAGCCAACCTTTTAACCAGTCCAGAGCAGGTCTATACAACCAATTGCCATTCCAGTCCAGAACAGGTGCATACAATCAATGGCCATTGGTTGTAAACACCTGCTATGGACTGGAATGGCCATTGATTGCGGGCAGACAGACACATAACCACAGACACATACACACACATGGACAGAGTCAATGCAATACCTGGTCAATCACCTCCGGGGGACCAGGTAATAAACAAATACACACAGACAAAAGGTGCCATCAGTGTAGTGTATGTGGAAAGAGTTTCAGGTTCAGCTCACGTCTCACCAGACATCTGATCACACATACAAAAGAAAAGCCATTTCAGTGCTCTCACTGTGGAAAAAGGTTTGGACAAATGCACCATCTGAAGACACACCAGATGATCCATACAGGTGAAAAGCCATTTCAGTGCTCTCACTGTGGAAAGAGCTTTGGTCAAATGAGCAATCTCAAGACACACCAGATGATCCACTCAGGGGAAAAGCCATTTCAGTGCTCTCAGTGTGGAAAGAGCTTTGTTCAAATGTGGCATCTCAAGACACACCAAAAGATTCATGCAGTGGGAAAGTCATATTAATGTTGTCAGTATGAAAAAGCTTTTAATCAATCTCTAAAGCATAACTTTCTACCGGGGGAATGAAATGCCACATGTTTTAGTGTGGACAGACCTTTAATGGAATTATTGATGTCTGGAAACACCTGAGAATTCATACTAGAAAATAGTCAATCCAGTGTTCTGTGTGGAAAAGCGTTTCGGCCAGAAAGACTCAGAGAATAAGACTTTCAATTAAAGCATTTTTATATAGATAAAATAAACAAGCGAACATTAATTAAACAGTAGATATTCTTTGGCGAAGGTCCGGTCATCGGCCTGGGTCTTGCATCTTTGGATCCGGCAGGACCAGCTGTTGCTATTTGGCAGAACTCAGAACTTTTCCCCCCAGGCGAATGGACCGGGACCAAACTGGTGGTGGTGGGGATGGAGGCGGGAGCGTCGAAACGTCGGCACCTGAAGCAGCAGAAAAGGTAAGTTAGACAAGACATTATAAAGCAGGTGGCGGCCGCTGATTGGTTGGAGACTGCGCCCGTCCCAGCAGCTGACGTCTTCCTGGCAGAACTTCCGCAGGCTATCATTTCAGAAAATTATTAAATACCGGTAATTGAATGTGGTTGTTTCAAGTTTGTATTCACACAATTTACAATAGAATCAAGTACCATTTTGCATGTGCTTTTATCTGTTTTTGTGTACCATATCTGATAAAAGAACCCAACTCTTAGCCATAATTATGTTACATACAGTAAGGAATAGTTAATGATGACTGTTTAAAAATAATTTATTTATGTATTATTTTTATGGGCGGTGGTGGTGGTGAAATAGGTCTGCAAGAATTTTTTTCTCAAGTTTGATAAATTCACCTCTGGAACTTCCATTGCCTGGATCAGTAGCTTACTCCAGGCATTGTTTGATTGTCTGGGAGATTTTTAATCCTAATGTAATCATAATTAGAAAAAAAAATCCTAGTAATATACTGACTTTTTGAAAGTGGCACATATGTTTTCAGATCAGATTTTTTTTATGTTCAGTAGAAACTCCTTGGCATAAAGTTGGTAATAAATATATAGGCATGTTGATGTTGATTACCATTTAAAATGGTTTAACTAAAAGTAGCTATGAATGTAGCAAACTGTTCCCTTCCAGCCACTCACTTGGGGGACACACGTTCACAGTTTTTAAAAAGTGTGCATAGTAGGGCTAATAATGCAATGGCTGCAGAGTGACAAAACTAAACTTCCATTGCCTCAACCAATGGCAAAACTAAATAACAAAAACTATATGAAAAGTTTTTATATTGGTCAACAGCACATTGCATGTAGCGCTTTTGAAGACCCAAAAGTGCTCATTTCTCTGACAGCTGTGTAACATCCCCTCTTAGTTTAAAATGGGCTCATATGCCTGATACATACTCAAAATCCCCTCTGTTTAAAATGGGTGGTATCAGTGACGTTTCCGCAGATAGGGCAGGTTGAAGGGAAACCCTGCAAGGCAAGTAGCCCAGAGAGAATGTGAATGCAAATGTTACTGGGCCATGAGGCTGAAAAGTTCCCAACAAGTGGCCTTCCTGGCCCAGCGACGCTTGGAACAAGTGGTTCTGCTAGACCAGTGGCACTTTGAACAAGTGCTAAAGGGGCTAAAGGGGTAAAGGCATGTCAGTTTTTTTTGTGAGGCTGTTGAAAACTGTGTGGACAACGTGTTAACAAAATGGTTGCAAAATTGGATGCAGTTGTTTCATTTTTGCATCCACACAATTAACAACAGAATGAAAAAAATCTATATCTGTTTTGTGTGTCATATGTGATTGAATAAAAAACATAAATATTTAAGTCATCTGACTTTAATTATTTGGTCTCAGAACTCACAACTGGTCTAATGAACTAACAATGGTTTATCATAAGCAGGGTAACCAATGGTCATTTCAGTCACAAAAAAATCTGTCATCTATCATGAATTGTATTACTTTTAAACAATTGCCTATTCTCAGTTAATATAAAAACTGCAGCCGGTTTAAGCTGTTCCAGTTCAGTCCTAGCATCTGTTGTATAGCATCTGAAATTTGATGAACATAGTATCTACCATCTTAGTCTCCAGCACCCTCTGCAACGTCGGCCACTGTCTGCCAACACCTGGTGCACTCATCACTGTCCAGCAGCAACATCTGCTGCAGGGCCTGTTAGCATCACTTGGCCAGCAAGTCCACTTGTTCCAAGCGTCACAGGGCCAGGAGGGACCCTTCTTGTGAAGATGTAGCTGTCTGCCATAAACACTGATAGAGCAGCTTTGTGTATTTTACTGGGGGGATAATATTACATTTAAAAAACAAACCTGTCCTATAGTTTCACAGAGTAAATTACAATTAAACAATTATACAGAAAATACGTATTCATCTAAAGTAACTAATCACATGGGGGAAACCAAAACTACCAGGGGATTATGGGAAGGAATTCCATGCAGATGTGCTATTGACACGTGTAATAGTGACACAGGATGCTGGGTGGGGGTGGGGTGGATGTGTGAAGTAAGTGTTGTGCAGGTGTGGGTGAGGGGTTAGATGGGTGACGTTTTAAAAGCTGCATTTTCTAAATCATGGCTGGTGCTGCCTGCAGCATGAGCTCCCAGCTGCAGACCTGCTGTCATTGTCCTCCCCAACCACAGCATTACACCTGCTATGTGTTTCACTCTTTATTTGGCTATGTTCCCAGAGCCTCTAGCCTGCTTCTTTGCTACGGGTGTCCAGCTCAGGGGTTGAGTGGGGTGAGGGTATGGGGTTCAGTACTGTATGTGGTATATGAGAAAGCATTATTTACAATGAGTGGATAAAAAAACAAACTTAAATGAAATGTTTCAAGTTTTATTCAGGTTATATTCAGGTCAGCTCTACAATCTAAGAGGGTGTGGGAAAGGTTAATCTGTTTGTTTTCTAATGTTGCATACTGATGACATCTCAGAAGGCCACATAACACAGTCAAGACAGAAAGCTCAAAAAACATGAAATAAAGCTAAAAAAGTATGTAGTCTCTTTAAAAGCTTTGTGAATGTCTATCCATGTTTTATGTATAAATAAATAGGCATATATATATATATATATATATGTGTGTGTCTTCAAGGTTTACCTGACATAGAGACATTTTACTTTTTATATTTTATTTCATCGTAGTCTTATAAATAAAGAATATAATATTACATTCCTATCCAAAAAGTTAATTGACTGAAGACATTTACTTTTGATTTCACTGAAAGTTTCAACATCATTTTGTTCATATATTCACTTTAATTATGGCCAGGGACATTCTACACACATACACGCAACCCCCCACCCCCCATGGCTGTGCCCACCTGAGCACCATCAAATGTGTGAATGGTGTCAAAAAAACGAGGAATTCCATCCCATGATCGATCCTTTGCTTAAGTAATTTACATTTCAATTCATTGGTCTGTGTTTGGCCCTGATATAAGAACCACAGAGTGGAGTCAGTTTGCTGAACTTATACTTGAAGGAGCAAGAAATCTGGTCTACAAGCACAGTACAGTTGTATACTGTAGTTGTTAAGTTTACATTATAATTGTGGTAGATTTAACTAGATAGCATAAGCTATCTACATGCTTTTTCTTTTTAGGACAGCCAGGTTGTATTTGTTTTAAAAACTAGAACTGCAGCCTAAAATGTCACCACCACTGTCAGTGAAAAAGGAGATAAAAGAAGAAGAATTTGATGACTTTCTATACTGTTATCTACTTGCAAACCAAACAGTGGATGAAAAGCCTGAATTGGAACAAGACTTTAAAACTGAAATGAATACTTTACCAACAATTTCTGACCAAGATTTTTTGATACGCATGGATATTAAAAAAGAAGAGGAAGACGAAGAAGTTGTACTAAGAGAGTATGGGAAAGATGACTCGTCTGCAACAAGTAAGTCCAAAATTAATTTCATTGCAAAGCCCACCATATGTTTACATGTTCTAAACGTTCTTTCCTTTAACAAAATTGGAGCGTGAGGCATGGGACAGGGACAGTGTGTAGAACAGTAATGTTATTTGTAAATAAAAGGAGATAAGATAAGGTAATGCTATATATTTAGTCAGTTCTTAAACCCTTTTTTGAAAAAAAGTCTCTAAATGTGGTGCAACACACAAATAATGACATAATGTTGAAGTACAGAGGGTATGAATTTCAGTTGTTCTTGCAGAAGTTAAAATTACACAAAGACACATGTAGGTTCTAATCAAATGTAGTGAAACATGAATTATAACCAGCTTGAGAGCCTTAGTCCTTTGTCATGTTTACAGGTGAGAAAGTGCCACCACCATACACATCTCACCTCATCTGATCACACATACAAAAAAAGCCATTTCAGTGCTCTCACGGTGGAAAGAGCTTTGGTCTAATGTACCATCTCAAGACACACCAGATGATCCACTCAGGTAAAAAGTCATTTTAGCGCTCTCACTATGGAAAGAGCTTTGGTCAAATGAGCAATCTTAAGACACACCAGACGGTAGTGGGAAAATCATATTAATGACAATATCAAAAGGCTTTTAATTAATCTCTAAAGCATCTTTTTCTACTGGGGAAATGGCATGCCAAATGTTTCAGTGTGGACAGACCTTTAATGGAATTACTGATGTCAGGAAACACTTGAGAATTCATACTAGAAAATAGTCACTTCCGTGTTCTGTGTGGAAAAGCGTTTCAGAAAATTATTAAATAATTGAATGTGGTTGTGTCAAGTTTGCAGTCACACAATTTACAATAAAATCAAGTAACATTTTGCATGTGCAATTATCTGTTTTAGTGTACCATATCTGATAAAAGAACCCAACCCTTAGCCGTAGTGATGTTACATACAGTAACGGATAGTGATACACTTGATGACTGTTAAAAAATAATTTATGTATTATTTTTATGTGGGTGGTGGTGTTAAAATAGGTCTGCAAGAATTTTTTTTTTTTCATGTTTGATAACTTCACCTCTGGAACTTGCATGGCCTGGATCAGTAACCTACTCCAGGCATTGTTACCCCAGCAAGTCATACTTACGTTGCCCGTCACTTCAGAGTTCAACTCCTCACCACAGCTCACTGCTCACCTGGCACTGGACACCCTGGGGCCAACGCTACACTCTCGCTTCTCCAGGATCGCTACTGGTGGGGCAGAAGCCTGAGGTGCCCAAGGTTTACCTGGGCCTGGCCAAATTTAAGGATGCAGAGCCATCAAAAGAGGGGGCTGTTGAGAAGGTAAGGGCAGAGCACATAAATACTTTTTTAATCTATCTGTTCACTATTTGATGCTGTTTGAAGCACTTTAGAGTTTACCAAACTCCCAACCAATCTTGTTATGTACAATGATGACAAATATTTCTTTTTTATTCTGTTCTGTTTATTCTTTTCTATTCTACTCAAAGCTGTCCTTAGAAGGATCAGATATGTGTTTATAGTATCATGAGGCTCACTGTCAAATGCATTCCATAAGGCTTTCATTGTCCAAGTATATTGGCAGTATTATAAACTAGCTTGGATTTCATCCAAAGTTCTGCTCTTTCTTATCTTTGTAATGACGAAATCATGACTTAGTAAACGGAAATGTTAGATGTTAATATGTTGACATCCATTCGGTAACTCTCCATTAAAACTAGAATACCACCTTTTTTGTAGTTACGATTGTCAGTACAAGAGATTCAGCATGTCTTTTCATTCCAAACAGGTATTCCTGCTGAATCCTGCACCCGGGCTTCCAAAACACAACTTTAACAACACCCTGATGCCCATTTCGCTCCCAGAGGAGAAGACCAAGAGGAGAAGCCCGGAGAGATGGCCATCTTTGGCGCGTGGGACATGGGCATTGCCCATCAGCTGCCCGGCGCAATCAAATACCTGAAGCTGCCGGTGGTGTCCCGCGAGGAATGTCGGGCTGGCTTTCAGTCAGGTAGAAGCCCCGTCATAGATAGCAAGATGTTCTGTACTGGCCCCAGCGAGTTCTTCATTAACGTGTGCTTTAACGATGCAGTAAGCGCCCTCGTGTTCCAGAATCCCAAGACGAACAGGGTTTACGCCGCCGGGATTGTTTCTTTCGAGACAGTGTGCGCCTTCAGGAAACATGCAGTGAGCACGAGGATCTCTGCCCACCTGCCGTGGATACGAGACATCATGAGAGAGAGCGTTACTATTTAAAATATTGCGACTGTGCTCCCGTAAACTGAATCGTTCTGTTCTGCTGTTTTTGGTTGAATGGTTTGTTTTTGTATTTTTGTTATGTGTAAGAAAACTTGTGTAACAAAGATACTGTGAACTCCTTAATAAATGACTAAAACAAACTATGTTCACGTTCAGAGGGTCTGTTTTTTTCAACAAATATCATGTTTTTACCAGGTACCTAACCAAGACTGGAGGATATTACAACCAATGGTTTCAGATTTTATTATGAACAATTAAAGATAGACAGAACACAAAGTCAAATTGCCCTATTTAAAAACGCGCCATAATTCAACTGTGTTTATTATTAACACCACCCTCGCTTATATGTCTTTATATAATTTCATGATAATAATAATACTGTATAATTAAAATACATAATATTCTCATGTGGGTCGATAAGCTGTTTTGTCATAATGGGCCGACTTGAACGTCATAAATAATGTAGGCTACGTCACCAACATTCTAACCTTTAGGGCTAAAATCGAAGGCAAACGCACAGTCTTACTAAGCGATTCAGGAGAGAGACATATTTCAATTATTCTGCCACAGCTTGCTATTGTTTCACGACCTGATATTTCTACTTGGGGCTTCCATTATGGTGAGTGTGAAGTAAATTCTGTAATATTGCCCATTCTCTGTTTGATTGTTGAGATAAACCTCTTCATTTTGAGTATATTATTGTTTAATAACTTCAAGATTAATTGTAACTGTTTAAATGATGATGGATTAGGAACAACCTAGTACCACTGTAGTAGGCTGCATTGTTAAAAAATTGCTTAGGTCAACCACTCACCCTTTCACCCACGCAAACCCCTCTCCTCACCCTCTCCTTGGGTGGTTTTTCTTTGTAGGCCCTCACCAATGACGAGACACCAGAAGATGACCTCTCAATGCCCGAGAGTGATGGAGTGTCTACAATAGACATTGATTGGGTAATGCTCTATACTGACTTTATATCCACATAAAATGAAATGGAAATTACTTGCCACACCACAGGAGTTTGCACTTAACTCTTTCCAATATGAATTAAAATCCATGCGGGCTAAGTTCTTTATTTTATAGCACCTATTGACCGTACCCTGCTATGAAGCATTACCCCATAACATCTTCAATCTTTGCCAGGACTGTCGGGATGACGTCACCTCCTACACCTCAGCTGAATTGCTGGTAGAGAGTGAGGGACCTGACACGCCCCCTTCCCCTAGGCATGCTGCATTTAGCACCACAACATATTATGTGGTAAGATTGGACCACACACTTTACTATGCAGTAGTGCTTTACTATCTTAAGTAGAAACATTTGGACTTGACTACACATGTTATTGTTCAATGATCACCTAAATTCAAACAAGCTATAAAGAAGTTGGACTGGAGGTTGTGAATTGAAAGATACTGGTGTTCTCAGGTATCTACTTCATACGATGAGCATCCCACTATTGCTGGTAGGCTTCTGTCTCTTCCACATCGTCTTGCGTCATTTCCTGTCTTCTATGAGTTTCCTGTCTGTTTTACAGCACAAGGGTGAGACCCCTGACTCTGCGGAGGTTCCTGTAGGACCATCCTGTCCAGACATCAGCAATCAGGTGAGGCCTTTTAAGGCTCTACATTCAACAATGGCATCTGAGAGAGACATCTTAATATCATCATCTTAATATAATAATAATATATTAATAATATATCTGTTCATATTGACATGTGCGTAACAGCAGGCAGGCCCACTGACAGTCTTGGCTGGGGCTGGGACAAGATAATCTAATGCCCCCCCTCCCATATTCCATATATTATGGAGGGACCAGTTCTGCCCCCCCCCCCTCTTTACAAGAGACCCGTTTGCCCCCCCCCATGAGTGTTCCTGACAGCACCAATGACCACACACCATGCTTCCCCTGCAGGACTCCCTGAAGAGGGTCAGAATGCAGCCTGGTTCTGCTAAGGCCCTGGAGGCCACACGTAGTCCCCCTGAGATCACTGACGCCTGCGGACAAAAAAACAGCCTGCTGGCCAAAGTCAGGGCGCAGTTGACACGTGGAAAACATGTGAGAAACCGTAAAAGTATTGTGCCCAGTGTGTAGAGCTTTGTTCACATTCACATTAATAAAGTAATTATTCATGAAGGTTGTGACACTTTTCTTTAGATAGTGTATGACAGAAAATAAATAAGTGGCAATAAGTACAACTCATAAAAACACTTAAAACAAGTTCACCTGAAAGTATTTACCATTCTCTCTGTTCAACAACTATCCTTGTCTGTCTGCGTGCAGGATAATGTTCATGTTATCTGTGTGAAAGAGGCTATCGAGGAGAACACCATCACCTCTGCGGATGTTGGCACCCCAGTTCCTCCTGCTGCTCCTGAGAAGCACAAGATGCCAAAAAAGGTACTTTGGCTGACTTGTGGCAGACAGGCGCACCTGAATCCATAATCGGGCCCTGGGGGTATTGTTACCTCTGCCAGCGGAGGTT
Organism: Coilia nasus; assembly: GCA_027475355.1. Classification (NCBI taxonomy): domain Eukaryota; kingdom Metazoa; phylum Chordata; class Actinopteri; order Clupeiformes; family Engraulidae; genus Coilia; species Coilia nasus. The sequence continues at coordinate 22,984,139 of CM050220.1, read as the reverse complement.
ATGTAATCATCTGCATTTGTTTGTTAGTTTGTTTGTTAGTTAGCAGCATAACCCAAAAAGTTATGGATGGATTTTTGTGAAATTTTCAGGGTAGGTCAAAAATGGGCTAACTTAAAAGTGATTAGATGTTGGTGGTGATCTAAGCTGCCCTGGCAGAGGTCTGCACTCTCTGAGTGCTTTTCTAGTTTCCATATGTGTATCAGAAGAACTGGCTGCCTTCCTTACAGCATCGTCAGCTACAACATGCTGCTGTCCTCCTTCCCTCCACAGATCGCCCTTCCATCATCACATGTTCCACTTTCAGTACCTGAAATGATTTATTCTCTCCCTTCACCAAATTATCTGTGTGTGTGTGTGTGTGTGTGTGCAGACTAAACTGGTGTGTGCGCAGACTAAACTGGTGTGTGTGCAAGAGGCCCTGAAGGAGAACACCATCTCCACAGACCTAAAGCCTCAGATTGTGTTTAGGTCTTCAGCAGAACATGAGGCAGTGGTCTCTAATAAGGTACGTTAGCTTGAGGGGGGCAGTGGTGCAGCTAGCTTAGGTGCCCAGCCGAGACCATATACTGTATATCGGGATCCGGGTCCAAGTATGCCTGATTTCATTCCCCAATCCCATCCTGTGTCTCTCTCTTTACACTCTCTTCCTGTCTGTCTCTCTCACACTGACCTATCAGCAAAGGCAAAAAAAAGTGAAAAAACTAAAAAAAAAAGTTACGTCAGCCTACCAATCCTGGCATTGTAGACTCCAGGAAAGGGATACTAGCCCTCTTGCTCCTGTGATCTGAAGTAATGTTGGCAGATACTGTATGTGTCACAAGAACAGGCTACCATCCTCACAGCATTGCCAGCTACAACATGCCATCTTCTCCTCCACAGGTGGCCCTGGCCTCAAAACTGCCCCCTCTGCCACCCAGCCTTCAACCCGCCCCATCCAGGCTCCCACCCCTGGACTCACCCATCCTGGGCGCAATACGTGCCCCAGTTGCCCCTCTGCCCTCCATCCAGTCCAAGCCGGCTCAGAAGGAGAAGAAGGATATGAGGAATATTGTTCAGGTGGAAGTAACAATCAAACATCAGAGACGTACTGTATAACACTCTTCATTAGTAATACATTACCAGTACAACCCAGGACAGGCGAAAGCAAAGAATCCAGAGTAAATACTGGGAGCAGGACTAAAGGACAGTCGACATGTGTAGAAAAGAAAAAGTCAGCTCAATCAGGTTTATGCTCCCAAGTTTTTGATTTTAAACTGTGTGACGTTTCACCCTTCCTCAGACTTTTTCTTTTCTACAGGTGAGGCAACAGTCAACATAAACTGAAACATACAGTTGAAGAAAAAATAACGGGAAACGCTTTAATGACAGTCTAGCTTGTGTGTGTGTGTGTGTGTCTTTGCAGGCACACATGGATGAGGACACTGCAAGTGAGAAAAAGAGAAGCGTTAAAAGGAGGTGAGGTTGCCAGTAGCATCACACAGGGTTCCCACAGTCATGGAAATCCTGGAAAAGTCATGGAAATTGAAAATGTAATTTTCTAAGCCTGGAAAAGACATGGAATTTTGTAAATTCGTTGAAAGTTTTGGAAATGTCATGGTATTTTAGTTTCTCTCTAATGCCAGAACTACAGTGTTCTGTTAGGCCTTTAGAGTCAACAGTAACTGCATTGTCAGTATTTTAACTTTTCATATTCAGCCCTAAAAGTATGCTAAATGGAAATGTTTCGAAATTGTGTCAGTGAAAAAGAGTGGGAACCCTGACATCAAATACTTACATGGCCTCTGGCCTTACATGACAGCAATATCTGCAGATATTGCAGTTGAGATAAGAGTTCATTTTGAAAAGAAAAATGCTAAGTCATACGGAATGTTATTGATGTAACTTGTAAATGTATAAAAATCTGTGATATTTTTGTTTGCTTGTAGGTTTCTCCGCTTCCTGCGAAAACTGAACTGCTTCAGCTGCAAAGCGTAGAATGGAACCCACTTACATGCTTTATTTTCCATTTTTTATTTTTTTTATTCACTTTTTTTTTTTTTTGAAATTCCCAACCCCCCATTAATAAATTTGATTTAAACCCCATTGGACTTGGTGTTTAATTCCCTTTTCTGTGGATACTGTTTGGCTATCTGAACTTTTTTGAGTAAGGATACAAGTAAAACACACATGGATATTATCCTTTAAGGCTGTACTGTCACACCCATAGACAGTAGAGGAGAAGGGAATGTTAGTGGGAGAATGTTGGGGTCAGAATGGAGTAGAATGTGAATTAGAATTGGAAGTTAGAATCTTGCATTGTTGCAGAATACATTCTTTTGTAGAATATTAAACACTCATACCACCTCAGAATCACGAGTTGGCTACAGCCTACATGTTATTGACAAATCCTCATCAAATGTCAAATAATAGAATTTGGCAAATTCAAAATGACAGAAAGGAGAGAGAAGGAGAGAGAGAGAGAAAGAGAGAGAGAGAGAGAAAGAAAGAAAGAAAGAGAAAGAGACAGAGCACACCCATACTGCCTGAGCTATGAGCTTGGTGACAGCCAAGCTAACAGAAAGACAGAGGAAGAGAGACTTCCCCTTCAGTGAAGCATCAGCACACACAGCAAGTACAAACCAGAGAAACGGTCCAATCACCACACCACACAGCAGTCCATTTTTGCAAACATTTAATGGTTTACGTGACAGGAATTCAGAACTCCGTCCAGCTCCGTTAAATATGAACAAATTTACAGTCATGAGGAGCGTAAAAAAAGAAAAGAAAAACAATTTCAATTTCAAATACAAACAGTGCCTAAAAAACCTTCCCCTATTCACACACACCCCTACCTCACCCCTTTCCAAGACACCCACCCCCACCAGAAACGTTCAGTCAAGGGGACACCCCAACGTCCTGCCCCCCACCCAACCACACCCTGTCCCCTCATCAGTTTGTTACAATCTCTCAGAGCTCGTCCTTCCCTGTGGAGTCCTGTAAGGAAACACACACACACACACACACACACACACACACACACACAATGGACAAAACACACACAGGCAAACTTTACATGAAGCAACACCACTGTGTGCTGTAATACACCAAGCACTTGCACCATGTTGTTGGAAACAATCCCCAACACTAGAGGGCAGCAGAGGGGAGTAAATGATATGAACTTTAATATGAAAGCCAAGTGAGGCTCAGTGAGCTTTACAAAGTCCATATAACAGTTAAGTTGGGATATGAGAAAGTACCAGAAAGGGGTTTCATGCAAGTGTGAATGTGTGTGTGTGTGTGAGAGAGAGAGACTGACTGTATCCTTTTCTGTGTTGTCGTCGCCTCCTCCGGCTCCTCCTCTGGCTCCTCCTCCTCCACCTGCACACCACAGCACCACACGCTCAACCTCTGTTGCTATAGCTAGCTTGGCGCTAATGCAACATCTACTGCAGTCTATCTTTGCAAATAAGGAGTTTTGCTTTAGCTACCGTGAGTAGCATGTGCATTTAGAAGCCATACAGCTCTGGAAAAAATTAAGACACCACTGTAAAATTCAGCTTCTCTGATTCACTGCGTATAGGTATATGTTTGAGTAAAGTGAACACTTTGATAACATTTCTCCCAAATTCCAACTTCAACTGACACTGTGGCTGTCATACATGCAGAGATGCTGATCTTAGGAAAATTTGCAGTGGTTTCTCAATTTCTTCCAGAGGTGTACCTCCACCAACTACCAAGAAGAGCTACCTCTGACTTCCTTTGGAAGCGTACATGTCTACCTGTATGTCTATTTATTGTTGATGTCTGTATACACTTCATGTGCATGAGTGTGGCTATGTGTTTGTGTGTGCATGTGTTTGTTTAAATTGCATATTTGGTGTCTGGTGAAAAGCAATTTCAATCCTCTGTGTAATGCTTGTCAAATAGTGAATTGACAATAAAGTACACTTTGACTTGACTATTTAGGTCATTTCATGATTAAACGACTCCTGTCAATCAGAATAAAAGCCGCGTGCGTGTGTGTGTGTGTGAGTGTCTACCTGTTCGGTGAGGTCGACGTTCATGCTGAGCCGGAGCATCCTCTCGATGCGGTCCCCGTAGGCCTTGGTGTCGGCCAGCTGGTAGCCCGAGCACAGCATCGCCATCTCAAACAGAACCACCGCCAGGTCTGCCGCCGTCTGATTCACACCATCAGCCTAGAGAGAGGGAGAGAGAGAGAGAGAGAGAAGGGGAGAGAGGGAGAGAGAGAGGACAAACCTGCTGCCATTGTCCTCCCCAACTACAGCATTAGAGCTGCTATGTGTTTCACTCTTTATTTGGCTATGTTCCCAGAGCCTCTAGCCTGCTTCTTTGCCTGCCTCAGTACTGTATGTGGTACAGTAAAACTTGCCTAAACCGATCGTGACTGGGACCCCAATTTACGGTCGGTTTTCACAGTGGGTCGGTTTGTTCGGGTTGGGCGTGGCTGACACACGTGCAACACAATATGATATGCTGTGTAAATGTTCGCACTTCTCACACACAAATATGACAAGCACATGATATATTACACTCCAGTTGTGCTGTATTTATTTGCACATTTATATTTACAGTACAAAAAATGTTATAAACTTGATTCAAAAAACGAGTGATTTTCACAATGTATCATACACACACTGTATCATACACACAATTGATCATGTAGGGGTTGGTTGTCACACGGGTTGGTTGTCACACTCATCATATCTCGGCCACTACAGTGTTTTCCCCAGAAATAAAAAGAAGGGTTTAAATTTTGATGTAAATACGATGACGCGGTGGCACGGTAGCTAGGAGGATTGATGGGCATGCACCCTGGGAAAAAAAACAATTTCTAGAGCTAAAATGGTGCATTCTAGGAAGATCTGAAGCTAAATTTTGGTCCCAGAAGGCTGGTGGAAACATAGCACTTTTAATAAAATGTTGCATTTTTTGGCACAAATAGAACAAAAAACTCGTTGCACTTGGTGAGTTGAAAGAGCCAAAACTCCCAGGTGGGAAGGCTAATTTATTGTCACAAGAAATACTGCAAGCACTATATAATGCCACATGAATTTGACTAGGCTGTCACTAAAATGTCTAAACTAAATGTTGAGCCTCCTGTTTTTCTGGGCCGCCCACTTGTCTGCCGCAGCCTCCAACCACTCTTACGTACAACGTCACAGTACGTTCCTACTATCAGCTAAATATCTCCCTGTATGGCCACATGAAAGCTGAATTGGTACCACAGATCTTAGATTCTGCAGATAAATATAATTCAGTGTAGTGTAGTATTATGTAGAATGATGTCTGATGACAACAAATTCTTATTTCAGTGTTCCTGTAACAAGCTAACGAACTAGCTCATTGAAATGATTGGTAATGTGGTAATGCTAACAGTCATCGACTCACCTTGAATTTAACACGCTGCAATAACCTTACAACTTTATATTACTTTCTCCACTTCAGCTAATATCAGTATTAGTATCTAGGTGGGTGTTGGTGAGTAAAGTGGCAGCTTTCAGTTTAAAACATTATGTTAGCGTAGTTCGCTAGCGTTAGCGCGCTAACAACCCCATACAGGCTGCAGCCTGGTCTGAAATGAAGCTAATTTTCTGGAAATCCAAACAGTAACAACGTACACTATTAGACTTGAAATAATCACAAATAATTGCGGATTGTGACACTTTGTTAAAAAGAACCATCAACAAATCCAGAAAGACGTAAGGACCAATTTATTAGTTAAATTCCACGAGTGTCCCATTCAATGAAACAATCTTGACTCTGCTCTACATGAAGGAGGATTTGCCTTTCACGCTCTCTCTCACTCTCTTTCAGCAGCTAGATCCGATCGCATTCTGTACACTGTGGAGAAAGTTTTCTTGCTACATGAGCATGTCCCAAGGAGAGCGTTCTCATTCCTTCTTGTGTAGCATTTACAGTCAAAGTCAGGCAGTTTTAGTAGCCCCGAGGTTTGCGTTAAAGATCTTAGATCCTACAATACTCTCTGATACAGCTGACTGGCGGAAAAAAACAAAGGAGCACTGTAATCGGCATGTGATTGGCCAGTTTCGCCAGTATAGTAGTTTACACACCCACCACGGAAGTTTCCTAAAAACGCAGCCTACATTTGACTACATTGGGGCTTCTTGTTCGGGGAAAATCCCGGGGGGAATGTTTTTGTGCATGATTTTTAAGCGTATCGGCATTTTATGAAAGCGTCTCGGCAAAACTTGATGCGTATCGGCGAAAAAAGAAGCGTATCGGTGCCGATACGCTTAGACGCTTTGGGGAAAACACTGCACTAAAGAGCGCTGATCAACGTCACTGACATAGAAATGTTCAGAATTAGTAGGCTCGTTCGAGATTCGAGTCCGCCCGTCTGCAACTGGCTGCATACGTCAACGAGAATTGCTGGTCACAGCAGGGGTGGGCATTAAATGAGGAAAATAAAGTCGAACACAAATTCTAACGAGACTGAGCTCGCGCCTCCCCGATCATCGTAGCAGATGACACACAAGTCATGTGTGGAGAGGGAGGGCGGGGGTTGTAGTCCTCTACAGTCTATGGTTGTAGTGGGGTGCACTGAGAGTTTAATTCAAGTCCAGTCTTTCTTATTGTTTAGATTAACATTGGAACAAAACGAGTTGCCCCAAAGTGCTCCACAACACAAACATGAAAACCAAGACAGCAAAACCATAAAACAAAGACCATAAGTAGGTATATCACACGAACAATGAAATAGAAATGGGATTAATAATTAAATAAATAATGGGCCGGGCTTGACAGCGTCAGATAAACCATCAGAACAAGGTAAAAATAAAGAGAAGAGATATATCTTCAAATTGGAGTACAATAACGTACACTTTAGATGACAAGTCCAGTCGGGGAGCACCGGACAATGCACGTGCACAGACGTCAGTGAACTTTTAACCAACCATGGCAAAGTAGCGTCACCGAGGAGGCGTTAGCTAGCCACTTGCAGTTGTGTGGAGGCAACTGCAAAGGTCTGTACGATTTGTCTGTAAGCGTCATGCTCCCGCGAGTTTTCGGGTCGTGTGTCATGGTCGCATTGTTGTGACAACTCGTGACAACCTCACACATTTCGGGCATGTCGGACACAATTTCTAACCACAATGCAACATTTTCAGCGTCAGGCTGCAAACGGATGCATCCGCATGCAAACGTCTAGCTCAAGTCAAATGCGGCCAGTGTTAGGGGTCATCTACATTGACAGTTCAAGTGTTTGACACAAAGTTTTGAGGTGAGATCAATATTAAGGTTTTTCATGTCAAAATGTAAAATTTCAGAACTTTAGGTTTTCTTTTCTAGTTTTGTAACTACTGAGTTGACTTCAGAAAAACTATTACCATTAAAAAGTATAAAGACAGAGCTACATTTTCGATATGTTATGCTACAACTTGTAGCTGCTAGCGTCACTTCTAGCATACAAGGTCAGTTGGGGATGGTTGTCACACTCTCTTTGGGGTTGGTTGTCACATGTGCCACCAATGGCCATATATGTATTCACTCTCTGACACACACACACACACACACAATCTAAATAATAACAATAGACCTATCTAATTGTTCTAATCTATCTTTTGGTGCATAACGTATATTTAAATAATATGTTATAAAATAGTATGTATTCAGCAGCAAGTCTATGTTTTATTTCAATGTTCCCAATGTCTATATTCCCAGTGCCTGTGTGTTATACTTACATTCTGAATAAATTTCACTTCACTTTTTTGCATAATTTTCATAAAATATTTCTGTTATCATTTCCCCTCCCCCCATTGAAATAACATTGTGACAACCAACCCCGCCATGGCTGTCAGTCTCTATTTGGCAGCCCATATCTTTTGAACACAATGAATTTAAGGCGATTTACGACCCTCCAGTCCTGCCTGAGACTTTAAGCTTACATTTTATATTGAAAGGGAATCTATTCGTAACACCGTTTTTGAGGGATTCAAATGAAAGCAAAAAATGTGACAACCAAACCCGGTCTCCCCTAAGTGTCTGTTGATTTTACACTGGCTTGAAAAATGATTCAAGTGACGACTGTTTCAATGTGAGCCTCTTCTCAACAATTCTCTGCTCTGTTAGTGTCTGGAGGTCTTGGACCGCTTTCAGGTAGGCAGAGTCCTTGTTCAATGCATAGTTGCGTAGCTTACCCAACATGGCTAGGATGTCGCTGTGTGACAAATCACTGCCGTCATTTAGATTGGTGTTTTCACTATCATCCTTTTCTTCGCTGTCATCTTCGTCGTCGTTGGTTTCCTGCGTCTTGTCGTTGAGAAAATTCTGGACGATCTGTTTCTCCCACTCACCGCCGTACGTCTCCTCTGTAGGCACACTGTCATCGAAGTTGATAAACTCGTCAACAACCTGGGCATCGACGTCTGCACTTTCACCATTCACCTTGAATGACTTCACAGCATATCTACTACGCCAACTGTTTAACCACCCATTGGAAGCCTTGAAATCAGACACACCAATATCCTTTGCTATAGCCAGCGCCTTCTCCTGTACCCTTGGGCCGGATACTGGGATGTTCTTTGCTCGTGCCTGCTGAAACCACTTCCAAACCAAAGCACTGACATCTTCAAACTTGGTTGTCGTCTTTACCCGCTGTCTGGAGCCGTCAGCAATTTCTTTAAACTGTTTCAGGTACTGGTCCTTCTTCCTAATGATATCTGTTACCGTAGTCTTGCCGATTCCAAACTTCTCACCAAGTTGTTGTCTCGTCATCTTTGTTGACTCGGCCTCTTTGATGAGATTGACCTTGTCTGTAAGGGTCAACTCCATACGGCGACGTTTCTGTGGACGACTCATATTGAAAATTCTGAAAAAGTAGCGTAGCTGAAGCAGTCTGTATCTCAGTGATTCCAGTGATCGAATGAATTTCCCTGTGTAAAATCGTCCTTTTTAAACATTTTTACTCTTTGCTCACACCCACTGTGAAAGACCCGTATTCAAAAAACAATGTGTGAATTTGGTAGGTGTCAACATCGAAACAATAGGCTACAGTGTACAGAACAGCGCCTAGTGCCCAGTGATTCCCTGGTCTTTCTGATGGCCGGCAGTCGGTCATTCGGTCGATTGGTCGGTCTATAGAGTGTGAATTTGTTACTTCGGACCGACCACGGCGGTCGGTATTCAGAGTAGACAGTGGTCTGTTTATGGCACCGTTAAAGTCGATCGTTTTTCACAGGAAGTCGGTTTACTCCGGGGTCGGTTTAGGCAAGTTTTACTGTATATGAGAAATCATTATTTACAGTGAGTGGATAAAAAAACAAACTTAAATTAAATATTTTATTCAGGTTTTATTCAGGTGAGCTCTGCAATGTAAGTGGGTGTGGGAAAAGTTAAACTGTTTGTTTCCTAATGTTGCATACTGATGAGATCTCAGAAGGCCACATAACGCAGTCAAGACAGAAAGCTCAAAAAACATTTTAAAAAAAGCTGAAAAAGAATGCAGTCTCTTTAAAAGCTTTGTGAATGTCTGTCCATGCTTTATGTAAGGCATACATATATTCAAGGTTTACCTGACATAGAGACATTTTAGTTTTTATATTTTATTTCATCGTAGTCTTATAAAGAAAGCATATAATATTACATTCCCATCCAAAAAGTTAATTGACTGAAGACATTTACTTTTAAAAATGAAAAAAAATGTCTATATCTATTTTGTGTATCGTATGTGATTGAAAAAAAAAAACAATTCATAAACATTTAAGTCATCTGACTTTAATTAATTTTTCTCAGAACTCAACACCCAGTCTTAATGAACTACTAATGGTTTAGCATAAGTCACGAAAAAATCTGTCATCTATCAGGAATTGTATTACTTTTAAACAATTGCATATTATCAGTTTATGTAAAAACTGCAACCGGTTTAAACAGTTCCAGTTCAGTCCTGCTGCAGGCGGTTGTATAGCATCTGAAATTTGATGAACATAGCATCTACCATCTCCAGCACCCTCTGCAACGTCAGCCACTGTCTGCCAACACCTGGTGCACTCATCACTGTCTGATAAATACACTGAGTAATGACTTGAGGTATTTTCACAAACTCAGAGTAAATCCTCTATTGGGGCAAACCTACCCCTAGCAGTCTGCCTTAAACATTGATAGAGCAGCTTTATGTATTTTACTGAGAAGACAATATTACGTTTCAAAACCTGTAACCTGACCTATAGTTTCTCAGAGTGAAGTACAATTAAAAAATAATGCAGAAGACAAGTATCTATCTAAATTAACTAATCACGTGGGGATAAATAAAACTACCAGGGAATTATTTGAAGGGATTCTATGCAGAAGACGGAATGCGAAACAAAACCAAAACAAAACAAGTGCAATCAGAGATGGCAACCTGGTCCCCCATGTGGATATACAGGGTCATTGCAATATGGGTGGACAGACTTACAGACAGACACACACACTGACAGGGTCATTGCAATACCTGGTCAATCGGTGTAGTGTATGTGGAAAGCATTTCAGTCCAGTTCACATCTCACCAGACATCTAATTACACATACAAAAGAAAAGCCATTTCAGTGCTCTCACTGTGGAAAGAGTTTTGGTCAAATGAGCAATCTTAAGACACACCAGATGATCCATTCAGGGGAAAAGCCATTTCAGTGCTCTCAGTGTGGAAAGAGCTTTGGTCTAAGGAGCAGTCTCAAGACACACCAGATGATCCACTCAGGGGAAAGCCATTTCAGTGCTCTCAGTGTGGAAAGAGCTTTGGCCAAATGCACCATCTGAATACACACCAGATAATCCACTCAGGGGAAAAGTCATTTCAGTGCTCTCAGTGTGGAAAGAGCTTTGGTCAAATTTGGCATCTCAAGACACACCAGAAGATTCATGCAGTGGGAAAATCATATTAATGTTGTCAGTTATGAAAAAGCTTTTAATCAATCTCTAAAGCATCCCAACAAAGTTCCCAACAATTGGCCTTCCTGGCCCAGCGACGCTTGGAACAAATGGTTCTGCTGGACCCGTGGCACTTTGAACAAATGCTAAAGGGGCTAAAGGGGTAAAGGCATGTCAGTGTTTTTTGTGAGACTGTTGAAAACTGTGTGGACAACGTGTTAACAAAATGGTTGCAAAATTGGATGCAGTTGTTTCATTTTTGCATCCACACAATTAACAACAGAATGAAAAAAAATCTATATCTGTTTTGTGTATCATATGTGATTGAATAAAAAACATAAATATTTAAGTCATCCGACTTTAATTATTTGGTCTCAGAACTCACAACTGGTTTAATGAACTAACAATGGTTTAGCAAAAGCAGGGTAACCAATGGTCATTTCAGTCACAAAAAAATCTGTCATCTATCATGAATTGTATTACTTTTAAACAATTGCCTATTATCAGTTAATATAAAAACTGCAGCCGGTTTAAGCAGTTCCAGTTCAGTCCTAGCATCACCTGTTAGCATCACTTGGCCAGCAAGTCCACTTGTTCCAAGCGTCACAGGGCCAGGAGGGACCCTTCTTGTGAAGATGTAGCTGTCTGCCATAAACACTGATAGAGCAGCTTTGTGTATTTTACTGGGGGGATAATATTACATTAAAAAAACAAACCTGTTCTATAGTTTCACAGAGTAAATTACAATGAAACAATTATACAGAAAATACATATTCATCTAAAGTAACTAATCACATGGGGGAAAACAAAACGACCAGGGGATTATGGGAAGGAATTCCATGCAGAAGCACTATTGACACGTGTAATGGTGACACAGGATGCTGGGTGGGGGTGGGGTGGATGTGTGAAGTAAGTGTTGTGCAGGTGTGGGTGAGGGGTTAGATGGGTGACGTTTTAAAAGCTGCATTTTCTCACCAAATGGTTGTATGTATCTTAATGTGTGCATAGATGTGTGCCTGTGTGTATGTATACATATATATGAACATAAAGAAGTCCTATATCCCATCCTTCTGATGATGATCTTATTTAGTAATGTCCATGTATTGCCCTGATCCTGTGTCTAAATCATGGCTGGTGCTGCCTGCAGCAAGAGCTCCCAGCTGCAGACCTGCTGCCATTGTCCTCCCCAACCACAGCATTACACCTGCTATGTGTTTCACTCTTCATTTGGCTATGTTCCCAGAGCCTCTAGCCTGCTTCTTTGCCACGGGTGTCCAGCTCAGGGGTTGAGTGGGGTGAGGGTATGGGGTTCAGTGTGGTATATGAGAAATCATTATTTACAGTGAGTGGATAAAAAAAAACTTAAATTAAATGTTTCAAGTTTTATTCAGGTTATATTCAGGTCAGCTCTACACTCTCTTCATTTGGCTATGTTCCCAGAGCCTCTAGCCTGCTTCTTTATTTATTTTTATTTATTTATTTTTATTTACATTACACTTAGCTGACGCTCTTATCCAGAGCAACTTACTGATATTTGCAGGGTTTCAGTTACAGCCCCTGGAGCAGTGTGGGGTTAGATGCCTTGCTCGAACCGGCAACCTTCCGATTGCAAGACCAACTCCCTAACCACTAGGCCGGCTGCCAGCTGCTTCTTTGCTACAGGTGTCCAGCTCAGGGGTTGAGTGGGGTGAGGGTATGGGGTTCAGTACTGTATGTGGTATATGAGAAACCATTATTTACAGTGAGTGGATAAAAAAACAAACTTAAATGAAATGTTTCAAGTTTTATTCAGGCTATATTCAGGTCAGCTCTACACTCTAAGAGGGTGTGGGGAAGGTTAATCTGTTTGTTTTCTAATGTTGCATACTGATGACATCTCAGAAGGCCACATAACACAGTCAAGACAGAAAGCTCAAAAAACATGAAATAAAGCTAAAAAAGTATGTAGTCTCTTTAAAAGCTTTGTGAATGTCTATCCATGTTTTATGTATAAATAAATAGGCATATATATATATATATATATATATATATATATATATATATATATATATATATATATATATATATACAGGGCAGGAATTTCACGAGGGCCTCGTGCCCTCTCAATTTGGCCTTTTGCCCTTGAAAAATATCTGTCAGAAGGCCACAGTGGCCCTGATGCCCTTCACAAAATTGACAACACAAAGGTCCAAGTGGCCTTGCCCCTAAAATGACGAAATTCCAGCCCTGTATATATATTAGTGGTGGGCATAGATTATTTTTTTTAATCTAGATTAATCTAGATTAATCATAAAATTAATCTAGATTAATCTAGATTAAAATGGCTCATTTGAATTCTGCCGAAGGCATTCAGAATATGTGTGCTACCTAAATAAAGTAAGTCTTTGAGAACGGGTTTCTTAAGCCAGGTGGCACAGTAGACCAGGGGCTCATCTCCTGTTTCCAAAATGCATCACTAACTGCTTGAAAAAGCTGTTCTACTTTGATACTTGGTGATGGAAAAAAATCATGTTCAATAAAATGTACTTGTGTTTACTAGCTGTTTATTTAGTTAAACATGAACTAAATGAAACATGAAACATGGATTTTGAACTGTAAGCCTACATAAGAAGTTGTGATGAACTGTTTACAGTCAGTAGCTTTGTGTCAATCAGTCCAAGCTCTATTTCTCCTTCTTCCACCAGTCACTTAGGCAGACCAGCTTGTTCACATTTTCTGGTGGCAAAGTAGATCTCCTTTTCTGCACAATATGGCCTGGTAAAGAAAAAAGTCTCTCGCATGGGACAGTTGTGGCAGGAGTCCCCTTCAGTGCAATTCGGCTAAGTATACATCCGCATTAAAATATAGAGGTAGGGTATACATCCGCGCTAAAATATCAAGGTGAAAGCAGAAAGTGTTGAGGAAGGGAGCCGTTTGCTTCCGTGTTCTATTTTCGCAAGGGGGAGGGGGGAATCCCCCTTTATGCAGTGCAGAGCAGATTCTAGGTTCGTTTTACTGAAATGAATGGGACACATGTGGAGTTTAACTAATAAATTGGTCATTACGTTTTTCTGGAGTTGTTAAGGGTTTTTTGGAATCATGTGTCACAATCTGCAACTATTTGTAATAATTTCAAGCCTAATAGTGTAAGTTGTTACTGTTTGGATTTTGAGAAAATTAGCTTTATTTCAGGTCAGGCAGCAACCACTTACTATGTGGTTGTTAGCGCGCTAACGCTAGCGAACTACGCTAACGTAATGTTTTGAATTGAAAGCTGTCACTAACACCCACCTAGATACTGTTACTGGTTATAGTGTAAGCAGACAAAGTAATATAAAGTTATAGGGCTACAGCAATGTATTAAATTCAAGGTGAGCCCAATCGCTGTTAGCGTTTAGCACATGATGTTGTTATAGTTACTACTATTCACTTGAATGAGCTAGAGCTAGTTCGTTAGCTTGCTAGCTCGCTTTACAGACACACTAAATTATTTTCTAAGAGTTCGAAATAGGAATTTCTTGGCATTTTGGTCCCATAGTAACGTATTATGTTGGCTTATCTTTGTAGAATCTAAGATCTTTGGTGAAAGTCATCATAGTTTGTGTAGTATAGACCCAGCTCCCAACCCAACTTTGAGAATAGATTAACGGCGATATTTTTTTTAATCGCGCGATAAGAGTCTCGCGTTAACGCAGCACGTTAACGCCGATAACGGCCCGCCTCTAATATATATATATATATATATATATATATATATATATATATATTCAAGGTTTACCTGACATAGAGACATTTTACTTTTTATATTTTATTTCATCTTAGTCTTATAAATAAAAAATATAATATTACATTCCTATCCAAAAAGTTAATTGACTGAAGACTTTACTTTTGATTTCACTGAAGGTTTCAACATCATTTTGTTCACATATTCACTTTAATTATGGCCAGGGACATTCTACACACATACACGCAACCCCCCACCCCCCATGGCTGTGCCCACCTGAGCACCATCAAATGTGTGAATGGTGTCAAAAAACGAGGAATTCCATCCCATGATTCTTTGCTTATGTAATTTACATTTCAATTCATTGGTCTGTGTTTGGCCCTGATATAAGAACCACAGAGTGGAGTCAGTTATCTGAACTTATACTTGAAGGAGCAAGAAATCTGGTCTACAATCACAGTACAGTTGTATGCTGTAGTTGATAAGTTGACATTATAACTAATTGTGGTAGATTTAACTAGATAGCATAAGCTATCTACATGCTTTTTCTCTTTAGGACAGCCGGGTTGTATTTGTTTTAAAAACTATAACTGCAGCCTAAAATGTCACCACAACTGCTCATGTCAGTGAAAAAGGAGATAAAAGAAGAAGAATTTGATGACTTTCTATACTGTTATCTACTTGCAAACCAAACAGTGGATGAAAAGCCTGAATTGGAACAAGACTTTAAAACTGAAATGAATACTTTACCAACAATTTCTGACCAAGATTTTGTGATACGCATGGATATTAAAAAAGAAGAGGAAGACGAAGAAGTTGTACTAAGAGAGTATGAGAAAGATGACTCGTCTGCAACAAGTAAGTCCAAAATTAATTTCATTGCAAAGCCCACCATATGTTTACATGTTCTAAACGTTCTTTCCTTTAACAAAATTGGAGCGTGAGGCATGGGACAGGGACAGTGTGTAGAACAGTAATGTTATTTGTAAATAAAAGGAGATAAGATAAGGTAATGCTATATATTTAGTCAGTTCTTAAACCCTTTTGTGAAAAAAAGTCTCTAAATGTGGTGCAACACACAAATAATGACATAATGTTGAAGTACAGAGGGTATGAATTTCAGTTGTTCTTGCAGAAGTTAAAATTACACAAAGACACATGTAGGTTCTAATCAAATGTAGTGAAACATGAATTATAACCAGCTTGAGAGCCTTAGTCCTTTGTCATGTTTACAGGTGAGAAAGTGCCACCACCATATTTTTTTGTGTCCTTATTGAAGTATTTGTATTTGGTTAAATATGTTTGACCTGTGTAGTGCTAGTGTATGTGGAAAGAGTTTCAGGTCCAGCGCACATCTCACCTCATCTGATCACACATGCAAAAAAAAGCCATTTCAGTGCTCTCACGGTGGAAAGAGCTTTGGTCTAATGTACCATACTTACGTTGCCCGTCACTTCAGAGTTCAACTGCTCACCACAGCTCACTGCTCACCTGGCACTGGACACCCTGGGGCCAACGCTACACTCTCGCTTCTCCAGGATCGCTACTGGTGGCCTGGGATGGCTCGGGATGTCCACAGGTTTGTAGCAGGATGCACTGATTGCGCCATGGCAAAAACACCTCGTCACCTTCCTGTAGGAAAATTGGTTCCCGATTGATCTCCCGCTTCTGGCGAGCCTTTCTCCGTGTGATGGGTATAAGTGTGAGTCTGACGTCGGGCTATCACCCCCAAACAAATGCGCAGACAGAACGGAAAATTCAGGTGATCAGCCGTTTCCTTCGAGTGTACTGTCACTGGCATCAAGACACCTGGAGCCAGTTCTTACCCTGGGCTGAGTATGCACAAAACTCTTTGTCAACCTTCCACCGGCCTGACACCTTTCCAGTGTATACTTGGTTTCCAACCCCCACTGTTTCCATGGACTGGAGGACCTTCTGATGTTCCAGCTATTGACAGTTGGTATCGGAAAAGCGAGAGGGTCTGGGGCGAAGTACACCACCAGCTGCAGCGAGCCATCAACCGCCATAGTCACCATGCCAATGTCTGACGATCCGCAGCACCCAAGTATGAAGTGGGTCACATCCAAATGCGTCTCCCAAGCAAGAAGCTAAGCCCTCGTTACATCTGCCCCTTCACCATAACTCACCGGATCAACCCAGTCACATATCGCATCCAGCTGCCTGCTGACTACAGAATCCAACCCACCTTTCATGTTTCATGTTTCCCTTCTGAAACCCTTTCACCCACCTCTCTCTCTTTCCTCCACAGAGCCTGGTGCTGCCGTTGATCCCCCCTTGCCGCTTCTTCTGGACGAGGGTCCCGTCTACGCCATCCACAACATCCTGGACTCCCGGCGTCGCAGAGGTCGGTTGGAATACCTGGTCGACTGGGAGGGCTATGGACCAGAGGACCGCTCCTGGGTGCGACGCAATGACATCCTGGACCCCGATCTCCTTACAGAATTCCATCGCACCCATGCCAGTCGACCAGCCCCTCGCAGCCGTGGCCGTCCGAGACGCCGTACCCCCTTGTTCTTGGAAGCGGTGCCTGGAGGGGGGGCGGGGGTTAATGTCACGGCCACACCAGATTCTCCACCAGTCACTTCCACAATTTCCCAATCAAATTCCCCAATCTGCTAATAACTCTGCTCCTGCATTCTCCCAGTCCAACTGCCCAATCCACAACTCACAGCACATGCACTCTCCCAGTCCAATTCTCCAATCTGCTAATCACCAACCTGCAACCACCAGCACATGTGTCCAATCTTCCTCTGCCTATTTAAAACCCTGCCACTTTCCACTCTCTGTCTGGCCTCGTCGATGAAGACACTGTTGCACACACTGTTTGCCTGCTCTTGGACTGTTGATCTTGTTTCTACCTACAGATATTGTCCTTTCCCGTTTGTCAGTTTCATGAGGGAATCTCGCGAGATTCTCGTGAGATTTACGCAGCCCATTTTATCCGAAATGGTCGGGAGCTGCAATGTACCCAAACGACCACCAGGTGGCACTTGGGAGCGCTGCCTTAATTACACAACAAATGGTATAGTGGCCATATTGTATTTGAACCACTGGTTGACACCACTCTAAAAATAATTCAGGAGGTTAGTATTACTTAAAACATGAGCTTTTACAGATGGAAAAACATAATTTGTCCCTTATTTTATTAAGTTGATAACTTATTTCAAGATGTTGATCAAAATTAAAACAATTTTTATCAGTCAAATATGAGCTAGGTCATCTACAGTATGTTGGATGTTCGCTGCGCCTGCCTTGTCCCAGGTTGCCCCACTTTTTTTGTTAAGCATTTTCCAATTTCCTAACTGTGGACCTTTTCTGTTAAACTTTTTTAGTTATTGGGTTGTGTTCTCCTGTGTGGTTCTCCTTTAAGCGATTGCATCCTGTTTTCCTGCGTTGGTTGTTCATTAAAGACCTGACTGAAGCTAACTGAGTGTCCTGAGTCTGTGTGTCCTGACAGTAATATACTGTCTGACTTTTTGAAAGTGGCACATATGTTCAGATCAGATGTTTGTATGTTCAGTAGAAACTCCTTGGTATGAAGTTGGTAAGAAATATATAGGAATGTCCATGTTGATTACCATTTAAAATGGTTTAACTAAAAGTAGCTATGAATGTAGCAAACTGTTCCCTTCCAGTTACTCACTTGGCTGCAGAGTGACAAAACTTAACTTCCGTTGCTTCAACCAATGGCAAAACTAAATAATATAAGCTATGTGAAAAGTTTTTATACTGGTCAACAGCACATTGCATGTAGAGCTTTTCAAGACACCAAAAGTGCTCATTTGTCTGATACATGTCTAACATCCCCTCTCTGTTTAAAATTGGCTCATATGCCTGATGCCTACTTAAAATGCCCTGTTTAAAATGGGCGGTATCGGTGACGTTTTCGCAGATAGGGGCAGGTTGAAGGGTTACCCTGCAAGGCAAGTAGCCCAGAGAGAATGTGAATGCAAATGTTATAGGGCCACAAGGCTCCAAATTTCCCAACAAGTGGCCTTTCTGGCCTAATGACGCTTGAAACAAGTGGTTCTGCTGGACCAGTGGCACTTTGAACAAATGGATCTGCTGGCCCAATCATGCCTGATCAGTGATGAGTGCACCAGACTGTGGCAGACAGTGGCAGACATGCTGCGGAGAGTACCCTTCTGATTTTCTGATGCATTATTATCATGCTGGATTAGCCCTGAAATGGCCTTGGCCTGGCTGCACAACAGTGTGAACATGACTAGTGTTCTACATGTGGGAAGAGATATGGTGAAATGGCTAATTTTAAGAGACACCAGATGATCCATACAGCGGTGGAAAGATATCCAAGTGCTCAGAATAACAAGCCATTTAATCAGCAGGGTTCTCTAAAACAACACCAAAGAATTAAACTGGGGCAAAGGCATGTCAGTGTTTTTTGTGAGACTCTTGAAAACTGTGGACAACATGTTAACAAATGGTGGCAGAAATGGATGCAGTTGTTTCATTTTTGCACCCACACAATTAACAACAGAACAAAAAAAAAAGTCTATATCTGTTTTGTGTATCATATGCGATTGAAAAAAACAAAAAAAAACAATTCATAAACATTTAAGCCATATGACTTTAATTAATTGGTCTCAGAACTTATGCCTAATGAACTAACAATGGTTTATCATAATCAGGGTAACCAATGATTATCATGCCAATGCCAATGGTCATCATGGTCATCAACCAATGGTCACAATTGCCTATTATCAGTTAATATAAAAACTGCAACTGGTTTAAGCAGTTCCGGTTCAGTCCTGCTGCAGGCAGTTGTAATGTAACATCTGAAATTTGGTGAACATAGCATCTACCATCTGCAACATCGGCCACTGTCTGCCCACACCTGGTGCACTCATCACTGTCCAGCAGCTACATCTGCTGCAGTTTCTAGCATCACTTGGCCAGTAAGTCCACTTGTTCCAAGCGTCACAGGGCCAGGAGGGACACTTGTTGTGAATGTGCAGCTGTACTGCTCACTGCGCTATCAAGATTGTTGATGTGTTCATCCATGGTGAAAATAACAAATGTGGCACATTTTTCATTTTGTCACACAAACATCAATACAAAGAGAAAGAAATTACCTCAAAAGTATTTCAAATAAACTACTGAAATGGAGTGATGGAAATGAAATATTTAAGTAATTTAATTAAAGACAATGTTGTCGGAGCGGCGGCTCTCCTACAAAGTGTGTAGGTTGCTTCATGATAATCCGAAACAAAGACTGAACAAGCTTAAAAAGTTTTTATATATTGCATTGGCTGCGCATTCTTTTCATTGGCTCTTCTAAATGTCTGAACCATAGTGTGAATTTCTGTGGTATTCCTTTGCAGTGTTCATCATTGTATAAATACACTGAGTAATGACTTGAGGTGTTTTCACATATTCAGAGTGAATCCTCTACTGGAGCAAACCTACCCCTATCCATAAACATTGATAGAGTAGCTTTGTGTATTTTACTGAGGAGATAATATTACGTTTAAAAACCTTTAACCTGACCTGTAGTTTCACAGAGTGAATTACAATTAAACAGTTATGCAGAAAACAAGTATCTATCTAAAGTAAATAATCACGTGGGGGAAAACAAAACTACCAGGGGATTATGGGAAGGGATTTCATGCAGAAGCACTACTGACACGTATAATGGTTGACACAGGATGCTGGGTGGGGGTGGGGTGGATGTGTGAAATGAGTGTTGAGCAGGAGTGGGTGAGGGTTTAGATAGGTGACGTTTTAAAAGCTGCATTTTTCTCAGCATGTGGTTGTATGTATCTTAATATGTGCATAGATGTGTGCCTGTGTGTATGTGTACACATATATATATATGAACATAATGAAGTCCTATATGATATTCTGATAGTGATGTTACTTAGTGATGTCCATGTTTTGTCCTGCTCCTGTGACTACATCATGGCTGGTGCTGCCTGCAGCAAGAGCTCCCAGCTGCAGATCTGCTGCCATTGTCCTCCCCAACCACAGCATTACACCTGCTATGTGTTTCACTCTTTATTTGGCTATGTTCCCAGAGCCTCTAGCCTGCTTCTTTGCCACGTGGTGTCCAGCTCAGGGGTTGAGTGGTGTGGGCGTATGGGGTTCAGTGTGGTATATGAGAAATCATTATTTACAGTGAGGGGATAAAAAACAAACTTAAATTAAATGTTTCAAGTTGTATTCAGGTTATATTCAGGTCAGCTCTGCAACCTAAGAGGGTGTGGGAAAAGTTAATCTGTTTGTTTTCAAATGTTTCATACTGATGAGATATCAGAAGGCCACATAACACAGTCAAGACAAAAAGCTCAAAAAACATAAAATAAAGCTGAAAAAGAATGTAGTCTCTTTAAAAGCGTTGTGAATGTCTGTCCATGCTTTATGTATAAATAAATAGGCATACATATATGTATTCAAGGTTTACCTGACATAGAGACATTTTACATTTTATATTTTATTTCATTGTAGTCTTATAAAGATAGAATATAATATTACATTCCCATCCAAACAGTTAATTGACTGAAGACATTTACTTTTGATTTTACTAAAGGCTTCAACATCATTTTGTTCACATATTCACTTAACCTATGGCCAGGGGCATTCTACACACATACATGCAACCCCCCACCCCCCATGGCTGTGCCCACCTGAGCACCATCAAATGTGTGAATGGTGTCAAAACACGAGGAATTCCATCCCATGATCCTTTGCTTAACTAATTTACATTTCAATTCCTTGGTCTGTGTTGGGCCCTGATATAAGAACCACAGAGTGGAGTCAGTTTCCTGAACTTATACTTGAAGGAGCAAGAAATCTGGTCTACAATCACAGTACAGTTGTATGCTGTAGTTGTTAAGTTGATGTTATAAGACATTTTAGTAGATTTAACTAGATAGCATAAGCTATCTATATACTTTTTCTCTTTAGGACAGCCGGGTTGTATTTGTTTTAAATATAAAAACTACAGCTTAAAATGTCATCAGAACTGCTCATGTCAGTGAAAAAGGAGATAAAAGAAGAAAAATTTGATGACTTCCTATACTGTTATCTACTTGCAAATCAAACAGTGGATGAAAAGCCTGCATTGGAAGAAGACTTTAAAACTGAAAAGAATACATCACCAACTATTCCCGACCAAGATTTTTTAATACCCATGGATTATAAAAAAGAAGAAGAAGACAAAGAAGTTTGACTAAGAGAGTATGGGAAAGATGACTCATCTGCAACAAGTAAGTCAAGTTGGTATAAACCTCCAAAACTAATTCATTGCAAAGCCCACCATATGGTTACATGTTCTAATCGTTCTTTTCAGAAGTTAAAATTACAAGCAGACACGTTGAACTTGTAATCAAATGTAGTGAAACATTACCCTTAAACAGCTTGAAAGCTTTTGTCTTTTGTCATGCTTCAAGTGAAGAGTGCCTGTCACCATTCTTTTCTTGTGTCCTTACTGAAGTATTCGTATTTGGTTAAATATGTTTGACCGGTATGAAAATGTTCAACCTGCATAAAAAGTTTAAACAAATATGTGCATCAGATTGAAAGATATTGTGCAGCGTTGTAGGACAGTCACCACAGACAAAGAAAAACACATGGAATGTTCTTTTAAAAATGCCTTATGTATGTTATAGGTGATGTTCAAAGGATCCAGTGTAACAGAAGACGGAATGCAGAGACAAAACCAAAACAAAACAAGTGCAATCAGAGATGGCAACCTGGTCCCCCATGTGGATATACAGGGTCATTGCAATATGGGCAGACAGACGCACACACGGACAGGTTCATTGCAATACCTTGTCAATCCCCTCTGGGGGGCCAGGTAATGAGAAGCAGCATGTGGAGCCAAACTTTTAACCAGTGCAGAGAAGGAGTTTACAATCAATGGCCATTCAATGGCCATTTCAGAGCAGGTGCATACAGTCAATGGCCATTCCAGTCCAGAACAGGTGTATACAGTCAATGGCCATTCCAGTCCAGACCAGGTGTATACAGTCAATGGCCATTGATTGTAAACACCTGCTATGCAGCAGAACGGCCATTGATTGCGGGTGAACAGACACATACACACAGGCACATAGACACACACGGACAGGGTCATTGCAATACTTGGTCAATCCCCTCTGGGGGACCAGGTAATACAAAAATACACAAAGACAAAAGGTGCCACCAGTGTAGTTTATGTGGAAAGAGTTGCCAGTTCCGTTCACTTCTCACCAGACATCTGATCACACATACAAAAGAGAAGCCATTTCAGTGCTCTCACTGTGGAAAGAGCTTTGGTCTAAGGAGCAGTCTCAAGACACACCAGAAGATTCATTCAGGGGAAAAGCCATTTCAGTGCTCTCAGTGTAGAAAGAGCTTTGGTAGAATGTACAGTCTCAAGACACACCAGATGATCCATTCAGATGAAAAGCCATTTCAGTGCTCTCACTGTGGAAAGAGCTTTGGTCAAATGCACCATCTCAAGACACACCTGATGATCCACTCAGGGGAAAAGCCATTTCAGTGCTCTCAGTGTGGAAAGAGCTTTTGTCAAATGTGGCATCTCAAGAGACACCAGAAGATTCATGCAGTGGGAAAATCATATTGATGTTGTCAGTATGAAAAGACTTTTAATCAATGTCTACAGCATTTTGCCTACTGGGGGAATGGCATGCCAAATCTTTCAGTGTGGACAGACCTTTAATAGAATTATTGATGTCAGGAAACACCTAAGAATTTATACTAGAAAACAGTCACTTCAGTGTTCTGTGTGGAAATGCGTTTCAGAAAATGAATTGAATTGAATGTGGTTGTTTCAATTTTGCATCCACACAATTTACAATAGAATCAAGTACCGTTTTGCATGTGCCTTTATCCGTTTTTGTGTACCATATCTGATAAAAGAACCCAACCCTTAGCTGTAATGATGTTACATACAGTAAGGGATAGTGCTACACAATGACGACTGTTGAAAAATAATTAATGTATTATTTTTATGTGGGTGGTGGTGATGAAATAGGTCTGCAAGAATGTTTTTTTATGTTTGATAATTTCACCTCTGGAACTTGCATGGCCTGGATCAGTAGCCTACTCCAGGCATTGTTTGATTGTCTGGGAAATGAGCAATCTTACGAGACACCAGATGATCCATTCAGGGGAAAAGCCATTTCAGTGCTCTCAGTGTGGAAAGAGCTTTGGTCTAAGGAGCAATCTCAAGACACACCAGAAGATTCATTCAGGGGAAAAGCCATTTCAGTGCTCTCAGTGTGGGAAGAGCTTTGTTCAAATGTCGCATCTCAAGACACACCAGAAGATTCATGCAGTGGGAAAGTCATATTAATGTTGTCAGTATGAAAAAGCTTTTAATCAATCTCTAAAGCATAATTTTCTACCGGGGGAATGAAATGCCACATCTTTTAGTGTGGACAGACCTTTAATGGAATTATCGATGTCTGGAAACACCTGAGAATTCATTGCTCCCACTGTGGAAAGAGCTTTGGTCTAAGGAGCAGTCTCAAGAGACACCAGAAGATTCATGCAGTGGGAAAATCATATTAATGTTGTCAGTATCAAAAGGCTTTTAATCAATCTCTAAAGCATCTTTTTCGACTGGGGGAATGGCATGCCAAATTTTTCAGTGTGGACAGCCCTTTAATGGGATTATTGGGGGAAACACCTGAGAATTCATACTAGAAAATAGTCACTTCATTCTTCTGTGTGAAAAAGTGTTTCAGAAAATGATTAAAGTACTGAATGTGGTTGTTTCAAGTTTGCATTCACACAATTTACAATAAAATCAAGTACCATTTTGCATGTGCCTTTATCTGTTTTAGTGTACCATACACTAAGAAAGAGCCCAACACTTAGCCGTAATGATGTTACATACAGTAAGGGATAATGATACAGTTAATGATGACTGTTAAAAAAATAATTTATGTATTATTTTTATGTGGTGGTGAAATAGGTCTGCAATTTTTTTTTTCATGTTTGATAACTTCACCTCTGGAACGTGCATGGCCTGGATCAGTAGCCTACTCCAGGTCATGTTTGATAGTCCGGGAAATGTTCCCTTTTTAATCCTAATGTAATCATAATTAGGAAATAAAAAAACAGTCTAGTAATATACTGTCTGACTTTTTGAACGTGACACATATGTTACATATGTGGTCGGTAGAAATTCCTTGGCATAAAGTTGGTAATGGAAGCCTGAGAAAGTTCTGCCAGGAAGATTACAATGGCTGGGACGGGCGCTGTCTCTGACCAATCAGCGGCCGCCACCTGCATTATAATGACCTGACCAACTTACCTTTTTCGCTGCTTCAGGTGCCGATGTTTCGACGCATCCTCCTCCCTCCCCACCACCACCAGTTTGGTCCCTGTCCATCCCCCTGGTGAAAAATTCTGGGTTCTGCTAAACGGAAACGGCTAGTTCTGCCGGATCCAACGATGCAAGACCCAGGCTGATGACCGGACCTACGCCAAAGAATATCTACTTTCTAATTAATGTTCAGTTGTTTATTCTGACCATATTAAAATGCTTTAATTGAAATTCTTATTCTCTGAATCTTTCTGCACGAAATAAATATATAGGCATGTTCATGTTGATTATCATTTAAAATGATTTAACTAAAAGTAGCTATTAATGTAGCACACCGTTGCCTTCCAGCCACTTACTTGTTCAGCGACAGACGTTCACAGTTTTTACAAAGTGTGCGTAGTAGGGCGAATAATGCAATGGCTGCAGAGTGACAAAGCTAAACTTCTGTTGTGTCAACCAATGGCAAAACTAAATAACATAAGCTATATGAAAATGTTTTATATTGGTCAATAGCACATTGCATGCAGCGCTTTTCAAGACACCAAAAGCTATGTTCTCAGAGCCTCTAGCCTGCTTCTTTGCCACACGGTGTACACCTCATGGATTGGGTGGGGTGGGGGTATGAGGTTCAGTATGTGGTTTGTGAGAAATAGCTATTTACAGTGAGTGCATCATATTCAGGTCAGCTCTGCAAACTAAGAGTGTGTGGAAAAAAGTTGCATACAGACATGCTGCAGGGAGTACCCTTCTGACTTTATGATGCATTATTATCATGCTGGATTAGCCCTGAAGAGGCCTTGGCCTGGCCTGGCACGACAGTGTGAACATGGCTAGTGTTCTACATGTGGGGAAAGATTTGGTGAAATGGCTAATTTTAAGGTGGAAAGACATCCAAGTGTACAGAATAACAAGGCATTTAATTAACAGGGTTCCCTAAAAAAAACAGCATATACAAATATGCAAGGACACAAGAAACAAATGCTGTAAGTTTAACTTCCGCAAAAACACCTGAAATCCACACCCTCTGTACTTCAACATTATTTATATGTTGCACCTCTTTGGAAACAGGTTTACATTTAGAGACTTTTTTTAACACAAAAGGGTTTAAGAACTGACTAAATATATAGCATTATATTAGCATTATTCATTTTTGTTAAAAGAAAGAACATTTAAAACATGTAAACATATGGCAGGCTTTGCAATGAAATTAGTTTTGGAGATTTATACGATTTTGTCTTATGTGTGCAGATGAGTAATTTTTCCCATACTCTCTTAGTCCAACTTCTTTGCCTTCTTCTTCTTTTTTAATATCCATGGGTCTCAAAAAATCTTGGTCGGTAATAGTTGGTGACATATTTATTTCAGTATTAAAGTCTTGTTCCAATTTAGACTTTTCATCCACTGTAGTTTCATCCACTGCAGTTCTTAGCATCACTTGGCCAGCACGTCCACTTGTTTAAAGCGTCACAGGGCCAGTAGGGACACTTGTTGTGAAGGTGTTGCTGTTCTGCTCACTGCGCTATCAAGGCTGTTGATGTGTTCATCCATGGTGAAAATAAGGGACATGGCACACTTTTTATTTTGTCACACAAAAATCTATACAAAGACAAAGAAATTATTTTAAAAGTAAAAAAGTGAAATAAACTACTGAAGTGGAGTGATTGAAATAAAATCTTTCATTTATTTCATTAAAGAGAATGTTGTCAGAGCAGCTCCTACAAATTGTGCAGGTTGCATCATGATGATCCAAAACAAAGAATGAACCAACTTAAAAAGTCAAATATTGCAGTGGCTGTTCATTCTTTCCACTGGGACAAAAAATAACTAAAATAACAGGGGATTATGGGAAAAGATGCAATGCAGAAACGCTATTGACACATGTAATGGCCGACACAGGATGCTGGGTGGGGGTGGGGTGGATGTGTGAAGTGAGTGTTGTGCAGGTGTGGATGAGGGGTTGGATGGGTGACGTTTTATGTGTGCATAGATGTGTGCCTGTGTGTGTGTATATATATATATATGTGTGTGTGTGTGTGTGTGTGTGTGTGAACATAATAAATTCCTACATGATATTCGCATAGTGATGTTACTTAGTGATGTCCATGTTTTGCCCTGCTCCTGTGGCTACATCATGGCTGGTGCTGCCTGCAGCAAGAGCTCCCAGCTGCAGACCTGCTGCCATTGTCCTCCCCAACCACAGCATTACAGCTGCTATGTGTTTCACTCTTTATTTGGCTATGTTCCCAGAGCCTCCAGCCTGCTTCTTTACCACGTGGTGTCCAGCTTAGGGGTTGTGTGGGGTGGGGTATGGGGTTCAGTACTGTATGTGCTCTGTGAGAAATAGCTATTTACAAAAAATAAATAAATGTGGGTGTGGGAAAAGGTAATCTGTTTGTTTCCTAATGTTTCATACTGATGACATCACAGAAGCCTACATAACACACTCAAGACAGCTGAAAAAAAACATACAATTAAGCTGAAAAAGCATAGTCTCATTAATGCTTTGTGAATGTCTATCCATTCTTTATGTATAAATAAATAGGCTTACCTGACATAGAGACATTTTATATTTTATTTCATCTTACTCATATAAAGAATGAAAATATGACATCCCCACACAAATGTAAGGCCCATCTGCAAGCATACAATTCAACTCATCATCTGCAAGCATACAATTCATATTTGGTACAAGTTAACTAATTGTTATTGAGGGAAAATCCATTATTCTTGCAGGATTTTGTATGTGGGTACTTTGCTTTTATGCTTCTGACATTACAGTACATGTCATTCAGCACACTCTTATCCAGAGTGACTGACAGTGAACTAACTACACAGGGACAGCCTCCCTGGAGCACCTTGGGGTTACTTGTCATACTTAGGGGCACAGCAGTGGCAGGCCCTGGGATCAAACTCACTACCTGCTATCTCACTAACTACTACCACCAGCCTACCACCACCACATTCTTATAAAGGCCCTGGTACTTCACTGAGAGAAATCTGTTGTGTTTCTTTGCATGGGCAGACAACTGCAATAGTGCTACATAACACTTATGATACAGACTTCATAAAAACCAAGATTGATTTCACTGAAGGTTTTAACATAATTTTCTTCACATATCCACTTTACCTACGGCAGGGGCATTCTACACACATACACGCAACGCCCCCACCCCCCACAGCTGTGCCCACCTGAGCACAATCAAATGTGTGAATGGTCTCAATATATGTGGAATTCCTATTGCTTAACTGGTTTTACATTCCAGTTGTCCCTGAAGGTGATTGGTCAGTGTGGGACAAAGGAGGCTATTGATTGGTCTATGTTCAATAAAGGGAGGCTATTGGGCCATGATATAAGCACCACAGAGTGGAGTCAGTTTCCTGAACTCTTGCTGGAAGGAGCAAGAAATCTGGTCTACAAGAATACGGTATTGAATATCACCGTACAATTGTATGCTGTAGTTGTTAAGTTGGCCTTACAAGAAATTTTACTAGATTTACCATAAGCATAACATACTTCTCTTCTTTAGGACAGCTGGGTTGTATTTGTTTTTCAAATTAATACTGCAGCCTAAAATGTCACAACTGCTCGTGCCAGTGAAAAAGGAGGTAAAAGAAGAAGAATTTGATGACCTCCTATACTGTTATCTACTTGCAAATCAAACAGTGGATGAAATGCCTGAATTGGAACAAGAAATAAATACGTCACCAACTATTCCCGACCAAGATTTTTTGATACCCATGGATATTAAAAAAGAAGAAGAAGATGAAGATGTTGGACTAAGAGAGTATGGGAAAGATGACTCGTCTGCAACAAGTAAGTCAAGTTGGTATAAATCTCCAAAACTAATGTCATTGCAATGCCCGCCATATGTTTATATGTTCTACACATTCTTTCTTAACAGAATTGGAGTGTGAGGCATAGGGCAGGGGAGTGTATAGAACAGGGATGTTATTTGCAGATAAAAGGAGATATTTGTATTAGGTATTTGTGATAAAAACATTCTCCAAATGTAAACCTGTTTCCAAAGTGGTGCAACATACAAATAATGTTGAAGTACAGAGGGTGTGGATTTCAGGTGTTCAGGTGAAGAAGTTAAAATTACACCATTTGTTGCTTGTGTTTTTACTGAAGTATTTGTATTTGGTTAAATATGTTTGGCCTTTATGAAAAATTTCAACCTAGATAAAAAGTTTCAACAGGTATCTGCTTCACACTGCAATACATTGTGCTGTGTTGTAGGACAGTCACCACAGAAGTCCCAGCATTTTTCTGTCTACCTAGAAGACCCACATAGGGGCCATTTGGCCAGACCGCTTTTCCTGAATACACTAATCACTCATTTTGTTATGGTAATGAGACTGTTAGTGGCAGTGTGTGGGGTGAGGGGGTCACACCTTACAGTGGTGAAGTCATGATGGCTACTTCTGTGTGAATGTGAGAATGAGGAATAAAAACACATTCTATTCTTATACCTCAGTGCACATGGACTATCGCTTCAGTTCCCTCAAGAATTTTGTGGTGAAAGAAGCTCCTCTCCAAGGAACGAAGATGCAGAGATTCAACACTCAACAGGCATTGGAAATGATCCTGGATGGAGCAAACCCTTGCGACTCGGATGGAGAAGACATCAACCTTCAGGTGGATTCAGACTCCGAGCTGTCTCAGTTGTCTTCAGGTAAGATTTCATTTCATATTATTTCCTATTTTACATTTCATTTCAGTGAGGAAGTTGGAAAATATAGCACCATGCTTGCATTTGTGATATCATTTGACTTTCCCATTGCTCATAATTACATTTTTTTCACACTACAGATGAGGAGACTGCTCCCCAACCAAAAAAGAGAGCTCGGCTGGGGACTGATGTGACAGAGACTGCGAAAGACGGCACAGTATGGCATGAAGAACAGGTGGGAACGGGTCCACATTTCACCCCGCCATCGCCATACAACGCAGATGGAGAGCCAACAGCTAAGGCCAGGAGGTCAATCACAAGTCGTCTTCAGAGCTTCCTCTGTTTCATCACTCTGGACATGCTTGGTATCATTCGAGACTGTACAGTTCAACATGCAAAGCAAACGGAGCATGTGGATTGGTTCATGGGCCTCCCTGAACTAATGGCATTCATTTCCATCACCATCATGCGGGGAATCATCAGGGTGCCATCACTGCGTGACTGCTGGTCGAAAAACCTGGGAAGCCCACAGATCATCGAAACCATGTCCCGAGGGCGTTTCCAAAACATCATGCATCACCTGCGCTTTGATGACAGAGACACCCGCAGCGAGCGAGCACAGACCGATAAGTTTGCTGCAATTTCGAACATATGGGAACTGTTTGTCACCAACTGCATCACATCCTACATCCCTGGTCGACACATCACCATCGACGAACAACTTTTCCCGTCCAAGACTCGCTGCTGTTTCCTACAGTACATTGCATCTAAACCAGACAAGTTTGGGATCAAGTTTTGGGTGGCGTGTGACTTGAAAACCAAATACGTCTGCAACATCCTCCCATATCTTGGCAAGGACCCCACTCAGCCTCGTGGGGAGAGAGTGTCTGAGAGTGTAGTCATGAGGCTGATGGAACCATTCCTGGACAAGGGCAGAAATGTTACCACGGACAATTTCTTTACATCACTGTCACTTGCAAAACGACTACTTAGCCGGAATACAACCATCCTCGGCACAGTCAACAAGATTCGCCAAGAAATTCCACTGTCAACTAGACAGATGCACCGCAATACATTTACCACCCAAGTATTTTCAACCACTGGTGCCACACTGACGGTGTATGCGCCCAAGCGGATGAAGACTGTATATGTTCTCAGCAGCATGCACAGCATGATCCAGACACAGGATACCACCAAAAAAAAGCCAAACACCATCACACTCCACAATACAACAAAGTGCGGCGTTGATGTCATGGACCAGATGGTACGGGAGTACACAGTCCGCGCAGGAACACGGCGCTGGCCAGTAGCAGTGTTCTATAACATGATAGATATAGCAGCACTGAATGCACACGTGCTCTATCAATTATGCACCGGGAGGCAGGATAGACGGGTGGATTTCCTGCTGGAGCTTGCAAGAGAGTTGGCTCACTCCCACGTGGGTATGAAAAAGGCCCAAAAGGAACAATTATTTCGGCAACAACCCTCCACACCACAACTAGGAAAAAGAGCCAAGTGTCAGGCTAAAATTAAATGTAAGGACAATCATGCAACTGTGCGCTGTGTTGACTGCTACCGATATACATGTGGGAAATGCCGAAAGGAGCAGTGGCAGTGCCAGGATTGTGAGTGACTGCTCAAATGTATTCCACTCATAATGCATGGTTTTTCATTCTTCTGTAAATATACTTGGGTTTCATTCTTTCTTTTTTTTTTTTTTTTACTATTTTTAGCACACAAAAATAACAATTACTTCTGCAACAACAACCCTCCACACCAAAACTGGGAAAAAAGTTGCTTTTTCATTCTATGTAAATATGTTTTATTTTGTTTTTTTTAACAATAAATGTCGGTGTGTTGATCCTTTCCACTGCATACAGCTCATAGTCCAGTTTAAGTCTTTATGGCTTTGTTCACTGAGGTATTTATCCATCTCAGAACTAAAGCTTGCTCTCAAAAGAACCTCCTGAGCTGTAAGGTGTGTCCCCTCCCCCACACAGGTTCAAGTGGCTCTGGCCGTGTGCCACTAACAGCCACATTTCCATAACAAAATGAGTGTCCACAGGGGGGACTTGGAGCCAATTGGCCCTCTTGTGGGTTTTCTAGGTAAAAAGGTCAAATGGCCCCTCTCTGGGACTTCTAGTGTTAAAAATGACATGTATGTTATAGGGGAAGTTCAAAGGATCCAGTGTAACAGAAGACGGAACACAGAGAAAAACAAAACAAAACAAGTGCAATCAGAGATGGCAACCTGGTCCTCTATGTGGATATACAGGGTCATTACAATACGGGCAGACACACACACAGACAGACACACACACAGACAGGATCATTGCAATACCTGGTCAATCCCCTCCGGGGGACCAGATAATAAAAAGCAGCATGTGGAGCCAACCTTTTAACCAGTCCAGAGCAGGTCTATACAATCAACGGCCATTGATTGTAAACACCTGCTATGGACTGGAATGGCCATTGATCGCGGGCAGACAGACACATACACCCACAAACACACACACACACACAGACAGGGACATTGCAATACCCGGTCAATCCCCTCCGGGGGACCAGGTAATACAAAAATACACACAGACAAAAGGTGCCATCAGTGTAGTGTGTGTGGAAAGAGTTTCAGGTCCAGGTCACATCTCACCAGACATCTGATCACACATACAAAAGAGGAGCCATTTCAGTGCTCTCACTGTGGAAAGAGTTTTGGTAGAATGTGCCATCTCAAGACACACCAGACAATCCATTCTGGAGAAAAGCCATTTCAGTGCTCTTATTGTGGAAAGAGCTTTGGTCTAATGCACTATCTCAAAACACACCAGATGATCCATTCAGGTGAAAAGGCTTTTCATTGCTCTCACTGTGGAAAGAGCTTTGGTCTAATGCACTATCTCAAGACACACCAGATGATCCACTCGGAGGAGAAGCCTTTTCAGTGCTCCCACTGTGGAAAGAGCTTTGATCAAATGTGCAGTCTGAAGAGACACCAGAAGATTCACACAATGGGAAAATCATATTAATGTTGTCAGTATGAAAGGGCTTTTAATCATTCTCTAAAGTATCTTTTCCTACTGGGGAAATGGCATGCCACATGTTTCAGTGTGGACAGACCTTTAGTGGAATTGTTGATGTCAGGAAACACCTGAGAATTTATACTAGAAAACAGTCACTTCAGTGTTCAGTGTGGAAAAGTGTTTCAGAAAATGATTAAAGAATTGAATGTGGTTGTTTCAATTTTGTATCAGCACAATAGAATCAAGTAGCATTCTGCATATGTCTTGATCTGTTTTTGTGTACCATATCTGATAAAAGACCCAGACACTTAGTTGTAATGATGTTATGTACAGTAAGGGATAGTGCTCACTCAATCAAGTCAACACTCAATGTTGACTGTTGAAAAATATTTAATTTATGTATTAGTTTTATGTGGGTGGTGGTGAAATAGCTCTGCAAGAATGTTTTTCTTTCATGTTGGATATCTTGACCTCTGGAACTGAGTTTTCATGGCCTGGATTAGTAGCCTTCTCCAGGCATTGTTTGATTGTCTGGGAAATGTTCCCTTTTTAACCCCAATGTAATGACAATTAGGAAATAAATTAGGGAATAAAATCAGTCTAACACTAATATACTGTCTGACGTTTTGAAAGTGGCAGATATGTTCAGATCAGATGTTTTTATGTTCAGTAGAAACTGTTTGGCATAAAGTTCGTAAGAAATATATAGGCATGTTCATGTTGATTGCCATTTAAAATTGTTTCACTAAAAATGTAGCTATGAATGTACCAAACTGTTCCCTTCCAGTCACTGACTTGTTCAGGGACACACATTCTCAGCTTTTAAAAAGTGTGTTTAGTAAGGCTAATAATGCAATAGCTGAAGAGTGACGAAACTAAACTTCCGTTGCTTCAACCAATGGCAAAACTAAATAACATAAGCTATATGAAAAGTTGTTGTGTTGGTTGCAAGCTATCACTATTTAAAAAAAAAAAAAAACTGAAAATAACTGGCACAATAGACTAACATTTCTTTATGAGATGCACCTTGAACTACTTGCGTTATGGACACTGTGGTACAATGGAGTGTTTAAACACACTTCTAGTCGTTGGTTTAGGTTTATATGTGGAGCATCTGTTTTAGCAAATAAATAAAACTGTACATTTCATAGCATCCCTAAGGTATAGCCTATTGATTAAATGCTTGCTCACATCAACAGCACATTGCATTTTGCGCTTTTAAAGACACCAAATCTGCTCATTTGTCTGATACCTGCGTCATTTGTCTGATACCATCCACTCTCAGTTTAAAATTGGCTTATATGCCTGATACCTACTCAAAATCCCTTCTGTTTAAAATGTGCGGTATCAGTGACGTTTTCACAGATAGAGGCAGGTTGAAGGATTACCCTGCAGGGCAAGAAGCCCAGAGAATGTGAATGTAAATATTACTGGGCAACGAGGCTCAAAAGTTTCCAACAAGTGGCCTTCCTGGTCCAGTGACGCTTGGAACGCCAGCAAGTCGACTTGTTCCAAGCCTCACAGGGACACTTGTTGTGAAGGTGTTGCTGTTCTGCTTACTGCGCTTTTAAGGTTGTTGATGTGTGCATCCATGGTGAAAATAAGGGACGTGGCACATTTTTTTAATTTGTCACACAAAAATCAATACAAAGAGAAATTAATTATTTTAAAAGTAAAAAAGGAAAATAAACTACTGAAGTGGAGTGATTGAAATTCAATATTTCATTTATTTCATTAAAGTGAATGTTGTCAAAGCAGCTCCAACAAATTGTGTAGGTTACTTCATGATGATCCAAAACAAAGAATAAACAAACTTAAAAAGTCAAATATTGCAGTGGCTGTTCATTCTTTCCACTGGGTCTTCTAAATGTCTGAACCACACTGTCTATTTGTGTGGTATTCCTTTGCAATAAAAAAATGCACCACAGGTAGATGTTTATCATTGTATAAATACACTGAGCAATGACTTGAAGGGTGTTCACATACCCAGAGTGAACCATCTACTGGAGCAAACCTCCCCCTATCAGTCTGCCATAAAGACTCATAGAGCAGCTTTGTGTAATTTACTGGGGAGATAATATTACATTAAAAAACAAACATGACCTATAGTTTCACAGAGTGAATTACAATTAAACAAGTATGCAGAAAACAAGTATCTATCTAAAGTAACTAATCACATGGGGGAAAACTAAAATAACAGGGGATTATGAGAAGAGATTCCATGCAGAAGCGCTATTGACACATGTAATGGCCGACACAGGATGCTGGGTGGGGGTGGGGTGGATGTGTGAAGTGAGTGTTGTGCAGGTGTGGATGAGGGGTTGGATGGCTGACGTTTTATGTGTGCATAGATGTGTGCCTGTGTGTATGTGTACATATTATATATAGTCACTTAGTGATGTCCATGTTTTGCCCTGCTCCTGTGGCTACATCATGACTGGTGCTGCCTGCAGCAAGAACTCCCAGCTGCAGACCTGCTGCCATTGTCCTCCCCAACCACAACATTACACCTGCTATGTGTTTCACTCTTTATTTGGCTATGTTGTCAGAGCCTCTAGCCTGCTTCTTTGCCACAGATGTCCAGCTCAGGGGTTGGGTGGGAGTATGGGGTTTAGTATGTGGTGTGTGGGAAATAGCTATTTATATGCTATTTGAAATAGCTATTTGAGTGCATGGAAAAAAAACAAACTTAAATTATATGTTTCCAAGTAATATTCAGGTCAGCTCTGCAATTGAAGAGAGTGTGGGATAAAGGTGATCTGTCTGTTTTCTAATGTTGAATACTCATTACATTACTAACTAACTACAGGGACAGCCTCCCTGGAGCCCCTTGGGGTTACTTGTCGTACTTAGGGGCACAGCAGTGGCAGGCCCTGGGATCAAACTCACTACCATCTGGTCTTTCTCTTGCAAGCCCTTATTGCTGACCACCAGCCTACCACGACCACATTCTTATCAAGGCCCTGGTACTTCACTTAGTGAACTCTGCTGTGTTTCCCTGCATGCACAGACAACTGCAATAGTGCTACATAACACTTATGATACAGACTTCATAAAAACCAAGATTGATTTCACTGAAGGTTTCAACATCATTTTGTTCACTCTACCTACAGCCAGGGGCATTCTACACACATCCACCCAACACCCCCTACCCCCATTGCTGTGTCCACATGAGGACAATCAAATGTGTGAATGGTACCAATAAACGTGGAATTCCTTCCCATGATCCTTTGCTCAACTACTTTACATTCCAATTGTCCTTGAAGGTGATTGGTCAGTGTGGAAGAAAGGAGGCCATTGATTGGTCTATGTTCAATAAAGGGAGGCCTTAGGGCCATGATATAAGCACCACCGAGTGGAGTCAGTTTGCTGAGCTCATGCTGGAAGGAGCAAGTAATCTGGTCTACAAAAATCTGGTATTGAATATTGCAGTACAATTGTTGTAGTTGTTAAGTTGACCTTATAAGAAATTTTAGTAGATTTAACTAGATAGCATAAGCTATCTACATACCTTTCCTCTTTAGGACAGCTGGGTTGTATTTGTTTTAAAAACTAGAACTGCAGCCTAAAATGTCACCACAACTGCTCACGTCAGTGAAAAAGGAGATAAAAGAAGAATTTGATGACTTCCTATACTGTTATTTACTTGCAAATCAAACAGTGGATGAAAAGCCTGACGTGGAACAAGACTTTAAAACTGAAATGAATACTTTACCAACTATTCCCGACCAAGATTTTTTAATACCCATGGATATTAAAAAAGAAGAAGAAGATGAAGATGTTGGACTAAGAGAGTATGAGAAAGACGACTCGTCTGCAACAAGTAAGTCAAGTTGGTATAAATTTCCAAAACTAATGTCATTGCAATGCCCGCCATATGTTTATATGTTCTACACATTCTTTCTTAACAGAATTGGAGTGTGAGGCATAGGGCAGGGGAGTGTATAGAACAGGGATGTTATTTGCAGATAAAAGGAGATATTTGTATTAGGTATTTGTGATAAAAATATTCTCCAAATGTAAACCTGTTTCCAAAGTGGTGCAACATACAAATAATGTTGAAGTACAGAGGGTATGAATTTCAGGTGTTTTTGAAGAAGTTAAAATTACACCATTTGTTGCTTGTGTCCTTACTGAAGTATTTGTATTTGGTTAAATATGTTTGTCCTTTATGAACATTTTCAACCTAGATAAAAAGTTTCAACAGATATCTGCTTCACACTGCAATACATTGTGCTGTGTTGTAGGACAGTCACCACAGAAGTCCCAGCATTTTTCTGTCTACCTAGAAGACCCACATAGGGGCCATTTGGCCAGACCGCTTTTCCTGAATACACTACTCACTCATTTTGTTATGGTAATGAGACTGTTAGTGGCAGTGTGTGGGGTGAGGGGGTCACACCTTACAGTGGTGAAGTCATGTTGGCTACTTCTGTGTGAATGTGAGAATGAGGAATAAAACACATTCTATTCTTATACCTCAGTGCACATGGACTATCACTTCAGTTCCCTCAAGAATTTTGTGGTGAAAGAAGCTCCTCTCCAAGGAACGAAGATGCAGAGATTCAACACTCAACGTGCATTGGAAATGATCCTGGATGGAGCAAACCCTTGCGACTCGGATGGAGAACACATCAACCTTCAGGTGGATTCAGACTCCGAGCTGTCTCAGTTGTCTTCAGGTAAGATTTCATTTCATATTATTTCCTATTTTACATTTCATTTCAGTGAGGAAGTTGGAAAATATAGCACCATGCTTGCATTTGTGATATCATTTGACTTTCCCATTGCTCATAATTACATTTTTTTCACACTACAGATGAGGAGACTGCCCCCCAACCAAAAAAGAGAGCTCGGCTGGGGACTGATGTGACAGAGACTGCGAAAGACGGCACAGTATGGCATGAAGAACAGGTGGGAACGGGTCCACATTTCACCCCGCCATCGCCATACAACACAGATGGAGAGCCAACAGCTAAGGCCAGGAGGTCAATCACAAGTCGTCTTCAGAGCTTCCTGTGTTTCATCACTCTGGACATGCTTGGTATCATTCGAGACTGTACAGTTCAACATGCAAAGCAAACGGAGCATGTGGATTGGTTCATGGGCCTCCCTGAACTAATGGCATTTATTTCCATCACCATCATGCGGGGAATCATCAGGATGCCATCACTGCGTGACTGCTGGTCGAAAAACCTGGGAAGCCCACAGATCATGGAAACCATGTCCCGAGGGCGTTTCCAAAACATCATGCATCACCTGCGCTTTGATGACAGAGACACCCGCAGCGAGCGAGCACAGACCGATAAGTTTGCTGCAATTTCGAACATATGGGGACTGTTTGTCACCAACTGCATCACATCCTACATCCCTGGTCGACACATCACCATCGACAAACAACTTTTCCCGTCCAAGACTCGCTGCTGTTTCCTACAGTACATTGCATCTAAACCAGACAAGTTTGGGATCAAGTTTTGGGTGGCGTGTGACTTGAAAACCAAATACGTCTGCAACATCCTCCCATATCTTGGCAAGGACCCCACTCAGCCTCGTGGGGAGAGAGTGTCTGAGAGTGTAGTCATGAGGCTGATGGAACCATTCCTGGACAAGGGCAGAAATGTTACCACGGACAATTTCTTTACATCACTGTCACTTGCAAAACGACTACTTAGCCGGAATACAACCATCCTCAGCACAGTCGACAAGATTCGCCAAGAAATTCCACTGTCAACTAGACAGATGCACCGCAATGAATTTACCACCCAAGTATTTTCAACCACTGGTGCCACACTGACGGTGTATGCGCCCAAGCGGAAGAAGACTGTATATGTTCTCAGCAGCATGCACAGCATGATCCAGACACAGGATACCACCAAAAAGAAGCCAAACACCATCACACTCCACAACACAACAAAGTGCGGCGTTGATGTCATGGACCAGATGGTGCGGGAGTACACTGTCCGCGCAGGAACACGGCGCTGGCCAGTAGCAGTGTTCTATAACATGATAGATATAGCAGCACTGAATGCACACGTGCTCTATCAATTATGCACCGGGAGGCAGGAGAGACGGGTGGATTTCCTGCTGGAGCTTGCAAGAGAGTTGGCTCACTCCCACGTGGGTATGAAAAAGGCCCAAAAGGAACAATTATTTCGGCAACAACCCTCCACACCACAACTAGGAAAAAGAGCCAACTGTCAGGCTAAAATTAAATGTAAGGACAATCATGCAACTGTGCGCTGTGTTGACTGCTACCGATATACATGTGGGAAATGCCGAAAGGAGCAGTGGCAGTGCCAGGATTGTTAGTGACTGCTCAAATGTATTTCACTCATAATGCATGGTTTTTCATTCTTCTGTAAATATACTTGGGTTTCTTTCTTTCTTTTTTTTTTTACTATTTTTAGCACACAAAAATAACAATTACTTCTGCAACAACAACCCTCCACACCAAAACTGGGAAAAAAAGTTGCTTTTTCATTCTATGTAAATATGTTTGGTTTGTTTTTTTAACATGTCAGTGTGTTGATCCTTTCCACTGCATACAGCTCATAGTCCAGTTTAAGTCTTTATGGCTTTCTTCACTGAGGTATTTATCCATCTCAGAACTAAAGCTTGCTCTCAAAAGAACCTCCTGAGCTGTAAGGTGTGTCCCCTCCCCCACACAGGTTCAAGTGGCTCCGGCCGTGTGCCACTAACATAGGGTGACCAGACGTCCCGGTTTGACCGGGACAGTCCCGATTTTTAGTCGCGTGTCCCGAGTCCCGACCAAAGCCCGTCGGGACGCAAAAATGTCCCGGTTTTCACCCAACACCACATCAAGCTGCCCAAATTACAGTGATCGCATATACAAAACTGTTAAATTAAAGCCTAATGAAGTTTCCAGTAATTCAGAGTCAATGTGTGTGTGTGTGTGTGTGACAATGGTAGGTGCGCTCTGTGAAATCTTCGCAGTCAATGTTACAATGTATCTTGCAGTATACAGCGGCCGTGTTTTAACTGTTTTCTTTGATAGCAGACTAGACTACTACATGACAATGCCTAAGAATGTGCACGCGCATGACGTCACACATAGTGTCCCGGTTTTAGACTCTGGAAATCTGGTCACCCTAAACTAACAGCCACATTTCCATAACAAAATGAGTGTCCACAGGGGGGACTTGGAGCCAATTGGCCCTCTTGTGGGTTTTCTAGGTAAAAAGGTCAAATGGCCCCTCTCTGGGACTTCTAGTGTTAAAAATGACATCTATGTTATAGGGGAAGTTCAAAGGATCCAGTGTAACAGAAGACGGAACACAGACAAAAACAAAACAAAACAAGTGCAATCAGAGATGGCAACCTGGTCCTCTATGTGGATATACAGGGTCATTACAATACGGGCAGACACACACACAGACAGACACACAGACAGACAGGATCATTGCAATACCTGGTCAATCCCCTCCGGGGGACCAGATAATAAGAAGCAGCATATGGAGCCAACCTTTTAACCAGTCCAGAGCAGGTCTATACAATCAACGGCCATTGATTGTAAACACCTGCTATGGACTGGAATGGCCATTGATCGTGGGCAGACAGACACATACACCCACAAACACACACACACACAGACAGGGACATTGCAATACCCGGTCAATCCCCTACGGGGGACCAGGTAATACAAAAATACACACAGACAAAAGGTGCCATCAGTGTAGTGTGTGTGGAAAGAGTTTCAGGTTCAGCTCACATCTCACCAGACATCTGATCACACATACAAAAGAGGAGCCATTTCAGTGCTCTCACTGTGGAAAGAGTTTTGGTAGAATGTGCCATCTCAAGACACACCAGACAATCCATTCTGGAGAAAAGCCATTTCAGTGCTCTTATTGTGGAAAGAGCTTTGGTCTAATGCACCATCTCAAAACACACCAGATGATCCACTCGGAGGAGAAGCCTTTTCAGTGCTCCCACTGTGGAAAGAGCTTTCGTCAAATGTGCAGTCTCAAGAGACACCAGAAGATTCACACAATGGGAAAATCATATTAATGTTGTCAGTATGAAAGGGCTTTTAATCAATCTCTAAAGTATCTTTTCCTACTGGGGAAATGGCAAGCCACATGTTTCAGTGTGGACAGACCTTTAGTGGAATTGTTGATGTCAGGAAACACCTGAGAATTTATACTAGAAAACAGTCACTTCAGTGTTCAGTGTGGAAAAGTGTTTCAGAAAATGATTAAAGAATTGAATGTGGTTGTTTCAATTTTGTATCAACACAATAGAATCAAGTAGCATTCTGCATATGTCTTTATCTGTTTTTGTGTACCATATCTGATAAAAGACCCAGACACTTAGTTGTAATGATGTTATGTACAGTAAGGGATAGTGCTCACTCAATCAAGTCAACACTCAATGTTGACTGTTGAAAAATATTTAATTTATGTATTAGTTTTATGTGGGTGGTGGTGAAATAGCTCTGCAAGAATGTTTTTCTTTCATGTTGGATATCTTGACCTCTGGAACTGAGTTTTCATGGCCTGGATTAGTAGCCTTCTCCAGGCATTGTTTGATTGTCTGGGAAATGTTCCCTTTTTAACCCCAATGTAATCACAATTAGGAAATAAATTAGGGAATAAAATCAGTCTAACACTAATATACTGTCTGACGTTTTGAAAGTGGCAGATATGTTCAGATCAGATGTTTTTATGTTCAGTAGAAACTGTTTGGCATAAAGTTCGTAAGAAATATATAGGCATGTTCATGTTGATTGCCATTTAAAATGGTTTCACTAAAAATTTAGCTATGAATGTACCAAACTGTTCCCTTCCAGTCACTGACTTGTTCAGGGACACACATTCTCAGCTTTTAAAAAGTGTGTTTAGTAAGGCTAATAATGCAATAGCTGAAGAGTGACGAAACTAAACTTCCGTTGCTTCAACCAATGGCAAAACTAAATAACATAAGCTATATGAAAAGTTGTTGTGTTGGTTGCAAGCTATCACTATTTAAAAAAAAAAAAACTGAAAATAACTGGCACAATAGACTAACATTTCTTTATGAGATGCACCTTGAACTACTCGCGTTATGGACACTGTGGTACAATGGAGTGTTTAAACACACTTCTAGTCGTTGGTTTAGGTTTATATGTGGAGCATCTGTTTTAGCAAATAAATAAAACTGTACATTTCATAGCATCCCTAAGGTATAGCCTATTGATTAAATGCTTGCTCACATCAACAGCACATTGCATTTTGCGCTTTTAAAGACACCAAATCTGCTCATTTGTCTGATACCTGCGTACCATCCACTCTCAGTTTAAAATTGGCTTATATGCCTGATACCTACTCAAAATCCCTTCTGTTTAAAATGTGCGGTATCAGTGACGTTTTCACAGATAGAGGCAGGTTGAAGGATTACCCTGCAGGGCAAGAAGCCCAGAGAATGTGAATGTAAATATTACTGGGCAACGAGGCTCAAAAGTTTCCAACAAGTGGCCTTCCTGGTCCAGTGACGCTTGGAACGCCAGCAAGTCGACTTGTTCCAAGCCTCACAGGGACACTTGTTGTGAAGGTGTTGCTGTTCTGCTTACTGCGCTTTTAAGGTTGTTGATGTGTGCATCCATGGTGAAAATAAGGGACGTGGCACATTTTTTTAATTTGTCACACAAAAATCAATACAAAGAGAAATTAATTATTTTAAAAGTAAAAAAGTAAAATAAACTACTGAAGTGGAGTGATTGAAATTCAATATTTCATTTATTTCATTAAAGTGAATGTTGTCAAAGCAGCTCCAACAAATTGTGTAGGTTACTTCATGGTGATCCAAAACAAAGAATAAACAAACTTAAAAAGTCAAATATTGCAGTGGCTGTTCATTCTTTCCACTGGGTCTTCTAAATGTCTGAACCACACTGTCTATTTGTGTGGTATTCCTTTGCAATAAAAAAATGCACCACAGGTAGATGTTTATCATTGTATAAATACACTGAGCAATGACTTGAAGGGTGTTCACATACCCAGAGTGAACCATCTACTGGAGCAAACCTCCCCCTATCAGTCTGCCATAAAGACTCATAGAGCAGCTTTGTGTAATTTACTGGGGAGATAATATTACATTAAAAAACAAACATGACCTATAGTTTCACAGAGTGAATTACAATTAAACAAGTATGCAGAAAACAAGTATCTATCTAAAGTAACTAATCACATGGGGGAAAACTAAAATAACAGGGGATTATGAGAAGAGATTCCATGCAGAAGCGCTATTGACACATGTAATGGCCGACACAGGATGCTGGGTGGGGGTGGGGTGGATGTGTGAAGTGAGTGTTGTGCAGGTGTGGATGAGGGGTTGGATGGCTGACGTTTTATGTGTGCATAGATGTGTGCCTGTGTGTATGTGTACATATTATATATAGTCACTTAGTGATGTCCATGTTTTGCCCTGCTCCTGTGGCTACATCATGACTGGTGCTGCCTGCAGCAAGAACTCCCAGCTGCAGACCTGCTGCCATTGTCCTCCCCAACCACAACATTACACCTGCTATGTGTTTCACTCTTTATTTGGCTATGTTCCCAGAGCCTCCAGCCTGCTTCTTTACCACGTGGTGTCCAGCTTAGGGGTTGTGTGGGGTGGGGTATGGGGTTCAGTACTGTATGTGCTCTGTGAGAAATTGCTATTTACAAAAAATAAATAAATGTGGGTGTGGGAAAAGGTAATCTGTTTGTTTCCTAATGTTTCATACTGATGACATCACAGAAGCCTACATAACACACTCAAGACAGCTGAAAAAAAACATACAATTAAGCTGAAAAAGCATAGTCTCATTAATGCTTTGTGAATGTCTATCCATTCTTTATGTATAAATAAATAGGCTTACCTGACATAGAGACATTTTATATTTTATTTCATCTTACTCATATAAAGAATGAAAATATGACATCCCCACACAAATGTAAGGCCCATCTGCAAGCATACAATTCAACTCATCATCTGCAAGCATACAATTCATATTTGGTACAAGTTAACTAATTGTTATTGAGGGAAAATCCATTATTCTTGCAGGATTTTGTATGTGGGTACTTTGCTTTTATGCTTCTGACATTACAGTACATGTCATTCAGCACACTCTTATCCAGAGTGACTGACAGTGAACTAACTACACAGGGACAGCCTCCCTGGAGCACCTTGGGGTTACTTGTCATACTTAGGGGCACAGCAGTGGCAGGCCCTGGGATCAAACTCACTACCTGCTATCTCACTAACTACTACCACCAGCCTACAACCACCACATTCTTATCAAGGCCCTGGTACTTCACTGAGAGAAATCTGTTGTGTTTCTTTGCATGTGCAGACAACTGCAATAGTGCTACATAACACTTATGATACAGACTTCATAAAAACTAAGATTGATTTCACTGAAGGTTTAAACATCATTTTCTTCACATATCCACTTTACCTACGGCAGGGGCATTCTACACACATACACGCAACGCCCCCACCCCCCACAGCTGTGCCCACCTGAGCACAATCAAATGTGTGAATGGTCTCAATACATGTGGAATTCCTATTGCTTAACTGGTTTTACATTCCAGTTGTCCCTGAAGATGATTGGTCAGTGTGGGACAAAGGAGGCTATTGATTGGTCTATGTTCAATAAAGGGAGCCTATTGGGCCATGATATAAGCACCACAGAGTGGAGTCAGTTTCCTGAACTCTTGCTGGAAGGAGCAAGAAATCTGGTCTACAAGAATCCGGTATTGAATATCACCGTACAATTGTATGCTGTAGTTGTTAAGTTGGCCTTACAAGAAATTTTACTAGATTTACCATAAGCATAACATACTTCTCTTCTTTAGGACAGCTGGGTTGTATTTGTTTTTCAAATTAATACTGCAGCCTAAAATGTCACAACTGCTCGTGCCAGTGAAAAAGGAGGTAAAAGAAGAAGAATTTGATG
Source organism: Coilia nasus (assembly GCA_027475355.1). Taxonomy (NCBI): domain Eukaryota; kingdom Metazoa; phylum Chordata; class Actinopteri; order Clupeiformes; family Engraulidae; genus Coilia; species Coilia nasus. Next base: position 22,939,624 of record CM050220.1, on the reverse strand, counting down.
ACCTCCTATACTGTTATCTACTTGCAAATCAAACAGTGGATGAAATGCCTGAATTGGAACAAGAAATAAATACGTCACCAACTATTCCCGACCAAGATTTTTTGATACCCATGGATATTAAAAAAGAAGAAGAAGACGAAGATGTTGGACTAAGAGAGTATGGGAAAGATGACTCGTCTGCAACAAGTAAGTCAAGTTGGTATAAATCTCCAAAACTAATGTCATTGCAATGCCCGCCATATGTTTATATGTTCTACACATTCTTTCTTAACAGAATTGGAGTGTGAGGCATAGGACAGGGGAGTGTGTAGAACAGGGATGTTATTTGCAGATAAAAGGAGATATTTGTATTAGGTATTTGTGATAAAAACATTCTCCAAATGTAAACCTGTTTCCAAGGTGGTGCAACATACAAATAATGTTGAAGTACAGAGGGTATGAATTTCAGGTGTTTTTGAAGAAGTTAAAATTACACCATTTGTTGCTTGTGTCCTTACTGAAGTATTTGTATTTGGTTAAATATGTTTGGCCTTTATGAAAAATTTCAACCTAGATAAAAAGTTTCAACAGATATCTGCTTCACACTGCAATACATTGTGCTGTGTTGTAGGACAGTCACCACAGAAGTCCCAGCATTTTTCTGTCTACCTAGAAGACCCACATAGGGGCCATTTGGCCAGACCGCTTTTCCTGAATACACTAATCACTCATTTTGTTATGGTAATGAGACTGTTAGTGGCAGTGTGTGGGGTGAGGGGGTCACACCTTACAGTGGTGAAGTCATGTTGGCTACTTCTGTGTGAATGTGAGAATGAGGAATAAAACACATTCTATTCTTATACCTCAGTGCACATGGACTATCGCTTCAGTTCCCTCAAGAATGTTGTGGTGAAAGAAGCTCCTCTCCAAGGAACGAAGATGCAGAGATTCAACACTCAACAGGCATTGGAAATGATCCTGGATGGAGCAAACCCTTGCGACTCGGATGGAGAACACATCAACCTTCAGGTGGATTCAGACTCCGAGCTGTCTCAGTTGTCTTCAGGTAAGATTTCATTTCATATTATTTCCTATTTTACATTTCATTTCAGTGAGGAAGTTGGAAAATATAGCACCATGCTTGCATTTGTGATATCATTTGACTTTCCCATTGCTCATAATTACATTTTTTTCACACTACAGATGAGGAGACTGCTCCCCAACCAAAAAAGAGAGCTCGGCTGGGGACTGATGTGACAGAGACTGCGAAAGACGGCACAGTATGGCATGAAGAACAGGTGGGAACAGGTCCACATTTCACCCCGCCATCGCCATACAACGCAGATGGAGAGCCAACAGCTAAGGCCAGGAGGTCAATCACAAGTCGTCTTCAGAGCTTCCTGTGTTTCATCACTCTGGACATGCTTGGTATCATTCGAGACTGTACAGTTCAACATGCAAAGCAAACGGAGCATGTGGATTGGTTCATGGGCCTCCCTGAACTAATGGCATTTATTTCCATCACCATCATGCGGGGAATCATCAGGGTGCCATCACTGCGTGACTGCTGGTCGAAAAACCTGGGAAGCCCACAGATAATCGAAACCATATCCCGAGGGCGTTTCCAAAACATCATGCATCACCTGCGCTTTGATGACAGAGACACCCGCAGCGAGCGAGCACAGACCGATAAGTTTGCTGCAATTTCGAACATATGGGGACTGTTTGTCACCAACTGCATCACATCCTACATCCCTGGTCGACACATCACCATCGAGTTTGGGATCAAGTTTTGGGTGGCGTGTGACTTGAAAACCAAATACGTCTGCAACATCCTCCCATATCTTGGCAAGGACCCCACTCAGCCTCGTGGGGAGAGAGTGTCTGAGAGTGTAGTCATGAGGCTGATGGAACCATTCCTGGACAAGGGCAGAAATGTTACCACGGACAATTTCTTTACATCACTGTCACTTGCAAAACGACTACTTAGCCGGAATACAACCATCCTCGGCACAGTCAACAAGATTCGCCAAGAAATTCCACTGTCAACTAGACAGATGCACCGCAATGAATTTACCACCCAAGTATTTTCAACCACTGGTGCCACACTGACGGTGTATGCGCCCAAGCGGAAGAAGACTGTATATGTTCTCAGCAGCATGCACAGCATGATCCAGACACAGGATACCACCAAAAAGAAGCCAAACACCATCACACTCCACAACACAACAAAGTGCGGCGTCGATGTCATGGACCAGATGGTGCGGGAGTACACTGTCCGCGCAGGAACACGGCGCTGGCCAGTAGCAGTGTTCTATAACATGATAGATATAGCAGCACTGAATGCACACGTGTTCTATCAATTATGCACCGGGAGGCAGGAGAGACGGGTGGATTTCCTGCTGGAGCTTGCAAGAGAGTTGGCCCACTCCCACGTGGGTATGAAAAAGGCCCAAAAGGAACAATTATTTCGGCAACAACCCTCCACACCACAACTAGGAAAAAGAGCCAAGTGTCAGGCTAAAATTAAATGTAAGGACAATCATGCAATTGTGCGCTGTGTTGACTGCTACCGATATACATGTGGGAAATGCCGAAAGGAGCAATGGCAGTGCCAGGATTGTGAGTGACTGCTAAAATGTATTTCACTCATAATGCATGGTTTTTCATTCTTCTGTAAATATACTTGGGTTTCTTTCTTTCTTTTTTTTTTTTTTTACTATTTTTAGCACACAAAAATAACAATTACTTCTGCAACAACAACCCTCCACACCAAAACTGGGAAAAAAAGTTGCTTTTTCATTCTATGTAAATATGTTTGGTTTGTTTTTTTAACATGTCAGTGTGTTGATCCTTTCCACTGCATACAGCTCATAGTCCAGTTTAAGTCTTTATGGCTTTCTTCACTGAGGTATTTATCCATCTCAGAACTAAAGCTTGCTCTCAAAAGAACCTCCTGAGCTGTAAGGTGTGTCCCCTCCCACACAGGTTCAAGTGGCTCCGGCCGTGTGCCACTAACATAGGGTGACCAGACGTCCCGGTTTGACCGGGACAGTCCCGATTTTTAGTCGCGTGTCCCGAGTCCCGACCAAAGCCCGTCGGGACGCAAAAATGTCCCGGTTTTCACCCAACACCACATCAAGCTGCCCAAATTACAGTGATCGCATATACAAAACTGTTAAATTAAAGCCTAATGAAGTTTCCAGTAATTCAGAGTCAATGTGTGTGTGTGTGTGTGTGACAATGGTAGGTGCGCTCTGTGAAATCTTCGCAGTCAATGTTACAATGTATCTTGCAGTATACAGCGGCCGTGTTTTAACTGTTTTCTTTGATAGCAGACTAGACTACTACACGACAATGCCTAAGAATGTGCACGCGCATGACGTCACACATAGTGTCCCGGTTTTAGACTCTGGAAATCTGGTCACCCTACACTAACAGCCACATTTCCATAACAAAATGAGTGTCCACAGGGGGGACTTGGAGCCAATTGGCCCTCTTGTGGGTTTTCTAGGTAAAAAGGTCAAATGGCCCCTCTCTGGGACTTCTAGTGTTAAAAATGACATCTATGTTATAGGGGATGTTCAAAGGATCCAGTGTAACAGAAGACGGAACACAGACAAAAACAAAACAAAACAAGTGCAATCAGAGATGGCAACCTGGTCCTCTATGTGGATATACAGGGTCATTACAATACGGGCAGACACACACACAGACAGACACACACACAGACAGGATCATTGCAATACCTGGTCAATCCCCTCCGGGGGACCAGATAATAAGAAGCAGCATGTGGAGCCAACCTTTTAACCAGTCCAGAGCAGGTCTATACAATCAACGGCCATTGATTGTAAACACCTGCTATGGACTGGAATGGCCATTGATCGTGGGCAGACAGACACATACACCCACAAACACACACACACACAGACAGGGACATTGCAATACCCGGTCAATCCCCTCCGGGGGACCAGGTAATACAAAAATACACACAGACAAAAGGTGCCATCAGTGTAGTGTGTGTGGAAAGAGTTTCAGGTTCAGCTCACGTCTCACCAGACATCTGATCACACATACAAAAGAGGAGCCATTTCAGTGCTCTCACTGTGGAAAGAGTTTTGGTAGAATGCGCCATCTCAAGACACACCAGACAATCCATTCTGGGGAAAAGCCATTTCAGTGCTCTTATTGTGGAAAGAGCTTTGGTCTAATGCACCATCTCAAAACACACCAGATGATCCACTCGGAGGAGAAGCCTTTTCAGTGCTCCCACTGTGGAAAGAGCTTTTGTCAAATGTGCAAGAGACACCAGAAGATTCACACAATGGGAAAATCATATTAATGTTGTCAGTATGAAAGGGCTTTTAATCAATCTCTAAAGTATCTTTTCCTACTGGGGAAATGGCAAGCCACATGTTTTAGTGTGGACAGACCTTTAGTGGAATTGTTGATGTCAGGAAACACCTGAGAATTTATACTAGAAAACAGTCACTTCAGTGTTCAGTGTGGAAAAGTGTTTCAGAAAATGATTAAAGAATTGAATGTGGTTGTTTCAATTTTGTATCAACACAATAGAATCAAGTAGCATTCTGCATATGTCTTTATCTGTTTTTGTGTACCATATCTGATAAAAGACCCAGACACTTAGTTGTAATGATGTTATGTACAGTAAGGGATAGTGCTCACTCAATCAAGTCAACACTCAATGTTGACTGTTGAAAAATATTTAATTTATGTATTAGTTTTATGTGGGTGGTGGTGAAATAGCTCTGCAAGAATGTTTTTCTTTCATGTTGGATATCTTGACCTCTGGAACTGAGTTTTCATGGCCTGGATTAGTAGCCTTCTCCAGGCATTGTTTGATTGTCTGGGAAATGTTCCCTTTTTAACCCCAATGTAATCACAATTAGGAAATAAATTAGGGAATAAAATCAGTCTAACTAATATACTGTCTGACGTTTTGAAAGTGGCAGATATGTTCAGATCAGATGTTTTTATGTTCAGTAGAAACTGTTTGGCATAAAGTTCGTAAGAAATATATAGGCATGTTCATGTTGATTGCCATTTAAAATTGTTTCACTAAAAATGTAGCTATGAATGTACCAAACTGTTCCCTTCCAGTCACTGACTTGTTCAGGGACACACATTCTCAGCTTTTAAAAAGTGTGTTTAGTAAGGCTAATAATGCAATAGCTGAAGAGTGACGAAACTAAACTTCCGTTGCTTCAACCAATGGCAAAACTAAATAACATAAGCTATATGAAAAGTTGTTGTGTTGGTTGCAAGCTTTAACTATTTAAAAAAAAAAAAAAAACTGAAAATAACTGGCACAATAGACTAACATTTCTTTATGAGATGCACCTTGAACTACTCGCGTTATGGACACTGTGGTACAATGGAGTGTTTAAACACACTTCTAGTCGTTGGTTTAGGTTTATATGTGGAGCATCTGTTTTAGCAAATAAATAAAACTGTACATTTCATAGCATCCCTAAGGTATAGCCTATTGATTAAATGCTTGCTCACATCAACAGCACATTGCATTTTGCGCTTTTAAAGACACCAAATCTGCTCATTTGTCTGATACCTGCGTACCATCCACTCTCAGTTTAAAATTGGCTTATATGCCTGATACCTACTCAAAATCCCTTCTGTTTAAAATGTGCGGTATCAGTGACGTTTTCACAGATAGAGGCAGGTTGAAGGATTACCCTGCAGGGCAAGAAGCCCAGAGAATGTGAATGTAAATATTACTGGGCAACGAGGCTCAAAAGTTTCCAACAAGTGGCCTTCCTGGTCCAGTGACGCTTGGAACGCCAGCAAGTCGACTTGTTCCAAGCCTCACAGGGACACTTGTTGTGAAGGTGTTGCTGTTCTGCTTACTGCGCTTTTAAGGTTGTTGATGTGTGCATCCATGGTGAAAATAAGGGACGTGGCACATTTTTTTAATTTGTCACACAAAAATCAATACAAAGAGAAATTAATTATTTTAAAAGTAAAAAAGGAAAATAAACTACTGAAGTGGAGTGATTGAAATTCAATATTTCATTTATTTCATTAAAGTGAATGTTGTCAAAGCAGCTCCAACAAATTGTGTAGGTTACTTCATGATGATCCAAAACAAAGAATAAACAAACTTAAAAAGTCAAATATTGCAGTGGCTGTTCATTCTTTCCACTGGGTCTCCTAAATGTCTGAACCACACTGTCTATTTGTGTGGTATTCCTTTGCAATAAAAAAAATGCACCACAGGTAGATGTTTATCATTGTATAAATACACTGAGCAATGACTTGAAGGGTGTTCACATACCCAGAGTGAACCATCTACTGGAGCAAACCTCCCCCTATCAGTCTGCCATAAAGACTCATAGAGCAGCTTTGTGTAATTTACTGGGGAGATAATATTACATTAAAAAACAAACATGACCTATAGTTTCACAGAGTGAATTACAATTAAACAAGTATGCAGAAAACAAGTATCTATCTAAAGTAACTAATCACATGGGGGAAAACTAAAATAACAGGGGATTATGAGAAGAGATTCCATGCAGAAGCGCTATTGACACATGTAATGGCCGACACAGGATGCTGGGTGGGGGTGGGGTGGATGTGTGAAGTGAGTGTTGTGCAGGTGTGGATGAGGGGTTGGATGGCTGACGTTTTATGTGTGCATAGATGTGTGCCTGTGTGTATGTGTACATATTATATATAGTCACTTAGTGATGTCCATGTTTTGCCCTGCTCCTGTGGCTACATCATGACTGGTGCTGCCTGCAGCAAGAACTCCCAGCTGCAGACCTGCTGCCATTGTCCTCCCCAACCACAACATTACACCTGCTATGTGTTTCACTCTTTATTTGGCTATGTTGTCAGAGCCTCTAGCCTGCTTCTTTGCCACAGATGTCCAGCTCAGGGGTTGGGTGGGAGTATGGGGTTTAGTATGTGGTGTGTGGGAAATAGCTATTTATATGCTATTTGAAATAGCTATTTGAGTGCATGGAAAAAAAACAAACTTAAATTATATGTTTCCAAGTAATATTCAGGTCAGCTCTGCAATTGAAGAGAGTGTGGGATAAAGGTGATCTGTCTGTTTTCTAATGTTGAATACTCATTACATTACTAACTAACTACAGGGACAGCCTCCCTGGAGCACCTTGGGGTTACTTGTCGTACTTAGGGGCACAGCAGTGGCAGGCCCTGGGATCAAACTCACTACCATCTGGTCTTTCTCTTGCAAGCCCTTATTGCTGACCACCAGCCTACCACGACCACATTCTTATCAAGGCCCTGGTACTTCACTTAGTGAACTCTGCTGTGTTTCCCTGCATGCACAGACAACTGCAATAGTGCTACATAACACTTATGATACAGACTTCATAAAAACCAAGATTGATTTCACTGAAGGTTTCAACATCATTTTGTTCACTCTACCTACAGCCAGGGGCATTCTACACACATCCACCCAACACCCCCTACCCCCATTGCTGTGTCCACATGAGGACAATCAAATGTGTGAATGGTACCAATAAACGTGGAATTCCTTCCCATGATCCTTTGCTCAACTACTTTACATTCCAATTGTCCTTGAAGGTGATTGCTCAGTGTGGAAGAAAGGAGGCCATTGATTGGTCTATGTTCAATAAAGGGAGGCCTTAGGGCCATGATATAAGCACCACAGAGTGGAGTCAGTTTGCTGAGCTCATGCTGGAAGGAGCAAGTAATCTGGTCTACAAAAATCTGGTATTGAATATTGCAGTACAATTGTTGTAGTTGTTAAGTTGACCTTATAAGAAATTTTAGTAGATTTAACTAGATAGCATAAGCTATCTACATACCTTTCCTCTTTAGGACAGATGGGTTGTATTTGTTTTAAAAACTAGAACTGCAGCCTAAAATGTCACCACAACTGCTCACGTCAGTGAAAAAGGAGATAAAAGAAGAATTTGATGACTTCCTATACTGTTATTTACTTGCAAATCAAACAGTGGATGAAAAGCCTGACGTGGAACAAGACTTTAAAACTGAAATGAATACTTTACCAACTGTTCCTGACCAAGATTTTTTGATACCCATTGATATTAAAAAAGAAGAAGAAGACGAAGATGTTGGACTAAGAGAGTATGGGAAAGATGACTCGTCTGCAACAAGTAAGTCAAGTTGGTATAAATCTCCAAAACTAATGTCATTGCAACGCCTGCCATATGTTTATATACATTCTTTCTTAACAGATGTTTATACACATTCTTTCTTAACAGAATTGGAGTGTGAGGCATAGGGCAGGGGAGTGTATAGAACAGGGATGTTATTTGCAGATAAAAGGAGATAAGGTATTACAAGATAATGCTATATTTTTAGTCAGGTCTTAAACCCTTTTGTGATAAAAAAAAAAACTCCAAATGTACACCTGTTTCCAAAGAGGTGTAACATACAAATAATGTTATATGTCTATTCTAATACCTTTCTTAACAGAATTGGAGTGTGAGGCATAGGGCAGGGGAGTGTATAGAACAGGGATGTTATTTGCAGATAAAAGGAGATATTTGTATTAGGTATTTGTGATAAAAACATTCTCCAAATGTAAACCTGTTTCCAAAGAGGTGCAACATACAAATAATGTTGAAGTACAGAGGGTATGAATTTCAGGTGTTCAGGTGAAGAAGTTAAAATTACACCATTTGTTGCTTGTGTCCTTACTGAAGTATTTGTATTTGGTTAAATATGTTTGGCCTTTATGAAAAATTTCAACCTAGATAAAAAGTTTCAACAGATATCTGCTTCACACTGCAATACATTGTGCTGTGTTGTAGTACAGTCACCACAGAAGTCCCAGCATTTTTCTGTCTACCTAGAAGACCCACATAGGGGCCATTTGGCCAGACCGCTTTTCCTGAATACACTAATCACTCATTTTATTATGGTAATGAGACTGTTAGTGGCAGTGTGTGGGGTGAGGGTGTCACACCTTACAGTGGTGAAGTCATGTTGGCTACTTCTGTGTGAATGTGAGAATGAGGAATAAAACACATTCTATTCTTATACCTCAGTGCACATGGACTATCGCTTCAGTTCCCTCAAGAATTTTGTGGTGAAAGAAGCTCCTCTCCAAGGAACGAAGATGCAGAGATTCAACACTCAACAGGCATTGGAAATGATCCTGGATGGAGCAAACCCTTGCGACTCGGATGGAGAAGACATCAACCTTCAGGTGGATTCAGACTCCGAGCTGTCTCAGTTGTCTTCAGGTAAGATTTCATTTCATATTATTTCCTATTTTACATTTCATTTCAGTGAGGAAGTTGGAAAATATAGCACCATGCTTGCATTTGTGATATCATTTGACTTTCCCATTGCTCATAATTACATTTTTTTCACACTACAGATGAGGAGACTGCCCCCCAACCAAAAAAGAGAGCTCGGCTGGGGACTGATGTGACAGAGACTGCGAAAGACGGCACAGTATGGCATGAAGAACAGGTGGGAACGGGTCCACATTTCACCCCGCCATCGCCATACAACACAGATGGAGAGCCAACAGCTAAGGCCAGGAGGTCAATCACAAGTCGTCTTCAGAGCTTCCTGTGTTTCATCACTCTGGACATGCTTGGTATCATTCGAGACTGTACAGTTCAACATGCAAAGCAAACGGAGCATGTGGATTGGTTCATGGGCCTCCCTGAACTAATGGCATTTATTTCCATCACCATCATGCGGGGAATCATCAGGGTGCCATCACTGCGTGACTGCTGGTCGAAAAACCTGGGAAGCCCACAGATCATGGAAACCATGTCCCGAGGGCGTTTCCAAAACATCATGCATCACCTGCGCTTTGATGACAGAGACACCCGCAGCGAGCGAGCACAGACCGATAAGTTTGCTGCAATTTCGAACATATGGGGACTGTTTGTCACCAACTGCATCACATCCTACATCCCTGGTCGACACATCACCATCGACAAACAACTTTTCCCGTCTAAGACTCGCTGCTGTTTCCTACAGTACATTGCATCTAAACCAGACAAGTTTGGGATCAAGTTTTGGGTGGCGTGTGACTTGAAAACCAAATACGTCTGCAACATCCTCCCATATCTTGGCAAGGACCCCACTCAGCCTCGTGGGGAGAGAGTGTCTGAGAGTGTAGTCATGAGGCTGATGGAACCATTCCTGGACAAGGGCAGAAATGTTACCACGGACAATTTCTTTACATCACTGTCACTTGCAAAACGACTACTTAGCCGGAATACAACCATCCTCGGCACAGTCGACAAGATTCGCCAAGAAATTCCACTGTCAACTAGACAGATGCACCGCAATGAATTTACCACCCAAGTATTTTCAACCACTGGTGCCACACTGACGGTGTATGCGCCCAAGCGGAAGAAGACTGTATATGTTCTCAGCAGCATGCACAGCATGATCCAGACACAGGATACCACCAAAAAGAAGCCAAACACCATCACACTCCACAACACAACAAAGTGCGGCGTTGATGTCATGGACCAGATGGTACGGGAGTACACAGTCCGCGCAGGAACACGGCGCTGGCCAGTAGCAGTGTTCTATAACATGATAGATATAGCAGCACTGAATGCACACGTGCTCTATCAATTATGCACCGGGAGGCAGGAGAGACGGGTGGATTTCCTGCTGGAGCTTGCAAGAGAGTTGGCTCACTCCCACGTGGGTATGAAAAAGGCCCAAAAGGAACAATTATTTCGGCAACAACCCTCCACACCACAACTAGGAAGAAGAGCCAAGTGTCAGGCTAAAATTAAATGTAAGGACAATCATGCAACTGTGCGCTGTGTTGACTGCTACCGATATACATGTGGGAAATGCCGAAAGGAGCAATGGCAGTGCCAGGATTGTGAGTGACTGCTCAAATGTATTTCACTCATAATGCATGGTTTTTCATTCTTTGTAAATATGCTTGGGTTTCTTTTTTTTTTTTTTTACTATTTTTAGCACACAAAAATAACAATTACTTCTGCAACAACAACCCTCCACACCAAAACTGGGAAAAAAAAGTTGTTTTTTCATTCCTTGTAAATATGTTTGGTTTGTTTTTTTAAGAATAAATGTCAGTGTGTTGATCCCTTCCTCCCTGTTGATCATTTCCACTGCATACAGCTCATAGTCCAGTTTAAGTCTTTATGGCTATGTTCACTGAGGTATTTATCCATCTCAGAACTAAAGCTTGCTCTCAAAAGAACCTCCTGAGCTGTAAGGTGTGTCCCCTCCCCCACACAGGTTCAAGTGGCTCCGGCCGTGTGCCACTAACAGCCACATTTCTCTCTCACATGTCTCTCTGTCTCTCTCTCTCTCTCTCTCTCTCTCACACACACACACACACTGAGCCTTGCTGTCCTTGTGCACTTCACTCAGGACACAGCACCAGAGCAGCAGCAGCACCTCCTAGTGGCTCAAGGAAGCATTCTTATCATTGACATTTATAAAATAAGTTCAGATGAAAATCAAAGTACAAAATATTTTCCAAACTCTTCCCCCGTCATGTGTAGGTCTTATGTTAAGCCAGATAACATCTGCCACTAGTGCCTTTATTTCTTTAAATAATTCTGGAAACTGGTACCAGTCATGTGAGCAAAGCCAGAGTAAAGTATGTAAGATAGACTGATTGTGCTCTGGGTAACAAATACATGCGCATATGTACATGTGCAAGCTAGCACAGCTCAGTGTAGAATGTTAGTAAACCTTCCTCCGTACGCCTCAAAAACATATGCTGCTGACCGAGCTACTCGTCCGGCTTTTCGTTCACTTGGTAGCGCATCTGTCTCCTATACCGGAGTTGCTATGAGGTCGGGGGTTCGAGACTGGGTCTGGACCGCGCAGGAAGACCTCAAGTACACACATCGTTGAAGAAATCGCTCTCTAGCCTCTTTCATAATAAGGTTCCTCTGGCTGCATCCTCCACCCTCCTATGCCTGTGTGTGTGTGCGTGAGGGATGGCACCATGGCCAAACACATGAATTATATCTCTTCTGTGGCTATTAAGGAGGTTGACTAATAGGAAAATCATGTTATACATGTAGAAAATGTAAAAATCTTCCCCAATAAAAATCTAAGTAATAAAGTCCTTTCACTAAATAGTCCTGTACAAAATGCAGTTTTTCAGTGAGCTGGGGACATTTCAGTCAAGATCCTTGCTTACATTACCTAACACAGCACCTTGTTAACAACCTTCAAGACTTGAAACATTTTCACAAAAGTCTTTGGGTCGTGAAGAGCAAGGGCTGTTTGAGACAATCCCCTGGACAAAACACACCAACAGTGGGGCTGACAGGTCCCTCCCCTTCCTCCTTTCTCTCACCTTACTGACGTTCTCAGCGTTGACCTTGAGGAAGTTGATGCTGAAATTGAAGGGGGCATCCTGGCCTCTGCCCAGGGGTGCTCGATAAATACACTGAGCAATGACTTGAGGTGTTTTCACATACTCAGAGTGAACCCTCCATAGGAGCAAACCTACCCCTAACAGTCTCCCTTAAACACTGATACCACAGCTTTGTGTATTTTACTAGGGAGATAATATTACATTTAAAAAACAAACCTGGCCTGTAGTTTCACAGAGTAAATTACAATGAAACAATTATGCAGGAAACAAGTATCTATCTAAAGCAACTAATCACGTGGGGGAAAGCAAAAATAACAGGGGATTGTGGGAAGGGATTCCATGCAGAAGCACTATTGACACGTGTAATGGTCGACACAGGATGCTGGGTGGGGGTGGGGTGGATGTGTGAAGTGAGTGTTGATCAGGAGTGGGTGAAGGGTTAGATGGGTGATGTTTTAAAAGCTGCATTTTTCTCACCATGTGGTTGTATGTATCTTAATGTGTGCATAGATGTGTGCCTTTGTGTAAAAACATAAAATAAAGCTGAAAAAGAATGCAGTCTCTTTAAAAGCTTTGTGAATGTCTGTCCATGCTTAATAAATAGGCATACATATATGTATTCAAGGTTTACCTGACATAGAGACATTTTACTTTTTATATTTTATTTCATCGCAGTCTTACAAAGAAAGAATATAATATTACATTCCCATCCAAAAAGTTAATTGACTGAAGACATTTACTTTTGATTTTACTAAAGGCTTCAACATCATTTTGTTCACATATTCACTTTAATTATGGCCAGGGGCATTCTACACACATACACGCAACCCCCCACCCCCCATGGCTGTGCCCACCTGAGCACCATCAAATGTGTGAATGGTGTCAAAACACGAGGAATTCCATCCCATGATCCTTTGCTTAAGTAATTTACATTTCAATTCATTGGTCTGTGTTTGGCCCTGATATAAGAACCACAGAGTGGAGTCAGTTTGCTGAACTTATACTTGAAGGAGCAAGAAATCTGGTCTACAATCACAGTACAGTTGTATGCTGTAGTTGTTAAGTTGACATTATAAGAAATTTTAGTAGATAGCATAAGCTATCTACATAGTTTTTCTCTTTAGGACAGCCGGGTTGTATTTGTTTTAAATATAAATACTACAGCTTAAAATGTCATCACAACTGCTGACATCAGTGAAAAAGGAGATAAAAGAAGAAGAATTTGATGACTTCCTATACTGTTATTTACTTGCAAATCAAACAGTGAATGAAAAGCCTGCATTGGAAGAAGACTTTAAAACTGAAATTAATACGTCACCAACTATTCCCGACCAAGATTTTTTAATACTCATGGATATTAAAAAAGAAGAAGAAGACAAAGAAGTTGGACTAAGAGAGTATGGGAAAGATGACTCGTCTGCAACAAGTAAGTCAAGTTGGTATAAATCTCCAAAACTAATGTCATTGCAATGCCCACCATATGGTTACATGTTCTAATCATTCTTTTCAGAAGTTAAAATTACAAGCAGACACGTTGAAGTTGTAATCAAATCAAGTGAAACATTACCCTTAAACAGCTTGAAAGCTTTTGTCTTTTGTCATGCTTCAAGTGAAGAGTGCCTGTCACCATTCTTTTCTTTTGTCCTTACTGAAGTATTCGTATTTAGTTAAATATGTTTGACCGGTATGAAAATGTTCAACCTGCATAAAAAGTTTAAACAAATATTTGCATCAGATTGAAAGATATTGTGCTGTGTTGTAGGACAGTCACCACAGACAAAGAAAAACACATGGAATGTTCTTTTAAAAATGCCTTATGTATGTTACAGGTGATGTTCAAAGGATCCAGTGTAACAGAAGACGGAACGCAGAGACAAAACCAAAACAAAACAAGTGCAATCAGAGATGGCAACCTGGTCCCCCATGTGGATATACAGGGTCATTGCAATACGGGCAGACAGACACACAGACAGACACACACACGGACAGGGTCATTGCAATACCTGGTCAATCCCCTCTGGGGGGCCAGGTAATGAGAAGCAGCATGTGGAGCCAAACTTTTAACCAGTGCAGAGAAGGTGTATACAATCAATGGCCATTCAATGGCCATTTCAGAGCAGGTGCATACAATCAATGGCCATTCCAGTCCAGAACAGGTGTATACAGTCAATGGCCATTGATTGTAAACACCTGCTATGCAGTGGAACGGCCATTGATTGCGGGTGAACAGACACATACACACAGGCACACAGACACACACGGACAGGGTCATTGCAATACTTGGTCAATCCCCTCCGGGGGACCAGGTAATACAAAAATACACAAAGACAAAAGGTGCCACCAGTGTAGTGTATGTGGAAAGAGTTGCCAGTCCCGTTCACTTCTCACCAGACATCTGATCACACATACAAAAGAGAAGCCATTTCAGTGCTCTCACTGTGGAAAGAGTTTTGGCCAGATGCACCATCTCAAGACACACCAGATCATCCATTCAGGTGAAAAGCCATTTCAGTGCTCTCAGTGTGGAAAGAGCTTTGGTCTAAGGAGCAGTCTCAAGACACACCAGAAGATTCATTCAGGGGAGAAGCCTTTTCAGTGCTCTCAGTGTAGAAAGAGCTTTGGTAGAATGTACAGTCTCAAGACACACCAGATGATCCATTCAGATGAAAAGCCATTTCAGTGCTCTCACTGTGGAAAGAGCTTTTGTCAAATGTGGCATCTGAAGAGACACCAGAAGATTCATGCAGTGGGAAAATCATATTGATGTTGTCAGTATGAAAAGACTTTTAATCAATGTCTACAGCATTTTGCCTACTGGGGGAATGGCATGCCAAATCTTTCAGTGTGGACAGACCTTTAATAGAATTATTGATGTCAGGAAACACCTAAGAATTTATACTAGAAAACAGTCACTTCAGTGTTCTGTGTGGAAATGCGTTTCAGAAAATGAATTGAATTGAATGTGGTTGTTTCAATTTTGCATCCACACAATTTACAATAGAATCAAGTACCGTTTTGCATGTGCCTTTATCTGTTTTTGTGCACCATATCTGATAAAAGAACCCAACCCTTAGCTGTAATGATGTTACATACAGTAAGGGATAGTGCTACACAATGACGAATGTTGAAAAATAATTAATGTATTATTTTTATGTGGGTGGTGGTGATGAAATAGGTCTGCAAGAATGTTTTTTTATGTTTGATAATTTCACCTCTGGAACTTGCATGGCCTGGATCAGTAGCCTACTCCAGGCATTGTTTGATTGTCTGGGAAATGAGCAATCTTACGAGACACCAGATGATCCATTCAGGGGAAAAGCCATTTCAGTGCTCTCAGTGTGGAAAGAGCTTTGGTCTAAGGAGCAATCTCAAGACACACCAGAAGATTCATTCAGGGGAAAAGCCATTTCAGTGCTCTCAGTGTGGAAAGAGCTTTGTTCAAATGTCGCATCTCAAGACACACCAGAAGATTTATGCAGTGGGAAAGTCATATTAATGTTGTCAGTATGAAAAAGCTTTTAATCAATCTCTAAAGCATAATTTTCTACCGGGGGAATGAAATGCCACATGTTTTAGTGTGGACAGACCTTTAATGGAATTATCGATGTCTGGAAACACCTGAGAATTCATTGCTCCCACTGTGGAAAGAGCTTTGGTCTAAGGAGCAGTCTCAAGAGACACCAGAAGATTCATGCAGTGGGAAAAGCATATTAATGTTGTCAGAATCAAAATGCCTTTAATCAATCTCTAAAGCATCTTTTTCGACTGGGGGAATGGCATGCCAAATTTTTCAGTGTGGACAGCCCTTTAATGGGATTATTGGGGGAAACACCTGAGAATTCATACTAGAAAATAGTCACTTCATTCTTCTGTGTGAAAAAGTGTTTCAGAAAATCATTAAAGTACTGAATGTGGTTGTTTCAAGTTTGCATTCACACAATTTACAATAAAATCAAGTACCATTTTGCATGTGCCTTTATCTGTTTTAGTGTACCATACACTAAGAAAGAACCCAACACTTAGCCGTAATGATGTTACATACAGTAAGGGATAATGATACAGTTAATGATGACTGTTATAATTTAACAGTAATTAAAAATAATTTATGTATTATTTTTATGTGGTGGTGAAATAGGTCTGCAATTTTTTTTTCATGTTTGATAACTTCACCTCTGGAACGTGCATGGCCTGGATCAGTAGCCTACTCCAGGTCATGTTTGATAGTCCGGGAAATGTTCCCTTTTTAATCCTAATGTAATCATAATTAGGAAATAAAAAAACAGTCTAGTAATATACTGTCTGACTTTTTGAACGTGACACATATGTTACATATGTGGTCGGTAGAAATTCCTTGGCATAAAGTTGGTAATGGAAGCCTGAGAAAGTTCTGCCAGGAAGATTACAATGGCTGGGACGGGCGCTGTCTCTGACCAATCAGCGGCCGCCACCTGCATTATAATGACCTGACCAACTTACCTTTTTCGCTGCTTCAGGTGCCGATGTTTCGACGCATCCTCCTCCCTCCCCACCACCACCAGGTTGGTCCCTGTCCATCCCCCTGGTGAAAAATTCTGGGTTCTGCTAAACGGAAACGGCTAGTTCTGCCGGATCCAACGATGCAAGACCCAGGCTGATGACCGGACCTACGCCAAAGAATATTTACTTTCTAATTAATGTTCAGTTGTTTATTCTGACCATATTAAAATGCTTTAATTGAAATTCTTATTCTCTGAATCTTTCTGGACAAAATAAATATATAGGCATGTTCATGTTGATTATCATTTAAAATGATTTAACTAAAAGTAGCTATTAATGTAGCACACCGTTGCCTTCCAGCCACTTACTTGTTCAGCGACAGACGTTCACAGTTTCAGTATGTGGTTTGTGAGAAATAGCTATTTACAGTGAGTGCATCATATTCAGGTCAGCTCTGCAAACTAAGAGTGTGTGGAAAAAAGTTAATTTGTCTGTTTTCTAATGTTGCATACAGACATGCTGCAGGGAGTACCCTTCTGACTTTATGATGCATTATTATCATGCTGGATTAGCCCTGAAGAGGCCTTGGCCTGGCCTGGCACGACAGTGTGAACATGGCTAGTGTTCTACATGTGGGGAAAGATTTGGTGAAATGGCTCATTTTAAGGTGGAAAGACATCCAAGTGTACAGAATAACAAGGCATTTAATTAACAGGGTTCCCTAAAAAAACAGCATATACAAATACGCAGGGACACAAGAAACAAATGCTGTAAGTTTAACTTCCGCAAAAACACCTGAAATCCATACCCTCTGTACTTCAACATTATTTATATGTTGCACCTCTTTGGAAACAGGTTTACATTTAGAGACTTTTTTTTAACACAAAAGGGTTTAAGAACTGACTAAATATATAGCATTATATTAGCATTATTCAATTTTGTTAAAAGAAAGAACATTTAAAACATGTAAACATATGGCAGGCTTTACAATGAAATTAGTTTTGGAGATTTATACGATTTTGTCTTATGTGTGCAGATGAGTAATTTTTCCCATACTCTCTTAGTCCAACTTCTTTGCCTTCTTCTTCTTTTTTAATATCCATGGGTCTCAAAAAATCTTGGTCGGGAATAGTTGGTGACGTATTTATTTCAGTATTAAAGTCTTGTTCCAATTTAGGCTTTTCATCCACTGTAGTTTCATCCACTGCAGTTCTTAGCATCACTTGGCCAGCACGTCCACTTGTTTAAAGCGTCACAGGGCCAGTAGGGACACTTGTTGTGAAGGTGTTGCTGTTCTGCTCACTGCGCTATCAAGGCTGTTGATGTGTTCATCCATGGTGAAAATAAGGGACATGGCACACTTTTTATTTTGTCACACAAAAATCTATACAAAGACAAAGAAATTATTTTAAAAGTAAAATAGTGAAATAAACTACTGAAGTGGAGTGATTGAAATAAAATCTTTCATTTATTTCATTAAAGAGAATGTTGTCAGAGCAGCTCCTACAAATTGTGCAGGTTGCATCATGATGATCCAAAACAAAGAATGAACAAACTTAAAAAGTCAAATATTGCAGTGGCTGTTCATTCTTTCCACTGGGACAAAAAATAACTAAAATAACAGGGGATAATGGGAAGAGATTCCACGCAGAAGCGCTATTGACACATGTAATGGCCGACACAGGATGCTGGGTGGGGGTGGGGTGGATGTGTGAAGTGAGTGTTGTGCAGGTGTGGATGAGGGGTTGGATGGCTGACGTTTTATGTGTGCATAGATGTGTGCCTGTGTGTATGTGTACATATTATATATAGTCACTTAGTGATGTCCATGTTTTGCCCTGCTCCTGTGGCTACATCATGGCTGGTGCTGCCTGCAGCAAGAGCTCCCAGCTGCAGACCTGCTGCCATTGTCCTCCCCAACCACAGCATTACAGCTGCTATGTGTTTCACTCTTTATTTGGCTATGTTCCCAGAGCCTCCAGCCTGCTTCTTTACCACGTGGTGTCCAGCTTAGGGGTTGTGTGGGGTGGGGTATGGGGTTCAGTACTGTATGTGCTCTGTGAGAAATAGGTATTTACAAAAAATAAATAAATGTGGGTGTGGGAAAAGGTAATCTGTTTGTTTCCTAATGTTTCATACTGATGACATCACAGAAGCCTACATAACACACTCAAGACAGCTGAAAAAAAAACATACAATTAAGCTGAAAAAGCATAGTCTCATTAATGTTTTGTGAATGTCTATCCATTCTTTATGTATAAATAAATAGGCTTACCTGACATAGAGACATTTAATATTTTATTTCATCTTACTCATATAAAGAATAAATATGATATGACATCCCCACACAAATGTAAGGCCCATCTACAAGCATACAATTCAACTCATCATCTGCAAGCATACAATTCATATTTGGTACAAGTTAACTAATTGTTATTGAGGGAAAATCCATTATTATTGCAGGATTTTGTATGTGGGTACTTTGCTTTTATGCTTCTGACATTACAGTACATGTCATTCAGCACACTCTTATCCAGAGTGACTGACAGTGAACTAACTACACAGGGCAAGCCTCCCTGGAGCACCTTGGGGTTACTTGTCATACTTAGGGGCACAGCAGTGGCAGGCCCTGGGATCAAACTCACTACCTGCTATCTCACTAACTACTACCACCAGCCTACCACCACCACATTCTTATAAAGGCCCTGGTACTTCACTGAGAGAAATCTGTTGTGTTTCTTTGCATGGGCAGACAACTGCAATAGTGCTACATAACACGTATGATACTGACTTCATAAAAACCAAGATTGATTTCACTGAAGGTTTTAACATCATTTTCTTCACATATCCACTTTACCTACGGCAGGGGCATTCTACACACATACACGCAACGCCCCCACCCCCCACAGCTGTGCCCACCTGAGCACAATCAAATGTGTGAATGGTCTCAATACATGTGGAATTCCTATTGCTTAACTGGTTTTACATTCCAGTTGTCCCTGAAGATGATTGGTCAGTGTGGGACAAAGGAGGCTATTGATTGGTCTATGTTCAATAAAGGGAGGCTATTGGGCCATGATATAAGCACCACAGAGTGGAGTCAGTTTCCTGAACTCTTGCTGGAAGGAGCAAGAAATCTGGTCTACAAGAATCCGGTATTGAATATCACCGTACAATTGTATGCTGTAGTTGTTAAGTTGGCCTTACAAGAAATTTTACTAGATTTACCATAAGCATAACATACTTTTCTTCTTTAGGACAGCTGGGTTGTATTTGTTTTTCAAATTAATACTGCAGCCTAAAATGTCACAACTGCTCGTGCCAGTGAAAAAGGAGGTAAAAGAAGAAGAATTTGATGACCTCCTATACTGTTATCTACTTGCAAATCAAACAGTGGATGAAATGCCTGAATTGGAACTAGAAATAAATACGTCACCAACTATTCCCGACCAAGATTTTTTGATACCCATGGATATTAAAAAAGAAGAAGAAGACGAAGATGTTGGACTAAGAGAGTATGGGAAAGATGACTCGTCTGCAACAAGTAAGTCAAGTTGGTATAAATCTCCAAAACTAATGTCATTGCAATGCCCGCCATATGTTTATATGTTCTACACATTCTTTCTTAACAGAATTGGAGTGTGAGGCATAGGGCAGGGGAGTGTATAGAACAGGGATGTTATTTGCAGATAAAAGGAGATATTTGTATTAGGTATTTGTGATAAAAATATTCTCCAAATGTAAACCTGTTTCCAAAGTGGTGCAACATACAAATAATGTTGAAGTACAGAGGGTATGAATTTCAGGTGTTTTTGAAGAAGTTAAAATTACACCATTTGTTGCTTGTGTCCTTACTGAAGTATTTGTATTTGGTTAAATATGTTTGTCCTTTATGAAAAATTTCAACCTAGATAAAAAGTCTAAACAGATATCTGCTTCACACTGCAATACATTGTGCTGTGTTGTAGGGCAGTCACCACAGAAGTCCCAGCATTTTTCTGTCTACCTAGAAGACCCACATAGGGGCCATTTGGCCAGACCGCTTTTCCTGAATACACTAATCACTCATTTTCTTATGGTAATGAGGCTGTTAGTGGCAGTGTGTGAGGTGAGACCTTACAGTGGTGAAGTCATATTGGCTACTTCTGTGTGAATGTGAGAATGAGGAATAAAAACACATTCTATTCTTATACCTCAGTGCACACGGACTATCGCTTCAGTTCCCTCAAGAATTTTGTGGTGAAAGAAGCTCCTCTCCAAGGAACGAAGATGCAGAGATTCAACACTCAACAGGCATTGGAAATGATCCTGGATGGAGCAAACCCTTGCGACTCGGATGGAGAAGACATCAACCTTCAGGTGGATTCAGACTCCGAGCTGTCTCAGTTGTCTTCAGGTAAGATTTCATTTCATATTATTTCCTATTTTACATTTCATTTCAGTGAGGAAGTTGGAAAATATAGCACCATGCTTGCATTTGTGATATCATTTGACTTTCCCATTGCTCATAATTACATTTTTTTCACACTACAGATGAGGAGACTGCTCCCCAACCAAAAAAGAGAGCTCGGCTGGGGACTGATGTGACAGAGACTGCGAAAGACGGCACAGTATGGCATGAAGAACAGGTGGGAACGGGTCCACATTTCACCCCGCCATCGCCATACAACGCAGATGGAGAGCCAACAGCTAAGGCCAGGAGGTCAATCACAAGTCGTCTTCAGAGCTTCCTGTGTTTCATCACTCTGGACATGCTTGGTATCATTCGAGACTGTACAGTTCAACATGCAATGCAAACGGAGCATGTGGATTGGTTCATGGGCCTCCCTGAACTAATGGCATTTATTTCCATCACCATCATGCGGGGAATCATCAGGGTGCCATCACTGCGTGACTGCTGGTCGAAAAACCTGGGAAGCCCACAGATCATGGAAACCATGTCCCGAGGGCGTTTCCAAAACATCATGCATCACCTGCGCTTTGATGACAGAGACACCCGCAGCGAGCGAGCACAGACCGATAAGTTTGCTGCAATTTCGAACATATGGGGACTGTTTGTCACCAACTGCATCACATCCTACATCCCTGGTCGACACATCACCATCGACGAACAACTTTTCCCGTCCAAGACTCGCTGCTGTTTCCTACAGTACATTGCATCTAAACCAGACAAGTTTGGGATCAAGTTTTGGGTGGCGTGTGACTTGAAAACCAAATACGTCTGCAACATCCTCCCATATCTTGGCAAGGACCCCACTCAGCCTCGTGGGGAGAGAGTGTCTGAGAGTGTAGTCATGAGGCTGATGGAACCATTCCTGGACAAGGGCAGAAATGTTACCACGGACAATTTCTTTACATCACTGTCACTTGCAAAACGACTACTTAGCCGGAATACAACCATCCTCGGCACAGTCAACAAGATTCGCCAAGAAATTCCACTGTCAACTAGACAGATGCACCGCAATAAATTTACCACCCAAGTATTTTCAACCACTGGTGCCACACTGACGGTGTATGCGCCCAAGCGGAAGAAGACTGTATATGTTCTCAGCAGCATGCACAGCATGATCCAGACACAGGATACCACCAAAAAGAAGCCAAACACCATCACACTCCACAACACAACAAAGTGCGGCGTCGATGTCATGGACCAGATGGTGCGGGAGTACACAGTCCGCGCAGGAACACGGCGCTGGCCAGTAGCAGTGTTCTATAACATGATAGATATAGCAGCACTGAATGCACACGTGCTCTATCAATTATGCACCGGGAGGCAGGAGAGACGGGTGGATTTCCTGCTGGAGCTTGCAAGAGAGTTGGCTCACTCCCACGTGGGTATGAAAAAGGCCCAAAAGGAACAATTATTTCGGCAACAACCCTCCACACCACAACTAGGAAAAAGAGCCAAGTGTCAGGCTAAAATTAAATGTAAGGACAATCATGCAACTGTGCGCTGTGTTGACTGCTACCGATATACATGTGGGAAATGCCGAAAGGAGCAATGGCAGTGCCAGGATTGTGAGTGACTGCTCAAATGTATTTCACTCATAATGCATGGTTTTTCATTCTTCTGTAAATATACTTGGGTTTCTTTCTTTCTTTCTTTTTTTTTTTTTTTTTTACTATTTTTAGCACACAAAAATAACAATTACTTCTGCAACAACAACCCTCCACACCAAAACTGGGAAAAAAAAGTTGCTTTTTCATTCTATGTAAATATGTTTGGTTTGTTTTTTTAACAATAAATGTCGGTGTGTTGATCCTTTCCACTGCATACAGCTCATAGTCCAGTTTAAGTCTTTATGGCTTTGTTCACTGAGGTATTTTTCCATCTCAGAACTAAAGCTTGCTCTCAAAAGAACCTCCTGAGCTGTAAGGTGTGTCCCCTCCCCCACACAGGTTCAAGTGGCTCCGGCCGTGTGCCACTAACAGCCACATTTCCATAACAAAATGAGTGTCCACAGGGGGGACTTGGAGCCAATTGGCCCTATTGTGTGTTTTCTAGGTAAAAAGGTCAAATGGCCCCTCTCTGGGACTTCTAGTGTTAAAAATGACATCTATGTTATAGGGGAAGTTCAAAGGATCCAGTGTAACAGAAGACGGAACATAGACAAAAACAAAACAAAACAAGTGCAATCAGAGATGGCAACCTGGTCCTCTATGTGGATATACAGGGTCATTACAATACGGGCAGACACACACACAGACAGACACACACACAGACAGGATCATTGCAATACCTGGTCAATCCCCTCCGGGGGACCAGATAATAAGAAGCAGCATGTGGAGCCAACCTTTTAACCAGTCCAGAGCAGGTCTATACAATCAACGGCCATTGATTGTAAACACCTGCTATGGACTGGAATGGCCATTGATCGCGGGCAGACAGACACATACACCCACACACACAGACAGGGATATTGCAATACCCGGTCAATCCCCTCCGGGGGACCAGGTAATACAAAAATACACACAGACAAAAGGTGCCATCAGTGTAGTGTGTGTGGAAAGAGTTTGAGGTTCAGCTCACATCTCACCAGACATCTGATCACACATACAAAAGAGGAGCCATTTCAGTGCTCTCACTGTGGAAAGAGTTTTGGTAGAATGTGCCATCTCAAGACACACCAGACAATCCATTCTGGGGAAAAGCCATTTCAGTGCTCTTATTGTGGAAAGAGCTTTGGTCTAATGCACCATCTCAAAACACACCAGATGATCCACTCGGAGGAGAAGCCTTTTCAGTGCTCCCACTGTGGAAAGAGCTTTGGTCAAATGTGCAGTCTCAAGAGACACCAGAAGATTCACACAATGGGAAAATCATATTAATGTTGTCAGTATGAAAGGGCTTTTAATCAATCTCTAAAGTATCTTTTCCTACTGGGGAAATGGCATGCCACATGTTTCAGTGTGGACAGACCTTTAGTGGAATTGTTGATGTCAGGAAACACCTGAGAATTTATACTAGAAAACAGTCACTTCAGTGTTCAGTGTGGAAAAGTGTTTCAGAAAATGATTAAAGAATTGAATGTGGTTGTTTCAATTTTGTATCAACACAATAGAATCAAGTAGCATTCTGCATATGTCTTTATCTGTTTTTGTGTACCATATCTGATAAAAGACCCAAACACTTAGTTGTAATGATGTTATGTACAGTAAGGGATAGTGCTCACTCAATCAAGTCAACACTCAATGTTGACTGTTGAAAAATATTTAATTTATGTATTAGTTTTATGTGGGTGGTGGTGAAATAGCTCTGCAAGAATGTTTTTCTTTCATGTTGGATATCTTGACCTCTGGAACTGAGTTTTCATGGCCTGGATTAGTAGCCTTCTCCAGGCATTGTTTGATTGTCTGGGAAATGTTCCCTTTTTAACCCCAATGTAATCACAATTAGGAAATAAATTAGGGAATAAAATCAGTCTAACTAATATACTGTCTGACGTTTTGAAAGTGGCAGATATGTTCAGATCAGATGTTTTTATGTTCAGTAGAAACTGTTTGGCATAAAGTTCGTAAGAAATATATAGGCATGTTCATGTTGATTGCCATTTAAAATTGTTTCACTAAAAATGTAGCTATGAATGTACCAAACTGTTCCCTTCCAGTCACTGACTTGTTCAGGGACACACATTCTCAGCTTTTAAAAAGAGTGTTTAGTAAGGCTAATAATGCAATAGCTGAAGAGTGACGAAACTAAACTTCCGTTGCTTCAACCAATGGCAAAACTAAATAACATAAGCTATATGAAAAGTTGTTGTGTTGGTTGCAAGCTATCACTATTCAAAAACATAATTTAAAATAACTTGCACAATAGACTAACATTTCTTTATGAGATGCACCTTGAACTACTCGCGTTATGGACACTGTGGTACAATGGAGTGTTTAAACACACTTCTAGTCGTTGGTTTAGGTTTATATGTGGAGCATCTGTTTTAGCAAATAAATAAAACTGTACATTTCATAGCACCCCTAAGGTATAGCCTATTGATTAAATGCTTGCTCACATCAACAGCACATTGCATTTA
The DNA here is from genome assembly GCA_027475355.1 of Coilia nasus. Taxonomy (NCBI): domain Eukaryota; kingdom Metazoa; phylum Chordata; class Actinopteri; order Clupeiformes; family Engraulidae; genus Coilia; species Coilia nasus. The sequence continues at coordinate 22,914,295 of CM050220.1, read as the reverse complement.
GCGCTTTTAAAGACACCAAATCTGCTCATTTGTCTGATATCTGCGTACCATCCACTCTCAGTTTAAAATTGGCTTATATGCCTGATACCTACTCAAAATCCCTTCTGTTTAAAATGTGCGGTATCAGTGACGTTTTCACAGATAGAGGCAGGTTGAAGGATTACCCTGCAGGGCAAGAAGCCCAGAGAATGTGAATGTAAATATTACTGGGCCACGAGGCTCAAAAGTTTCCAACAAGTGGCCTTCCTGGTCCAGTGACGCTTGGAACGCCAGCAAGTCGACTTGTTCCAAGCCTCACAGGGACACTTGTTGTGAAGGTGTTGCTGTTCTGCTTACTGCGCTTTTAAGGTTGATGTGTGCATCCATGGTGAAAATAAGGGATGTGGCACATTTTTTAATTTGTCAAACAAAAATCAATACAAAGAGAAATTAATTATTTTAAAAGTAAAAAAGTAAAATAAACTACTGAAGTGGAGTGATTGAAACTCAATATTTAATTTATTTCATTAAAGTGAATGTTGTCAAAGCAGCTCCAACAAATTGTGTAGGTTACTTCATGATGATCCAAAACAAAGAATAAACAAACTTAAAAAGTCAAATATTGCAGTGGCTTTCCACTGGGTCTTCTAAATGTCTGAACCACACTGTCTATTTGTGTGGTATTCCTTTGCAAAAAAATGCACCACAGGTAGATGTTTATCATTGTATAAATACACTGAGCAATGACTTGAAGGGTGTTCACATACCCAGAGTGAACCATCTACTGGAGCAAACCTCCCCCTATCAGTCTGCCATAAAGACTCATAGAGCAGCTTTGTGTAATTTACTGGGGAGATAATATTACATTAAAAAACAAACATGACCTATAGTTTCACAGAGTGAATTACAATTAAACAAGTATGCCGAAAACAAGTATCTATCTAAAGTAACTAATCACATGGGGGAAAACTAAAATAACAGGGGATTATGAGAAGAGATTCCATGCAGAAGCGCTATTGACACATGTAATGGCCGACACAGGATGCTGGGTGGGGGTGGGGTGGATGTGTGAAGTGAGTGTTGTGCAGGTGTGGATGAGGGGTTGGATGGCTGACGTTTTATGTGTGCATAGATGTGTGCCTGTGTGTATGTGTACATATTATATATAGTCACTTAGTGATGTCCATGTTTTGCCCTGCTCCTGTGGCTACATCATGACTGGTGCTGCCTGCAGCAAGAACTCCCAGCTGCAGACCTGCTGCCATTGTCCTCCCCAACCACAGCATTACACCTGCTATGTGTTTCACTCTTTATTTGGCTATGTTGTCAGAGCCTCTAGCCTGCTTCTTTGCCACAGATGTCCAGCTCAGGGGTTGGGTGGGAGTATGGGGTTTAGTATGTGGTGTGTGGGAAATAGCTATTTATATGCTATTTGAAATAGCTATTTGAGTGCATGGAAAAAAAACAAACTTAAATTATATGTTTCCAAGTAATATTCAGGTCAGCTCTGCAATTGAAGAGAGTGTGGGATAAAGGTGATCTGTCTGTTTTCTAATGTTGAATACTCATTACATTACTAACTAACTACAGGGACAGCCTCCCTGGAGCACCTTGGGGTTACTTGTCGTACTTAGGGGCACAGCAGTGGCAGGCCCTGGGATCAAACTCACTACCATCTGGTCTTTCTCTTGCAAGCCCTTATTGCTGACCACCAGCCTACCACCACCACATTCTTATCAAGGCCCTGGTACTTCACTTAGTGAACTCTGCTGTGTTTCTCTGCATGCACAGACAACTGCAATAGTGCTACATAACACTTATGATACAGACTTCATAAAAACCAAGATTGATTTCACTGAAGGTTTCAACATCATTTTGTTCACTCTACCTACAGCCAGGGGCATTCTACACACATCCACCCAACACCCCCTACCCCCATTGCTGTGTCCACATGAGGACAATCAAATGTGTGAATGGTACCAATAAACGTGGAATTCCTTCCCATGATCCTTTGCTCAACTACTTTACATTCCAATTGTCCTTGAAGGTGATTGGTCAGTGTGGAAGAAAGGAGGCCATTGATTGGTCTATGTTCAATAAAGGGAGGCCTTAGGGCCATGATATAAGCACCACCGAGTGGAGTCAGTTTGCTGAGCTCATGCTGGAAGGAGCAAGTAATCTGGTCTACAAAAATCTGGTATTGAATATTGCAGTACAATTGTTGTAGTTGTTAAGTTGACCTTATAAGAAATTTTAGTAGATTTAACTAGATAGCATAAGCTATCTCCATACCTTTCCTCTTTAGGACAGCTGGGTTGTATTTGTTTTAAAAACTAGAACTGCAGCCTAAAATGTCACCACAACTGCTCACGTCAGTGAAAAAGGAGATAAAAGAAGAATTTGATGACTTCCTATACTGTTATTTACTTGCAAATCAAACAGTGGATGAAAAGCCTGACGTGGAACAAGACTTTAAAACTGAAATGAATACTTTACCAACTATTCCCGACCAAGATTTTTTAATACCCATGGATATTAAAAAAGAAGAAGAAGATGAAGATGTTGGACTAAGAGAGTATGAGAAAGACGACTCGTCTGCAACAAGTAAGTCAAGTTGGTATAAATTTCCAAAACTAATGTCATTGCAATGCCCGCCATATGTTTATATGTTCTACACATTCTTTCTTAACAGAATTGGAGTGTGAGGCATAGGGCAGGGGAGTGTATAGAACAGGGATGTTATTTGCAGATAAAAGGAGATATTTGTATTAGGTATTTGTGATAAAAATATTCTCCAAATGTAAACCTGTTTCCAAAGTGGTGCAACATACAAATAATGTTGAAGTACAGAGGGTATGAATTTCAGGTGTTTTTGAAGAAGTTAAAATTACACCATTTGTTGCTTGTGTCCTTACTGAAGTATTTGTATTTGGTTAAATATGTTTGTCCTTTATGAAAATTTTCAACCTAGATAAAAAGTTTCAACAGATATCTGCTTCACACTGCAATACATTGTGCTGTGTTGTAGGACAGTCACCACAGAAGTCCCAGCATTTTTCTGTCTACCTAGAAGACCCACATAGGGGCCATTTGGCCAGACCGCTTTTCCTGAATACACTACTCACTCATTTTGTTATGGTAATGAGACTGTTAGTGGCAGTGTGTGGGGTGAGGGGGTCACACCTTACAGTGGTGAAGTCATGTTGGCTACTTCTGTGTGAATGTGAGAATGAGGAATAAAACACATTCTATTCTTATACCTCAGTGCACATGGACTATCACTTCAGTTCCCTCAAGAATTTTGTGGTGAAAGAAGCTCCTCTCCAAGGAACGAAGATGCAGAGATTCAACACTCAACGTGCATTGGAAATGATCCTGGATGGAGCAAACCCTTGCGACTCGGATGGAGAAGACATCAACCTTCAGGTGGATTCAGACTCCGAGCTGTCTCAGTTGTCTTCAGGTAAGATTTCATTTCATATTATTTCCTATTTTACATTTCATTTCAGTGAGGAAGTTGGAAAATATAGCACCATGCTTGCATTTGTGATATCATTTGACTTTCCCATTGCTCATAATTACATTTTTTTCACACTACAGATGAGGAGACTGCCCCCCAACCAAAAAAGAGAGCTCGGCTGGGGACTGATGTGACAGAGACTGCGAAAGACGGCACAGTATGGCATGAAGAACAGGTGGGAACGGGTCCACATTTCACCCCGCCATCGCCATACAACACAGATGGAGAGCCAACAGCTAAGGCCAGGAGGTCAATCACAAGTCGTCTTCAGAGCTTCCTGTGTTTCATCACTCTGGACATGCTTGGTATCATTCGAGACTGTACAGTTCAACATGCAAAGCAAACGGAGCATGTGGATTGGTTCATGGGCCTCCCTGAACTAATGGCATTTATTTCCATCACCATCATGCGGGGAATCATCAGGATGCCATCACTGCGTGACTGCTGGTCGAAAAACCTGGGAAGCCCACAGATCATGGAAACCATGTCCCGAGGGCGTTTCCAAAACATCATGCATCACCTGCGCTTTGATGACAGAGACACCCGCAGCGAGCGAGCACAGACCGATAAGTTTGCTGCAATTTCGAACATATGGGGACTGTTTGTCACCAACTGCATCACATCCTACATCCCTGGTCGACACATCACCATCGACAAACAACTTTTCCCGTCCAAGACTCGCTGCTGTTTCCTACAGTACATTGCATCTAAACCAGACAAGTTTGGGATCAAGTTTTGGGTGGCGTGTGACTTGAAAACCAAATACGTCTGCAACATCCTCCCATATCTTGGCAAGGACCCCACTCAGCCTCGTGGGGAGAGAGTGTCTGAGAGTGTAGTCATGAGGCTGATGGAACCATTCCTGGACAAGGGCAGAAATGTTACCACGGACAATTTCTTTACATCACTGTCACTTGCAAAACGACTACTTAGCCGGAATACAACCATCCTCGGCACAGTCGACAAGATTCGCCAAGAAATTCCACTGTCAACTAGACAGATGCACCGCAATGAATTTACCACCCAAGTATTTTCAACCACTGGTGCCACACTGACGGTGTATGCGCCCAAGCGGAAGAAGACTGTATATGTTCTCAGCAGCATGCACAGCATGATCCAGACACAGGATACCACCAAAAAGAAGCCAAACACCATCACACTCCACAACACAACAAAGTGCGGCGTCGATGTCATGGACCAGATGGTGCGGGAGTACACTGTCCGCGCAGGAACACGGCGCTGGCCAGTAGCAGTGTTCTATAACATGATAGATATAGCAGCACTGAATGCACACGTGCTCTATCAATTATGCACCGGGAGGCAGGAGAGACGGGTGGATTTCCTGCTGGAGCTTGCAAGAGAGTTGGCTCACTCCCACGTGGGTATGAAAAAGGCCCAAAAGGAACAATTATTTCGGCAACAACCCTCCACACCACAACTAGGAAAAAGAGCCAAGTGTCAGGCTAAAATTAAATGTAAGGACAATCATGCAACTGTGCGCTGTGTTGACTGCTACCGATATACATGTGGGAAATGCCGAAAGGAGCAATGGCAGTGCCAGGATTGTGAGTGACTGCTCAAATGTATTTCACTCATAATGCATTGTTTTTCATTCTTTGTAAATATGCTTGGGTGTCTTTTTTTTTTTTTTTTTTTTTTTACTATTTTTAACACACAAAAATAACAATTACTTCTGCAACAACAACCCTCCACACCAAAACTGGGAGAAAAAAGTTGCTTTTTCATTTTTTGTAAATATGTTTGGTTTGTTTTTTTAAGAATAAATGTCAGTGTGTTGATCCCTTCCATCCTGTTGATCCTTTCCACTGCATACAGCTCATAGTCCAGTATTGTAAACACCTGCTATGAAGTAGAATGGCCACTTATTGCAGGTGGACAGACAAATACACCCACACACACACCCAGACAGGGTCATTGCAATCCCCGGTCAATCCCCTGCGGGGGACCAGGTAATACAAAAATACACACAGACAAAAGGTGCCGTCAGTGTACAGTGTTTTCCCCAGAAATAAAAAGAAGGGTTTAAATTTTGATGTAAATACGATGACGCTGTGGCACGGAAGCTAGGAGGATTGGTGGGCATGCACCCTGGGAACATTTTTTTTTTCTAGAGCTAAAATGGTGCATTCTAGGAAGATCTTAAGCTAAATTTTGGTCCCAGAAGGCTGGTGGAAACATAACACTTTTAATAAAATGTTGCATTTTTTGGCACAAATAGAACAAAAAACTCGTTGCACTTGGTGAGTTGAAAGAGCCAAAACTCCCAGGTGGGAAGGGTAATTTATTGTCACACAAGAAATACTGCAAGCACTATATAATGTCACATGAATTTGACTAGGCTGTCACTAAAATGTCTAAACTAAATGTTGAGCCTCCTGTTTTTCTGGGCCGCCTACTTGTCTGCCGCAGCATCCAACCACATCTCTCCGACAGGTGGACCCTCGATGCTAATGAGCACCACGCTAAATATCTCCCTGTATGGCCACATGAAAGCTGAATTGGTACCACAGATCTTAGATTCTGCAGATAAATATATTTCAGTGTAGTGTAGTGTAGTATTATCTAGAATGATGTCTGATGACAACAAAATCTTATTTCCGTTCTCATGTAACAAGCTAACGAACTAGCTCATTGAAATGATTGGTAATGTGGTAATGCTAACAGTCATCGACTCACCTTGAATTTAACACGCTGCAATAACCTTACAACTTAATATTACTTTCTCCACTTCAGCTAATATCAGTATTAGTATGCTATTTAGGTGGGTGTTGGTGAGTAAAGTGGCAGCTTTCAGTTTAAAACATTATGTTAGCGTAGTTCGCTAGCGTTAGCGTGCTAACAACACCATACAGGCTGCAGCCTGGTCTGAAATGAAGCTACTTTTCTGGAAATCCAAACAGTAACAACGTACACTATTAGGCTTGAAATAATCACAAATAATTGCGGATTGTGACACCTTGTAAAAAAGAACCATCAACAAATCCAGAAAGACGTACGGACTAATTTATTAGTTGAATTCCACGAGTGTCCTATTCAATGAAACAGTCTTGACTCTGCTCTACATAAAGGACGATTTGCCTTTCACGCTCTCTCTCACTCTCTTTCAGCAGATGATCCGATCGCATTCTGTACACTGTGGAGAAAGTTTTCTTGCTACATGAGCATGTCCCAAGGAGAGCGTTCTCCTTCCTTCTTGTGTAGCATTTACAGTCAAAGTCAGGCAGTTTTAGTAGCCCCGAGGTTTGCGTTAAAGATCTTAGATTCTACAATACTCTCTGATACAGCTGACTGGCGGAAAAAACAAACAAAGGAGCATTGTAATCGGCAGGTGATTGGCCAGTTTCGCCAGTATAGTAGTTTACACACCCACCACGGAAGTTTCCTAAAAACGCAGCCTACATTTGACTACATTGGGGCTTCTTGTTCGGGGAAAATCCCGGGGGGAATGTTTTTGTGCATGATTTTTAAGCGTATCGGCATTTTATGAAAGCGTCTCGGCAAAACTTGATGCGTATCGGCAAAAAAAGAAGCGTATCGGTGCCGATATGCTTAGACGCTTTGGGGAAAACACTGGTGTAGTGTATGTGGAGAGAGTTTTATGTCCAGCGCACATCTCACCAGACATCTGATCACACATACAAAAGAAAAGCAATTTTAGTGCTCTCATTGTGGAAAGAGCTTTGGTCTAATGCACCATCTCAAGATACACCAGATAATCCATTCAGGCGAAAAGCCATTTCAGTGCTCTCAGTGCATGATGTAAGGCGACTAAAAGTAGTCTAGTATAAAATGATAGTTAATGCTTTACTTTTACAGATCATGTACAAACGTCAGTCATTGTTGAGTCTGAATCAGATGTTGCTTAGGGCCCCACGAAAACATGGACCAGGCCTCATTAAAGCTGGGATAGGGGACACAGGCTAGAGATCTGTGGGAAGACTGTGGACAAAGGCTACACGTGCCTTTTTTTAGTTCATAATAAACAGTTTTTATTATTTATTAATTTGAAGTGCATGAGAATACCTGTTTTTGTTCTTACAACCTTTATAATTGTATGTAAGATTATACTATCACATATGGTCATGTTATTTTATTATAGGCCTCCAGACACCTCAGGCACATTGGAAAGTCGGGAGTCCTAACCTCTACCTCAGCCAAAAGAGCCTTGAAGGCCACATCGGATCCGAATTTTCTCTCTGGAACTCCTGAGGAAGTGTAGTAGCTTTCCAACCTAGCTTCACAACGTATGCCACTCAATCACCGGCACAAGCAAAACAATAACTGGAGAATGTTATTGTAGTGCAATAAAATTGTGTAATAAAATGGCGAGGATGTGAGCATGATTGGCTTAGACACTGAACAATGGTGTCAAAAGAGATAACAAGAAACCAAGATGGTAGGTCAGCAAAATATTGGTGCTTTACAACAGAAGGTTGTCTATTGAAACAGCCCTGCATACTCAGATGAACAGCACTCAGTCAAATGCCTCAATGTACTCAATACTTCATCAGATCCCGTTCAGATTTGCATGGACGTCTACTGACTCAGGCTGCATGCTGGATCAAATGGGGTCTGCCCATTGGTTGAACATGCCATTAGTCCAACATCCCATTAGTGCAAAATGGACCATGGAGTAGAGATCCCATTACTCCGACACCCCATTAGTACAACAAAAACCATTGTTCCGATGTCCCATTAATCGGAAAATCCACAGCGCTCTGAAGACTCAGAAAAGTTGAAAGAAAAGAAATTTAAAAAAAAAAACGTAGTTCAGCGTGTGTTACCCAGATGATGTAAACACGGATGAAACTTCACCCTGTCCCTGCCCAGCATAAGTCTGGTCAAGGTTCACTTCTGTGGCCAGCAGCGGTGAAAATTTACTTTCTGAGACTTTTCTAATGCTGTTGAGGATTAATTTCTTCTCACACTCTCTCTCTCTCACTTTCTCTTTCTCTCTCTCTGCACACAGAGCCTTGCTGTCCTTGTGCACTTCACTCAGGACATGGCACACTAGAGCAGCAGCAGCACCTCCTAGAGGCTAGTGGCTCAAGTAAGCATTCTTATCATTGACATTCATAATATAAGATAAGCTTCAGTTCAGATGAAAATCAAAGTACAAAATACTTCCCAAACTCTTCCCTCCTAATGTTGGCCTTAGATTAAGCCAGATAACATCTGCCACTAGTGCATTTATGTCTTTAAATAATTCTGGACACAGGTACCAGTCATGTGAGCAAAGCCAGAGTAAGGTCTGGGTAAGAAATACACACGCGTCATAACTGAAGAAATCGCTCTCTAGCCTCTTTCATAATCAGGTTCCTCTGGCTGCATCCTGCACCCTCCTATGCCTTGTCTCTCCCCCACCTGCGTGTGTGTGTGAGTGTGTATGTGTGTGTTTGTGTGTGTTCGCCAAGTGGTCCTGTTAAAAATGCAATTTTTAAATAAGCTGGGGACATATCAATCAAGACCCATAATTAATGCATGCAGTAAATGTTTATTTCACAAGAAGAACTGAATTCATGAAGAATAATGTGTGCGTGTGTCTCAGGACAACTTGTCCCCTTGCCAATGGTCAGGCCTGTGGGCCTTCAGTTCTCGGCACGGGGGCAGAAACTGGTCAGCTGGCCTGGAGGCGCGATGCTGCCTGATTTGACCAGAGAGTCGGGACTGTCCACCTGACAGAGAGTGGCACAACAGATAATGTACCCTCTGTTACACACTTACAGAGACAGGGACACACATACGGTGCAACACACACACACACACATGAAATATATTTGCCTCCAGTAACGGGCATCCTGGCTTCAGAAGCTACAATCTCATATCACATATTCCTTCTCACTTGGTACCACTCGTGCTGTTAAGAGAGGTGATTTCAGTCATTAATTTGTCTACCTTGCTGAACAGTAACTAATATTGTGCCATTCAGCTGGTATACTGAATGACTGGCACAAACCCATGGCATGGAATTGTACCTTCACACGCCCATCTCGGCCACTGCTTTGCACCCCTCAACACTCACATGACTACATACACTGTGTGTTTACATACATACTGTATGCTTACATTACCCAACACAGCACCTTCTTAACACACCAACAGTGGGGCTGACGGGTCCCTCCCCTTCCTCCTTTCTCTCACCTCGCTGACGTTCTCAGCTTTGACCTGGAGGAAGTTGATGCAGAAATTGAAGGGGGCATCGTGGCCTCTGTCAAGGGGTGCTCTAAAGTCTGGTGGCAGCAGGGCCTTGGGCTGCAGGTCGCTGTGGAAGTGGCCCAGCTTGGAGTTGTGTAGGACGGGGAGCGTGGTGGACTTGCTGGGCCTCAGGGGCTGGTGCTTGAATATCAGTGTGACCTGAGGAGAGAAAGAGGGACACATGCGTCCTTTTAACGCTGGCATATGCTGGAAATAGCTAGCGCTACTACTGAAACACATGAAAACCCAGATGCACACTTAGTGGGTCTGGGTGAGACATTTGAGACCAGAGGCAGCAGAACAGAATTACAACACCACCCAGAATTTAAAATAAACTGTGACACAAACTGAAATGACAGTGCATGGCAAGGGTTGTGAAAGTCCAAAACCAAGTAGTTTTACATGTTTACACTTTAGTTTAACAGTGTGGTTAACATTTGAGCAAGCTTATCTGCTTATCTTATCTTGCTCCACAGGCAACAGAGCCCACTGACTGAATAAGCAGCTGCTGAGAGACAAAAGTGTGCCGACATGTCCTGAAGTGTCCTGATAACTTGTGAAACTGTTGGCGCCAGGTGTTCAGGATTTCTTTGGTTAGCGTCAGCCGATTAGCAAAGCACTACCTCCTAGCCATTTTCCAGGAATTGCATCATATCCACCCCCGTTTCCACCATGCTGATCGGTGGGTGCTCCACTCTCAGCTCATTCAAGAGAGTGGAGCATGAGTCCCCAACCTATGTCACTGTTCATTTTTAAACATCCAATGCCCTTCCTCAATATACCTTTCTGCTCTACCTGATATCAATCTCTAACGTGGCACTCAATGTGAAACTCCATTTTGAAACTTGCAAAATTCACTAGCCTACTGAATTGAAATTGAATTGAAAATGACTTCACTAGCCTAGCATTTCCCATTGAAAGAATAGGGGCGGGGCTTCCTCACTTTCTGCAGTTATTATAATACCTCCATGATTGGCACAGTGGCCTGTGCTGCAGCTCCATAGGAACATTTAGCAGGTAACACCACCTGGCTGAGGGCTGGCACAAAGAGCTCAGAGGGGATGAGGATTTCAGGACCGTTGCACTCCACGGTGAAGGAGAGACTGGCCGCCAGTGGGCTCTCCACCTTCACTGGAGCCAACATGCACTGGCCTACCATCATGGTCATCTCCATGGTGCTGATCACGCCAGGCGCCGTGGCCTTGAAGCTTGGCAGGTAGAACAGATACTCACCCATCAGCTCGCTACGGAACGTAACCTTGGAAACAGCAAAGGGGGTTGGGGTGTCGTTAATGGGTTAACTTTGATCTGAATGCAGAGACTTCCTGCAAATTTCATGTGATAAAAAAGCAAAATAATTCTGAGGGTGAACACATTGTGTTACATAAAATAATTGCTTGCAACATGGACAGTGTGCGGGAATTTATCCTGCAAGATCAATGCCAAAGTTAATTTAAGTGGCCTAACATTGCATGTGTCTAAAAAACATAGAGGGCCCTATCATCTGCAGCTCACTGTGCATTTGCGAAATACGCATGTTATCATTACTAGAGAGTATAAATAGTATGTGGGTTTGTGGGTGTGTATGTGTGCGTATGTTGATGTGTGCATATCTAACCTGTTTGTTCTGTAGTGCATCCACACTGTGGATGAGCTGTAGGCTAAAGGTCATGGCTGAGGCGCTGTTCACCTGCAGCGTCCCCAAATTCACCACCTTCTGCCGGGGGTCCTCAAAGTCCAGCTGACACAGCAGAGATTAGCACACATTATACATTTATCCGCACAGCACACCACTACTTACACCAAGACATGGTCTGCACCTGGCCAAGTAACTGCAACAACAATGGCGTAATGTGGGTGATACCTAGCCTGGTAAACCCGCCCCTCGTACTTCATTTCATTTCGTGCAGAGGGTCTGGAACAGAGACCGTCAGAAATGATTTGCTGGAGGTGTGGACTCTGCTGAAGTTTTAAAAAAGTGCATCTGCCTTTACCCAATCACTAACGCCTGGTCGTCACGTATGCAATTAGCCTACCTACGCACTGCAATTCAAATGTAGCACACAAGGTCAATGTCACACACACCCTCTGTTCGCTGATTGGAGCGGCCGTGCCAAATGCTCCCCAAGAGCGTCCAGTCCAGACCCTCTGCACAATATGAAATGAAGTACGAGGGGCGGGTTTACCAGGCTAGGTGATACAATCTATTGTAATATAATAATTTATGCAAGCAATGTCACAAGCAATTGAAACTGCGCTGATACAGTTTAGGAATAACATACTACGTACTAGGTAAAAAATGGCAAGTTACCCAACGAAACCCAACCAAGAAGTCCAAACCCAAGTAGTTTTACATGTTTACACTTTAATTTAACAGTTTGGTTAACATCTGAGCAACCTTATCTGCCCATCGCTCCACAGGCAACAGTGCCCACTGACTGAACAACATACTACGTAAAGAGGTAAAAAAAAGTTACCCAACAAGAACCACAAGAAAAAAACCTGCAGTGTGAAGCAGACATGTCTATTTACCCTATAATTCAACTACTACAGAGGAAAAATGTATCCTAGATTAGATGCCATTACAGCATACGTACTGCGAGCAGCTTTGGCTGGGTGTCCTCCTCCAGGTAAGGGGTATTTGTAAAAGGCCAGCTTACACTGTGGCAATAGAAACATAACAAAATATCAGATCACAGTGTGAATATATGCATATTGTTTTTCTTCAGGACAATGTATGCATTTATTTCTAAATGTGAAGTATAACGCAATGCTATGTTTTGGTATATTGTACAGCATATGCACGATGGGAGGTCTAAGGTGTGTGACATTGTAAAGGTGAAGGCAGAGTCCCCACACCTCCACTCAAATGAATGAGGCTTGATGGCGGGGTGTACTAAGCTGAATTCAGCTGGTATAGTGAATGACTGGCACAAACCCATGGCATGGAATTTATGTTCACATGCCCATCACATTTCTTCTCCTCTCGACCACTGCTTTGCACCTCTTAACATTCCACATGACTACATACACTGTGTATTCACATACTATCTGCTTATATTACCCAACACCGCACCTTCTTCACATTCTTCAAGACTTTAAACATTTCCACAGAAAAGCCTTTGGGTTGTGAAGAGCAAGGGCTGTTTGAGACAATGCCCTGGACAAAACACACCAACAGTGAGGCTGACAGGTCCCTCCCCTCCTCCTTTCTCTCACCTCGCTGACGTTCTCAGCTTTGACCTGGAGGAAGTTGATGCTGAAATTGAAGGGGGCATCCTGGCCTCTGCCCAGAAGTCTGGTAGCAGCAGGGCCTTGGGCTGCAGGTCGCTGTGGAGGTAGCCCAGCTTGGAGTTGTGCAGGACGGGGAGCGTGGTGGACTTGCTGGGCCTCAGGGGCTGGTGCTTGAATGGCAGTGTGACCTGAGGAGAGAGAGAGGGACACATGGGTCCTTTTAACGCTGGCATGTACTGGAAATAGCGAGCGCTACTGCTGAAACACACGAAAACCCAGCTGCACACCTAGTGGGTCCGGGTGAGATATTTAAGACATAAGACAGCAGAACAGCATTACAACACCACCCAGAATTTGAAATAAACTGTGACACAAACTGTAATGGCAATGAAGGGAGGTTTGAAAGGTTGTGAAAGTCCAAATCCAAGTACTTTAACATTTTAGGTTAAAAAATGTAACATTTGAGCAAGCTTATTTGCCTATTGCTCCACAGGCAACAGAGCCCACTGACTAAATAGGCTGCTGAGAGACAAAAGTGTCCCGACATGTCCTGAAGTGTCCTGACAGCCTATGAAACTATTGGCAACAGGTGGTCAGGATTTGGCTGGTTAGCATCAGCCGATTAGCATGTGTGCATATCTAACCTGTTTGTTCTGTGGTGCATCCACACTGTGGTTGAGCTGTAGGCTAAAGGTCATGGCTGAGGCGCTGTTCACCTGCAGCATCCCCAAATTCACCACCTTCTGCCGGGGGTCCTGAAAGTCCAGCTGACACAGCAGAGATTGGCACACATTATACATTTATCTGCACAGCACTACATTACACCAAGACATGGTCTGCACCTGGCCAAGTAACTGCAACAACAATGGCGTAATGTGGGTGATACCTAGCCTGGTAAACCCGCCCCTCGTACTTCATTTCATTTCATGCAGAGGGTCTGGAACAGAGACCGTCAGAAATGATTTGCTGGAGGTGTGGACTCTGCTGAAGTTTTAAAAAAGTGCATCTGCCTTTACCCAATCACTAACGCCTGGTCATCACGTATGCCATTAGCCTACCTACGCACTGCAATTCAAATGTAGCACACAAGGTCAATGTCACAGCTAACGAACACACCCTCTGTTCGTTGATTGGAGCGGTCGTGCCAAATGCTCCCCAAGAGCGTCCAGTCCAGACCCTCTGCACGATATGAAATGAAGTACGAGGGGCGGGTTTACCAGGCTAGGTGATACAATCTATTGTAATATAATAATTTATGCAAGCAATGTCACAAGCAATTGAAACTGCGCTGATACAGTTTAGGAATAACATACTACGTAAAGAGGCAAAAAATGGCAAGTTACCCAACGAAACCCAAACACGAAGTCCAAACCCAAGTAGTTTTACATGTTTACACCTGAGTTTTACAGTTTGGTTAACATCTGAGCAAGCTTATCTGCCTATCGCTCCACGGGCAACAGTGCCCACTGACTGAAAAAGCACCTGCTGAGAGACAAAAGTGTGCCGACATGTCCTGATGTGTCCTGATACCTGAAACTATTGGCGCAAGGTGAATATTTGGTTGGTTAGCGTCAGCCGATTTGCAAAGAACTACCTCCTAGCCATTTTCCAGAAATTGCATCATATCCGCCCCCATTTCCACCATGCTGATTGGTGGGTGCCACGCTCTCAGCTCATGCATGAGGGTGTCCCCAACCTATGTCACTGTCCATTTTTGAACATCCAATGCCCATCCTCAATATAGCTTTCTGCTCTAACTGACATCAACCAGTAACGTGGCACTTAATTGGCTAAGTAAAATGTTGGCGGAAATAAACCCTGTGAAATTCCATTTTTAAGCTGGGAAAAATCACTAGCCTACTGAATTCAAATAGAATTGAAAATGAATTCACTAGCCTAGCATCTCCCATTGAAATGAATGGGGATGAGACTTCCTCACATTCTGCAGTTATTATAATACCTCCATGATTGGCACAGTGGCCTGTGCTGCAGCTCCATAGGGACATTTAGCAGGTAACACCACCTGGCTGAGGGCTGGCACAAAGAGCTCAGAGGGGATGAAGATGTCAGGACCATTGCACTCCACGGTGAAGGAGAGACTGGCCGCCAGTGAGCTCTCCACCTTCACTGGAGCCAACATGCACTGGCCTACCATCATGGTCATCTCCATGGTGCTGATCACGCCAGACGTTGTGGCTTTGAAGCTCGGCAGGTAGAACAGATACTCACCCATCAGCTCGCTAGGGAACGTAACCTTGGGAACAGCAAAGGGGGTTGGGGTGTCATTAATGGGTCAACTTTGATCTGAATGCAGAGACTTCCTGCACATTTCATGTGATAAAAAAGCAAAATAAGTTTGAGGGCGAACACGTTGTGTTACATAAAATAATTGCTTGCAATATGGACAGTGTGTGGGAATTTATCCTGCAAGATCAATGCCCAGGTTAAGGTCAACTTTATTGTCCGACCAGTGGAAATTCAAGTGGACTAACACTGCACGTGTCATAAAAACAATATAAAGGGCCCTATCATGTGCAGCTCACTGTGCATTTGTGAAATACGCATGCTATCATTACTAGAGAGAATAAATAGTATGTGTGTGTGTATGTGTGCGTATGTTGCTGTGTGCGTATCTAACCTGTTTGTTCTGCAGTGCATCCACACTGTGGATGAGCTGTAGGCTAAAGGTGATGGCTGAGGCGCTGTTCACCTGCAGCGTCCCCAAATTCATCACTTTCCGCCGGGGGTCCGAAAAGCTCAGCTGACACAGCAGAGATTGGCACACATTATACATTTATCTGCACAGCACACCACTACATTACACCAAGACATGGTCTGCACCTGGCCAAGTAACTGCAACAACAATGACGTAATGTGGTGATACCATCTATTGAACTGTAATAATTAATGCAAGCAATGTCACAAGCAATTGAAATAGCGCTGATACGGTTTAAGAATAACATACTATGTAAAGAGGTAAAAAAATGGCAAGTTACGCAACAAGAACCACAAAAAAAATACAAGAAAAAAAAACTGCAGTCTGGAGCAGACACATGTCTATTTACCCTATAATTCAACTACTACGGACTACTACAGAGGAAAAATGTATCCTAGATTAGGTGCCATTACAGCATACGTACTGCGAGCAGCTTTGGCTGGGTGTCCTCCTCCAGGTAAGGGGTATTTGTAAAAGGCCAGCTTACACTGTGGCAATAGAAACATAACAAAAAATTCACATCACAGTGTGAATATATGCATATGTTTTTCTTCAGGACAATGTATGCATTTAATTCTAAATGTAAAGTACAATGCAGTGCTATGTTTTGGTATATTGTACAGCATATGCACGATGGGAGCTCTAAGATGTGTGACATTGTAAAGGTGAAGGCATTGAGTCCCCACACCTCCATTCAAATGAATAAGGCTTGATGGTGGGTTGTACTAAGCTGAATTCAGCTGGTATAATGAATGACTGGCACAAACCCATGGCATGAAATTGTACCTTCACA
The DNA here is from genome assembly GCA_027475355.1 of Coilia nasus. Taxonomy (NCBI): domain Eukaryota; kingdom Metazoa; phylum Chordata; class Actinopteri; order Clupeiformes; family Engraulidae; genus Coilia; species Coilia nasus. Next base: position 22,897,837 of record CM050220.1, on the reverse strand, counting down.
TGCCCATCACATTTCTTCTTCTCTCAGCCACTGCTTTGCACCTCTTAACACTCCACATGACTACATACACTGTGTATTTACATACTGTTTGCTTATATCACCCAACACAGCACCTTCTTCACATTCTTCAAGTCTTGAAACATTTTCACAGAAAAGTCTTTGGGTCGTGAAGAGCAAGGGCTGTTTGAGACAATGCCCTGGACAAAACACACCAACAGTGAGGCTGACGGGTCCCTCCCCTTCCTCCTTTCTCTCACCTCGCTGACGTTCTCAGCTTTGACCTGGAGGAAGTTGATGCTGAAATTGAAGGGGGCATCCTGGCCTCTGCCCAGAAGTCTGGTGGCAGCAGGGCCTTGGGCCGCAGGTCGCTGTGGAGGTAGCCCAGCTTGGAGTTGCGCAGGACGGGGAGTGTGGTGGACTTGCTGGGAGTCAGGGGCTGGTGTTTGAATGGCAGTGTGACCTGAGAAGAGAGAGAGGGACACATGGGTCTTTTTAACGCTGGCATGTACTGAAAATAGCGAGCGCTACTGCTGAAACACACGAAAACCCAGCTGCACACCTAGTGGGTCCGAGTGAGATATTTAAGACATAAGACAGCAGAACAGCATTACAACACCACCCAGAATTTGAAATAAACTGTGACACAAACTGTAATGGCAATGAAGGGAGGTTTGAAAGGTTGTGAAATTCCAAATTCAAGTAGTTTAGCATTTTTTACATTTTAGGTTAAAAAATTTAACATTTGAGCAAGCTTATTTGCCTGTTGCTCCACAGGCAACAGAGCCCACTGACTAAATAGGCTGCTGAGAGACAAAAGTGTCCCGACATGTCCTGAAGTGTCCTGACAGCCTATGAAACTATTGGCAACAGGTGGTCAGGATTTGGCTGGTTAGCATCAGCCGATTAGCAAAGCACTACCTCCTCGACATTAGGCTCGTTCGAGATTCGAGTCCGCCCGTCTGCAACTGGCTGCATACGTCAACGAGAATTGCTGGTCACAGCAGGGGTGGGCATTAAATGAGGAAAATAAGGTCGAACACAAATTCTAACGAGACTGAGCTCGCGCCTCCCCGATCATCGTAGCAGATGACACACAAGTCATGTGTGGAGAGGGAGAGCGGGGGTTGTAGTCCTCTACAGTCTATGGTTGTAGTGGGGTGCACTGAGAGTTTAATTCAAGTCCAGTCTTTCTTATTGTTTAGATTAACATTGGAACAAAACGAGTTGCCCCAAAGTGCTCCACAACACAAACATGAAAACCAAGACAGCAAAACCATAAAACAAAGACCATAAGTAGGTATATCACACGAACAATGAAATAGAAATGGGATTAATAATTAAATAAATAATGGGCCGGGCTTGACAGCGTCAGATAAACCATCAGAACAAGGTAAAAATAAAGAGAAGAGATATATCTTCAAATTGGAGTACAATAACGTACACTTTAGATGACAAGTCCAGTCGGGGAGCACCGGACAATGCACCTGCACAGACGTCAGTGAACTTTTAACCAACCATGGCAAAGTAGCGTCACCGAGGAGGCGTTAGCTAGCCACTTGCAGTTGTGTGGAGGCAACTGCAAAGGTCTGTACGATTTGTCTGTAAGCGTCATGCTCCCGCGTGTTTTCGGGTCATGTGTCATGGTCGCAATGTTGTGACAACTCGTGACAACCTCACACATTTCGGGCATGTCGGACACAATTTCTAACTACAATGCAACATTTTCAGCGTCAGGCTGCAAACGGATGCATCCGCATGCAAACGTCTAGCTCAAGTCAAATGCGGCCATTTTCCAGGAATTGCATCATATCCGCCCCCGTTTCCACCATGCTGATTGGTGGGTGCTCCACTCTCAACTCATGCATGAGGGTGTTCCCAAGCTATGTCACTGTCCATTTTTAAACATCCAATGCCCTTCCTCAATATAGCTTTCTGCTCTATCTGACATCAAACAGTAATGTGGCACTTAATTGGCTAAGTAAAATGTGTGTGGAAATGAACGCTGTGAAACTCCATTTTGAAGCTGGCAAAAATCACTAGCCTACTGAATTCAAATAGAATTGAAAATGAATTCACTAGCCTAGCATCTCCCATTGAAATGAATGGGGATGAGACTTCCTCACATTCTGCAGTTATTATAATACCTCCATGATTGGCACAGTGGCCTGTGCTGCAGCTCCACAGGAACATTTAGCAGGTAACACCACCTGGCTGAGGGCTGGCACAAAGAGCTCAGAGGGGATGAAGATGTCAGGACCGTTGCACTCCACGGTGAAGGAGAGACTGGCCGCCAGTGGGCTCTCCACCTTCACTGGAGCCAACATGCACTGGCCTACCATCGTGGTCATCTCCATGGTGCTGATCACACCAGGCGCCGTGGCCTTGAAGCTCAGCAGGTAGAACAGATACTCACCCAGCAGCTCGCTAGGGAACGTAACCTTGGAAACAGCAAAGTGGGTTGGGGTGTCGTTAATGGGTTAACTTTGATCTGAATGCAGAAACTTCCTGCACACTTCATGTGATAAAAAAGCAAAATAAGTCTGAGGGTGAACACATTGTGTTACATAAAATAATTGCTTGCAATATGGATAGTGTGTGGGAATTTATCCTGCAAGGTCAATGCCAAGGTTAAGGTAAACTTCATTATCCCATCAGTGGAAATTCAAGTGGCCTAACATTGCATGTGTCATAAAAAACATATAGAGCCCTATCATCTGCAGCTCACTGTGCATTCGCAACATGCGCATGCTGTCATTATTACAGAGTATAAATAGTATGTGTGTGTGTGAATGTGTGTGTGTGTGTATGTGGTGTATGTGTCTATATGTCTGCGTATGTTGATGTGTGCGTATCTAACCTGTTTGTTCTGCAGTGCATCCACCCTGTGGTTGAGCTGTAGACGAAGGGTCATGGCTGAGGCGCTGTTCATCTGCAGCGTCCCCAAATTCACCACCTTCTGCCGGGGGTCCTCAAAGTCCAGCTGACACCAGAAATCGGCACACATTATACATTTATCTGCACAGCACACCACTACTTACACCAAGACATGGTCTGCAGCTGGCCAAGTAACTGCAACAACAATGGCGTAATGTGGGTGATACCATCTATTGTACCTTAATAATTTATGCAAGCAGTGTCTCAAGCAATTGAAACAGCACTGATACAGTTTAGGAATAACATACTACGTAAAGAGTTAAAAAATGGCAAGTTACCCAACGAAACCCAACCAAGAAGTCCAAACCCAAGTAGTTTTACATGTTTACACTTTAATTTAACAGTTTGGTTAACGTCTGAGCAACCTTATCTGCCCATCGCTCCACAGGCAACAGTGCCCACTGACTGAACAACATACTACGTAAAGAGGTAAAAAATGGCAAGTTACCCAACAAGAACCACAAGAAAAATACAAGAAAAAAACCTGCAGTCTGGAGCAGACACATGTCTATTTACCCTATAATTCAACTACTACAGACTACTACAGAGGAAAAATGTATCCTAGATTAGGTGCCATTACAGCATACGTACTGCGAGCAGCTTTGGCTGGGAGTCCTCCTCCAGGTAAGGGGTATTTGTAAAAGGCCAGCTTACACTGTGGCTATAGAAACATAACAGAATATCACACCACAGTGTGAATATATGCATATTGTTTTTCTTCAGGACAATGTATGCATTTAATTCTAAATGTAAAGTACAATGCAATGCTATGTTTTGGTATATTGTACAGCATATGCACGATGGGAGGTCTAAGGTGTGTGACATTGTAAAGGTGAAGGCAGAGTCCCCACACCTCCACTCAAATGAATAAGGCTTGATGGTGGGGTGTACTAAGCTGAATTCAGCTGCCTGGTATAGTGAATGACTGGCACAAAGCCATGGCATGGAATTTAAGTTCACATGCCCATCACATTTCTTCTTCTCTCAGCCACTGCTTTGCACCTCTTAACACTCCACATGACTACATACACTGTGTATTCACATACTATCTGCTTATATTACCCAACACCGCACCTTCTTAACATCCTTCAAGACTTTAAAACATTTTCACAGAAAAGTCTTTGGGTCGTGAAGAGCAAGGGCTGTTTGAGACAATGCCCTGGACAAAACACACCAACAGTGGGGCTGACGGGTCCCTCCCCCTCCTCACCTCGCTGACATTCTCAGCTTTGACCTGGAGGAAGTTGATGCTGAAATTGAAGGGGGCATCCTGGCCTCTGCCCAGAAGTCTGGTAGCAGCAGGGCCTTGGGCTGCAGGGCGCTGTGGAAGTAGCCCAGCTTGGAGTTGTGCAGGACGGGGAGCGTGGTGGACTTGCTGGGCCTCAGGGGCTGGTGCTTGAATGGCAGTGTGACCTGAGGAGAGAGAGAGGGACACTTGGGTCTTTTTAATGCTGGCATGTACTGGAAATACTGCGCTACTGCTGAAACACACAAAAACCCAGCTGCACACCTAGTGGGTCCGGGTGAGATATTTAAGAGATAAGACAGCAGAACAGCATTACAACAACACCCAGAATTTGAAATAAACTGTGACACAAATTGAAATGGCAATGAAGGGAGGTTTGAAAGGTTGTGAAAGTCCAAATCCAAGTAGTTTACATAAAATAATTGCTTGCAATATGGATAGTGTGTGGGAATTTATCCTGAAAAGTCAATGCCAAGGTTAAGGTAAACTTTATTATCCCACCAGTGGAAATTCAAGTGGACTAACATTGCATGTGTCATAAAAAACATATAGGGCCCCATCATCTGCAGCTCACTGTGCATTCGCAACATGTGCATGCTGTCATTACTAGAGTATAAATAGTATGTGTGTGTGTGAATGTGTGTGTGTGCGTGTGTGTGTGTACTGTATGTATGTGTGTGTGTGTGTCCATATGTGTGTGCATGTTGATGTGTGCGTATCTAACCTGTTTGTTCTCCAGTGCATCCACCCTGTGGTTGAGCTGTAGACGAAGGGTCATGGCTGAGGTGCTGTTCACCTGCAACGTCCCCAAATTCACCACCTGCTGCCGGGGGTCCTCAAAGTCCAGCTGACACAGCAGAGATTGGCACACATTATACATTTATCTGCACAGCACACCACTACATTACACCAAGACATGGTCTGCACCTAGTAACTGCAACAACAATGGCGTACTGTGGGTGATACCATCTATTGTACTGTAATAATTTATGCAAGCAATGTCACAACCAATTGAAACAGCGCTGATGCAGTTTAGGAATAACATACTCCGTAAAGAGGTAAAAAATGGCAAGTTACCCAACGAAACCCAACCAAGAAGTCCAAACCCAAGTAGTTTTACATGTTTACACTTTAATTTAACATCTGAGCAACCTTATCTGCCCATCGCTCCACAGGCAACAGTGCCCACTGACTGAATAACATACTACGTAAAGAGGTAAAAAATGGCAAGTGGGGGTCTCCCAGCAGAATGCTGGGCACATTCTTCAGAGAGGAGTAGGATTCCAGGGCCTGTTATGAGTGAGACGTGCACAACATCTCCTAGAAATTAGTTTTTGGAGGTTGGGATGTCTGGTACTATTAAGAGATTTGTAGAGGATTCAGTGCACACAAGGGTTTGTGCAGATAAAGCCACAATGAGGAAGATTTCTGCCACACAAATACATCAGATTAAGAGAGCAGCTGCTAAAATGCCATTACAAAGCAGCAAACCGGTAATTAAAAGCTGCTGGTGACTCTGGAGTCATGCAAACATCAAGGTGAAGGATCCACCAGAGGCTTGCAGTTATGCATAAACCTTCTATTTGTTCACCCTTAACCAATGCTCACAAGCAGAAACGACTCCAGTGGGCCCAGAAATACACATAATACATATTATAATACATATAAGTTTGTATGCCTAGCACATTTTCCCCACCGGTTTGCTGCCAGGAGACATACTGGGCCATATTAGGAGACAACAGACACACAAGACAATGCTGATGACATTTTACCTCACCTACGGTAGCCAAAAAATATTCATATGACAGTGTAAGACCAATATTAGGACTGAAAGACTCAGGAGAAGTTTCTATCCCCAGGCCATCAGAACCCTGAACACACACTTTACTGACTTTGCACACAGCTCTAGTGCGCCCCATGCCCCTTCACATTGCCCCCTCCTCTCCTCACACACAGCCTTCAAACCCCCACCCCCCCACACACACACACACAGCATGCAGCATATAGCCCTCCCCACACACCCACAGCCCTCGTGGTTGAAGCCCCCCCCCCCCCCCCCCGCCCCCCACACGTATAGCCTAGCTACCTGCCTCATGACACCTCCCTAAACCCTCACACAGAGTACACAGGACATACAGCCCTCAACCACCACCACCCCACACACACACAGACCACCCCCCCCCACAGCTTATGCCCCCCCCAATACACACACAGGACACACAGCCAACCCCCCCCCACCCACCCACACACGACAGAGACCCCCCACCCCCCCCCCCCCCCCCAACACACATACACAAGTAGCATGTAGGACACGGTCCTACGTCACCTCACCTCACAGACCCCCCCCCCCCCCCCCCAAACACACACACACACACATACAGCACATAGGACTCAGCCCTCACGGCTCAAGACCCACTCTCCCCACACACACACTCACTAAGCATGCAGAATACAGCCCTTACGCCCCCAACTCATGCCCCCCCTCACACACAGCCCCACACACACACACACGCACACAGGACACAGCCCTTGCCCCCCCAACTCCCCCCCCCCCCCACGGTGCTTGCGCCGCCCTCACTGCTCCCCCCCTCACACACAGCATATAGCCTTGCTGCCCACCTCCTGCCACCTCCCTCCACCTCCCCACACACACAGCACACAAGACACAGCCACACACACTCGCAGCTCAAGTCCCCACCCACCACACACGCAGCTTGCGTCGCCCTCACTGCCCCCCCCCCCCCCCCACTCACTCCCAGCCACCCCACCCCCACACACATACAGCACACAGTATACAGTCTTGCTCCCCGCCTCCCACACAGCCCGTCATCTGCCCCCAGAGCCAGTCCTTCTTCCCAACCATAACTGCACTTTATCCCACCCCCCTTCACCTTTTTCTACCTCTGCCCTTCTTATGGTAGTCCCCCCCCCCCCCCCCCCCCAATGCTTTCTACGCACTTTACTCCCCATGCACAGTCTAGACTCACAATCAACAGTTTCACCTAGTACCCAGTATGTCTATGCATGTGACAAGTAAAAGTCCTTGTGTCCTTGTAGCCTATATCAAATTTGTAGCTGAGGCCCAAGGTTGATGGTGGTGAGGCTGAGGGTGTATCTTACCAGTGTGCCTTCATTTCCACCTCTGTGGAAAAAATGATTCTGCAGTGCAGAAATCAACAAAAACGCTAAAAAAACGAGGAAATGCATCATTAAGTACACTGCATTCCCGTGGAAAACGCTAAATGTGAGAAACTGATGTACTCAACTGTTACACTGAAGGCTATAACAGTGACGTTCTATTCGTCTTTATGACATCAATAGCTTGACAGCATTGTGACTGGGGTTAGCTTTGACTAGGCTCGTTCGAGATTCGAGCCCGTCTGTCTGCGGCTGTCTACATACGTTAACGAGAATTGCGAATTGCTGGTCACAGCAGGGGTGGGAATTAAATGCGGAAAATAAAGTCAAACACAAATCTTAAACAAGACTGAGCTCGCGCCTCCCCGTAGCAGATGACACACAAGTCATGTGTGGAGAGGGAGGACGGGGCTTAAGTCCTCTACAGTCTATGGTTGTAGTGAGGTGCACTGAGAGTTCAATTCAAGTCGAGTCTTTCTTATTTTTTAGATTAACATTGGAACAAAACGAGTTGCCCCAAAGTGCTCCAGAACACAAACATTAAAACTAAGACAGCAAAACCATAAAACAAAGACCATAAGTAGGTATTACACGGACAATGAAATAGAAATGAGGGTAATAATTAAATAAATAAGGCCGGGCTTGACAGCCTCAGATAAACGCATCAAAACAATCAGAACAAGGTAAAAATAGAGAGAAGAGATTTGTCTTCAAATTGGAGTAAAATAACGTACACTTTATGACAAGTTGAGTGGGGGAGCACCGGACAATGCACCTGCACAGACGTCCATGAATCTACATGTGAGGCATAGTCTACTTTACACCACGTGTATTTACACAAATTATCCACTTGGTGGCACTGATAACACAAAAATAAGGACGAAATTACAGCCCAGGAATCCTTTCGGTGAATGCTTTGCATACAAAATGCTGGGTTATTTTAGTAACCCAAATGCTGGGTTAAAGCCAAAAAACGATGTTCTGGGTAGTTTCAACCCACACTCTAAAAAATGCTGGGTTATTTTAGTAATCCAAATGCTGGGTTACAGCCAAAAAACGATGTTCTGGGTAGTTTCAACCTATCCTTTTAACCCAAACAATAACCCAATGCATTGGGTTGGATCAAAACGAGGCTCCATGTGCCGTTGAAAACCTGCCTACCAGCTTTGAAGTCAAGTCATTTTGGTGATGCCGCCATTTGTGATTCCGGAGACACAACTTTATGAAGCTGAAGTTCTTTCTCAGGTAAGTTCATTATGGCAATTATTTTATCAATTAAAGAAAATATGGTAATAATGAAAACATGGCATTATATAAGGGTAACTTTGGTCATAATACCATGACTCAATAGCTTGTTAGCCTAGTGTATGCTAATACCATTATCCGGTTAGACAAACACCGAGAAGACTTCCTAAATGTCTATGAAACCATTGATATTTGCAGTTGTATCATCTATATCATAAGCTACAACCCGGAGACCAAAGAGTTAATGTCTTTTTTGTGAATGGGGGTTTTATGGTTTAATGCTAGCAATGGCTTAGCAAATTTTCTCCAACAGCGGAGCAATAACGTTAATTTGCCAGTGGCGCGTGTTCACTTGCCTTGCAATGAAGGCGATAGGCTTAGCTAGTCCCTTCAGGATTTCGCAATGTAAGGCAAAATCAGTTAGTCCCCGCGGATTCATTGCAGCCTTGCAACTTCTAGTATTTCCCGCTACTTGTCCTCAATTTTGACCTATCAGGGTCATTACCAGTAAAACGTTAAACGACCCCTTAGTTAAAGTTTGAAGTTGTTGCGCGAGGGTGTGGCGGTCATCTTTGAATTAAGTGGGCACTGAATGAGACAGCCCGCCATGTCCTAAAAGCACATACTCTCATTCAGAAACAAAACATGTTAACAGGCGGCAGAAACACCATTACAAGTTACCTTTTTAGGTGCAATTTTTATTCAATGGAATTATTCGCAAAATCTCAGTTTATCTTTCAGCTTCTAGCTCACTGGTACACTGCTGGTGTAGCGCTATTTCAATTTGTTTCAATTGGGTTTTACTAGCACTATAGGCCTATCTCACGCCGCCATATTGTTTTTGTAGTGAGAGTAAAAATACTTCCGGTCTCCAGTCAACAATGGCGGCGTACTGTGGACTTTTTTTCAAAGTCACTAATAAACCTACTGAAAATCACTTTCAGCGATGTTGAAATTATTGTTAGGAGTGTGTCATCAAACGATCCAGACTGGACCATGGATATAAGCTCTTCCACGAGCAGTTTATTTTATTATAAAGGTAATGTCAGTAATGAGTAAGCTTCAGAAATGTAGCACTAGTAGGAAAGTTAAGTTCAGATCGCTAAATCACATTAATTCAAACACTTATCAATTTGAACTTCAGCGACAAAACTAGTGGTTGTCATAACGTAATAATGTTTAGTGTGTATTTGTGTTCGTACTTGCATGTTTTGACAGTGTCCAGTGTAGTAGAGCTGAACCATTTGCGCACGATGCTACCGGTCTTAAAAAACGAATGAGGAACCCCACAACCTTGAGGTGCAGTGATCATAGCAATACCACTGAGGCTCTGTCCAAAGTGTTCACTCTTTCAAAGTGCAGTACATTTGCTTAGTTATGGTACTACTCATCACATATGATGAATGAACGGATATTTCGAATATATATGCCCCGAGGGGAAATGGACAACCACCACAGGAAAATAAAACATTGCTAACCCAGGCATGTGTCTATCGACTGATTACATTTACGACACTGTAGGCATTTCACAACCAATTTGCTTACCTTTCTGAATATAATCCGTCTCAGCGCTCTTGTGTTGTTACCCAAAAGTAAAGCTACAGGGTGGGTTTTCCCGACTAGGTCTCTTGGCGTTAAATACTGTAGTAGATGACGATTCAGCCTCCGTGGGTACGGGTGTTCAAGCGCTGCTGGTAGAGGAATGTGCAATCACGTTATTGCACTCCTCTATCAGACAGCGCATTACAGCACCATGGGCATTGCTTCAGTTCCTCTCCCCTTGGCTTCTACCAGCCTGCCCTAAGCATGGCACAAACCACGCACGCAGGTAAACATTTCTACTGGAATAGCAAACTTTTATTTAATTGGCAAGAAAAGTTTAGCAAAAACATTCTTTGTGCATTTTACAACTTACTACCCACTTTCAAGGAGATCGTACCAGAAGTGATTGACCAGCTGGTCATTAAAAAACCAAAACAGTCTGGCAGCTCTGGAGTGAAGTCGACCCTCTATATGCCCTATAAAGGTTGGTGGATCAGAACTGTGCTAATTTATTGTCAATGAAACAAAATATGATTGAGCTTCATGCGCTTGAATTAACAATGGAAATATTTGAAATGGTCTTATTTAATAAACAAAAATAAACAGACACACACAAACATTACAATACGATGAGCACTCCAACCCAACCCAACAACAGTAAGTCGCTTTCACGAGGTCTTGCATGCCCGCGGTGAGGAGTCTATGCAGGCTGGCTACACGCATTCTAAAGGGTACCCGCCAGACCGCTGCTATGAGGAGGGGGCTGGAGCTGGAGGTCGCTCAGGTGAATGTATATGCCTCTGGTTTTGTGGTCCACCCAGATGCACATCATCTGGGGGCCAGCCCAGATGGAAGAGTGGTGGACCCCACAGAAATCCCACTCTTTGGACTCATTGAGGTGAAATGCCCCAATGCGCAGACCACCTTTGAGGCCACACACATTAAGGTTGACTGTCGCCGACACAGCTGGTGACCTCACCGTTGAGAGGATCTAGCGTGATGATCCCTTCATCACTGCAATGAAACAACAATTAGATGTCTTCTATTTTAACATATTTATAGATCAATATTTTAAAAAGTAGTAGTGTGTGCGTGTGTGTCCTTGTTTATCTAGCTCTTGTGTACTTGCATGTTCTTGTGTACTATGTGTATTGTTCAGTGTGTTACGTTTAACAAAACTTTTTAAAAGCACATTAAAAAAAACAACTACTTACCTCGCAGTAGGTTTCTGTTGGGTCAGCTGTGGCCTAATGGTTGTGGAGTTCGGGGTTGCAGAAACTACACTATATGAACAACAAAATAATTTCAAACATGTCAGACTTATTAATCAAAAGATATTCAAAACACTGTACCCAGCAATGTGCAGCTAATGCATTTCTTACTTGTTAGTTGCTCTTAAAGGGGCAAGTGGTGAGCTAAATCCACTGCCCGTGTCAAGTGCAGTAGTTTAATCTAGGGGTCCCGTCTCAGCGGTTGCCTCTAAGCCCATCCTCTGTGCTTTACTCCAGTATACCAACACGCGTGCTGAAGGTTCAATAGCCTGCCAGAATTTTCTGAAGATGCATGCTGACGGGAACCTCATACAGTAACGGAAATCACCATCTGTGGCACAATATCTAGATAGCTGGAACTCCTGCATGAGCATAAGTCTTCTTACTTGGGTCTCTAGTTCTTCTACCCTTGCCAAGGCTACATCCAATGCACCTGATGTAAACACAGAAGAAAATTTTGTGTGATTAGAAGCAAACAAATTAATTTACCACCTCCACTGCATCTTAGCAATACTCTGTCATATGCAGTACAACTACTGTTGTGCAATACATTGGACTTTGTGCAATATGACTGCTGCTCACACCACTTTTGCTGCTGTGTGTACCCTGCATCTTCTTTATCTATAAATGGTTACTGTAAATGTCTCTTTAGGCTTGCATATATTTGTTTTTTATTCTTATTTGTATATACTGCTGCACATTCAGACCCTATTCTACTATTCTTATCTACTTCACTGTGAATTTGTTGGCTGGTCCGATCGTCTCACTATGTTTGTGTGCTTGTGTGTTTGCCATCTACTCGTTTGCATTTTGACAAAAAACGGGCTGAATGTTTATTTTTTTCCATACAACCTGTACTAGACTACACTTTCATGTACTAGACTGAATTGAAGACGAGGAAACGTTTGGAGAGAAACTGTTATCTCGACATCTAGGAACGTGGATATTAAATTCCCTGCCCTTCATTTTCAAATTTGTCTAATCATTGCTTGGCAAATATTTGATCCCTTGTTTTAACGTGATAAGTTGACGTGATACTATGTGCTTGGTGTCGTTGGAAAGCTGAGATTCTATACTTTCTTCTGATGTGCGTGCCTCATCTATCCGATCACCGGTTCGCAGGTAATGTCAACGAGAGTAATGCCTGTGCAAAGCGCTAATAGGAGAGATGTTGGCGAATTTTTAAATATTAATATCTCGCCGATACTGATCTCAAAAATAAGCGGGAGATCACGTTGTAAAGCCAGGGTTCTGCTGTTTTGTTTGGTATAAGTGCCATCTCTCTACAATGTACTGTTCCGGAGTAATTTAGCAGAGACGAATTGGTGTAAATTTGGACGCATTTGGCCCATATGGTTAAGTATCGTGTTGCGCTATTTTTCTTTCATAAGAAATGATTAACTGACTAATCAAAATGTTGTTTATATTACAAATTTACCATTATATCAAAACACTTTCTTGCACTGTCTCCATTTTGTAAGCATAGAAATGTTTGCAAGTTAGTTCTTTAGCGTTTGCTAACTTATCATTCTGCTTGTACCCATGTAAACCATTAAGTTCGCTGCTAATAAGCTAGCTCACCCAGCCTCATTGCATCTGGTAACTCTAAAGCTTACTTGTGTTTAACAAAACACGGAAATAACACATCTGAACAAAACCTATAGACACATATACACTTGGCTTATTTTGACATATACACAGTTTCTCGTCTACTACTCGAGCAAGTAAGAAACTTACCTGGTGTTGGCCGCACGTAGTCGTGGTCCAAGCTAACGCTAACATTAGCAATGTCGGCGTCTTCTCGGCCCCAAGATCCACCTCGACGACCACGAACATCAAACCCCAATCTTTCCGTCGACCTCTCATAAACCGATTTCCTAGCTAAGACCAGGGAAAAATAAACGGCATTGCATCTTTCTTTATCTTCGTAAGGCCGCTTGCTGTTGTCACCAAGTCGCTGCTGCAAAAGTGAATGCTGCAAATACGCGCTCCGTCTATAGGCTATTAAAAAGTGGACCTTCGTCTCTCCTAACTGCCCGAGTCCATGTCCTCTTGCGTTCATCGTCACGGGGAAATGCAAGAAATGTCAAGCAAGGCTGTTTTTGCTTGCTGTTGGTACACTGAGGTACACAGCACCACGCATTCTGAGTTGAGCCATGCTTCAGTAACTGGCAAGATGGCTGACCGGAAGTAACAATACTCTCACTTCGCTTAAATCGAACGTTCGCCATTTTTATGTGAGATAGGCCTATCGCTACCTTCATTGGATTCAATAGCATATGCTAGACAGTAGAAGAGAATTCGATGGGGTTTCCCCTAAGACGTTGCTTTGAAGCAGGGGTCCCTAACGTGGTGATAGCCCGCCAAGAGCTTGTGAGGTGCATGCGACTGATGTTTTTTCTTTTTCTTTTTTTTTTTTTTTTTAAGCAAGTGACTATGGCAGTATTCTAATCAAAATATTTTTTTGTGTTTTCATGTTTTAATCTTTAAATACTAGTTTATTGCTCAACTATGATTAATTAAAAGCAAACACTTATACATAGTGTTATTTGAAAGGGATGTAGGACTTAAATTTAGTAGATTATTTTGAATGAGTAGCCCTCAGTGCAGATTCTCATCCTTTGGGTAGCCCTCAGTCCCAGAAAGGTTAGAGAAACCTGGATAGGATATAATAGAGGTTAGAGGTAATTAGAGACACCCTTGGAGGATATCATTCTAAAGAGTGGAGAAGAATATGAACACGATTTGACACTCTATTCCAGGGGTTTCCAAACGTTTCAGACCGCCACTCGCGACCTCCGCAACCATTCTCTGTCGAGCGCTCACGTGTTCTCCCTTTCTATCTCACTCTCTCTCCCCCTCCCTCTCTCATAATGTGGCTGTTTTACGCACCGCGCGCAAGGCAGTAGAGAAAAAACAAAACTGAACACGGTCTCCGAGATAGTGTATTTTATTATCAAACTCACGGTGGAAAACAAATCGGCTGAGCATATAGGGACATATTACGAACAAGCAAGTAACATGGAACAGTTATGTATGCAGAAAAAACTCAATGCGATGGATGGGCGCTGTTTAATTAGGTTTAATTTTGGAGATGGCGGGAGACAGTCCCAGAGAGCAGCACTTGTTCCAGCCCCCTGTGCATAATCCGACTCATCGCTATTGCTGCTAAGTTTCCCCGATCGTGTGTGGCTTTTTGTCTGCGCAATTAAATATGCCACCTCATATAAAGCCTTCTGCGCCTTTGCAAATATAGTTGTTTGCTTAGTGAGGGGTTTCTTCTGCCCCCCGTAAGAGTCTATTCAACATATATATTATTTAGAAAGTTGGTGAACCCAAGCTGCTGTCTTTTCTGATACCCTCTGAAAGTGGCCCATATGGTCAGGATGAACATAGGTCTTTACCAGTTTTAAGTAGATTGGAATCCAACTTAATTGTTTTCACAGCAAATTTGGTATTTTCAGCCATTTACATGTTTCTACAGTTAATTCCTGTCTTACAGAACTTAAAACACTTTTCAGAATACCTTTGTGTACCCCTTTGTGTGAATTGATGCTGGTTTGAAGGCACCTGCCTAAATCTTTGCACAGTATTGTATCTTTTTAGCCATCCACATGTTTAATGTTGAAACACCCATAAGGCTGAAAGAACTTGAACTTGTTTTTGACAAGTTTTAGGCAGGTGCACACAAAGTGTACACACACAGGGGTCCACACAAAGTCAGGGATTTTGCAGGATTATAGTCAGGTGTATGATCAACAAATTACACCAAATTGGTTGTATATATCAGGAAGCCTACATCCACAGAGGTTTGTGGTTAGTTCTTCAAGATGTTTGGCACAAGGTACCAGCCGAGTTCCTTCAAAAGCTCTATGCAAGTATACCTAGAAGAATTGATGCTCTTTTGACGGCAAAGGGTGGTCACACCAAATACTGATTTGATTTAGGTTTGTCTTTGTTCAGTCACTGCATTTTGATAATTGATGAACATAAATGATTAACACTTCCATTTATGAAGGCAGTCCCCCCTGCCTAAGACTTTTGCACAGTACTGTATATATGGCATTTCAAATTGTTCTCTGAGGTCTCCAAAGATGTGAGCTTTTATTCTCTATTATTATGTTTTTTTTTCCCCCTGTTCATCACAGACGTGACTGTAACAGAAGAGCGAGCCACTCAGATGACAGAATGGCTGAAAAATAACATGTGGCCACAGCAGCAGGTGTCTGATTTCATGCAAGAGACTGCAGTCTACAGGGCCCAGTGGATCCGGACCAATGGGGCGAAGTCAGTCCAAGACATCATTGCAAAGTTTCCACGTCTGGTAGACACTCCTGGAATGGTGAGATTTCCTATATGTTATCTAGGTTATTCCAGGTGGGGGTGTCCATAGAACTACTTAGGCTTACGATGGCTTTGGGAAACGCAGTCCAAATCATTTCGGCATCCGATTAGTCAGATCAGCAACACAATTCAGTGTGTTAGTTTGGCCTGTAGTCTAATAATAATATGTTGTATATGTGAGGTGGTATGCAAATGTACTGTTCAAGTGACATTTACATTTTGTTCATTGTAGATTTCTCAGGATTTCGCCATTTTACATCCTGATGCATCTAACAAATTAACCAAACGATGGAAAATGCTGTTTGCAGAGAAAATTATCTGCGTTGGTAAAAAGGAGAAGACCGACCTTCTCCTAAATACAGACAACCTCTCTGCAGGTATTTTAGAAAATGGTTCTGTTTCACTGCAGACTCACTCACATACACACTCTCGCTCACACACAAGAATGGACACACACACTCTTACTTACTCACACACTCTTATTCACTCACTCACTGACTAACACACACAAACACTTAGACACACGCACACTCACTCACTCATACTCTTATTAACCCTCTAGACCCAAACATAATTCTATAACAATGCTCCTAATTCCTGGAAATTCTGAAAGAAAGTGCCAATCTGACAAATATTCTAAATAACTAAAAAATAACTTGAAAATAAAAGAAAACTGTCAATTGTAAGTGAAATGCGATTTAACCAATCATAATCAAGGACCACAACTATCTGTTTTAGAATGATGTTTGCATATTTCTTGTGACATATTGCAGACAGACGAGGAGAACTAGCTTTACAGATACTTCCCAGGCTTTTGCCACAAAGCGCCCACAAAGTTGGGAGGAGACTTGTTCGTCCAAGCAACATTGAATGTCAGAAGGCATTCATTGACGAGAAGCCGGTAAGTTGAGGCAATTCCGTTTAGTTTATTTCACCACCAATGCGATGCCAGGGTTTTCCCCAGCGTTTAATAGCAGAAGTTTGGTGTGAATCAACCAATAGCCCTGTTGTTTTTGCTTTGACATTGACTTTGGAAGAGGTAGACGTGGGCTTTTATTTGAAAGTGCAGAAAAAGGCACTCAAGTTATTGATTTCAGTGGATGTATTTGTTGTTTTTCTGATTGTTGCTCTGATTGATTGTACCACTGATTCCACTCCTAGGATTGAGCCTGGTTTATTGGTCATGGCCAGACTAAATTTTGATGTTTGTCAGGATAAGATTTACTTGCAGTGGAAAAAAGTCAAGTTGCTCGTTGTTTGTCTTTCTTTGGGTGCCAATTTGTGTAATAGAATCTGCTTTGCCCCCTCTCATCTACAGGTTGGAACAAACCTGGCGGAGTACCTGTCTCAGACAAAGGCAGAGTACCCTTTTGTTCTGATGTTGGGTGAGAGTCATCGATGTTCTCAAGCATTCGTCATTATCAATGGAACTGCCCTGGAACATCCATCCCTTTTGGGTGCCGTAGATGGGTGCTTCAAAGCGTTCTTTGTCTTTGATATTCAGTATCCACATGCATGTGCACAGGTCTGGGAATTCATACAAACTGTGTATGAAATCCCAGGACCTGTGCGTCCTTGTGTAAAAGTAATGAGGGCACAGTTTGCAGTGTAGTTTAGTTTCAGACTGCATCTGTGTGTGTTTCAAGTTTTAATGCATCTGTTTTATAATTGAAGTTTATGGCCGTTTGAGTTAGAGGCCTTTAAGTGTGTGTGTTATCATTTCATGGTAATTCATGGCCGTTTGAGTTGAGGCTGTGTGTTTTTTTTATATTTGAGGTTTATGGCCGTTTCAATTAGAGGCCTGTAACCGTGTGTGCGTTTTTTAATACCTAATTGTAGTCCATGGCCATTTCAGTTAGAGGCCTGTAAATATGTGTTTAGTACCTCGTGTTAGTGTGTGTGTGTGTGTGTGTTTTAATACTTCATGTTAGTCTATGGCCGTTTCAGTTAGAGGCCTGTAAGTGAGTGTGTGTGTTTTTTTTCCATGTTAGTCCATGGCCGTTTCAGTTAGAGGCCTGTAAGTGTGTGTGTGTGTGTTTTTTTTCCACGTTAGTCCATGGCCGTTTCAGTTAGAGGCCTGTAAGTGTGTGTGTGTGTGTTTTTTTTCCACGTTAGTCCATGGCCGTTTCAGTTAGAGGCCTGTAAGTGTGTGTGTGTGTGTTGTATTCATGTTAGTCCATGGCCGTTTCAGTTAGAGGCCTGTAAGTGAGTGTGTGTGTGTTTTTTCCACGTTAGTCCATGGCCGTTTCAGTTAGAGGCCTGTAAGTGTGTGTGTGTGTGTGTTGTATTCATGTTAGTCCATGGCCGTTTCAGTTAGAGGCCCGTGTGTGTGTGTGTGTGTCTGTGTGTGTGTGTGATAGGATAAAGGATGTATGTGTTTGAGGCTGTAATAAATACTTAATAAACAACAGTGATTTAGATCTGTGTTTTGTTTATTATTACTGTTACATAAAATGATATAGATGACATACACTCAAAATTAGTGTTTCTTTTATCATTGATGGATAGTAAAACGCCCACAAATAATAATTTGGTTAACCCAAGAGTTGACCCAGAATTTGGGTTGTCTGTTAACCCACTCATTTGGTTGTTCTAACTCTGCAATGTAGTTATCTCTACCCAGCTTCTGGGTTGAAAATGTCACCCATTCATTTAGTAGTTTTAACTCTGCAATGTAGTTACTTCTACCCAGCTTCTGGGTTAAAAATGTTACCCATTCATTTAGTAGTTTTAACCCAGCAATGTAGTTATTTCTACCCAGCTTTTGGGTTGAAAATGTAGCCCAGCATGCTGGGTTATTGTATGCAACCCAACCCCCTGGGTTGACTCAACCCGGCATTGGGTCGGTCCATATATGACCCAGCACATGGGTTACTTTTGGGTTGTTTTTAACCCAGCAGTTTTTAGAGTGTGCTACTGCCTGACTTGATTTGTTTGATTTTGATAATGGGCCCCACGGCAGAGTTGTCTACATCCTGATCTCACTAACTGAAAATGCGTTCACAGTCATGGGGCTACGAGCATTTTTGAATTTCCTGACTGAAGAAAATAAACCTTTATGAATTTTAATTTCAACCATCACAGAATGTCAAACAAACATGCAAGTACACAAATTTGAAAAAAGTTGCTTAGATTTTAGGTTTTAAATATATATATTTTTAATGATTTTATGAACATTTTAAGGTGTGTCTTTACTGCAACAGAAAAATAACAGTACATTTATGCATTTTCAATATATACAGTATATATTTTTTTAATTAATCACTTTTGTATACACTGCTATGGACTCCAATACATAATCAAATTCAATTAATTAAAACAACATGTTAAAATGTAACATTTTACAACTTTCTATGCACCTGGAGAACAACCGGATGGTCAAACACATGTCTAGTGTAAACATTTTCACAAAAAATAAGATAATGACAAATGTATTTCATATAATATTGTTCCAATATGGTAACTACATGTTCAATAACTTTAAAAATATTTTCATGAATAAAACTAAATAATTAATGATTATTATAACTATGTGCAATGTTGCGGCAGAGAGTGTTGAGGAAGGATTATGAAACAGTAACACCTTTCTAATATTTCCACTGAATGTGTGACTGTTGGCTGGCTTTGCGGCGTGGTGAGATAATAGGGTTGAGTTGCTTTTGATTTCTGTAAAATCTTTTCTTATAATTTTCCTCTTTGGCCAATGCCTTCTTCCGTTTGATATTTACATTAGTGAGCTTTCTGTATGCCTTTGTTTGTCTATTTTTCACTTTTCTGCACCCTCTCTTCTGAGCAGATTGGCCAACCACATTTGGTGAAATAAGCCCACCAGGCAAAACCAGCTCTGGGGACTCAGGTGGCGTGGTAGTAACAACAAACTTCTCTGTGCCCTGAACTGCTTTACGTTTTTGCCCTCTGGTTTCGTTTACTTACTTTCCACTGTCTTTTTTTTTAATTCCTGTCTTTCTTTGTCATTTCTGAGACAGTCTTCAGTTGTCCACTTTCCCTTCTTTTTCTGTAGCGCTCTCTTTCCTTCTGCAGATACTCTGCAGGCTTCTGTGGGTCGTTTTTCCTTTTAACCTGTGACTAGCATAGCCAAGAACCTGTCATTCTCCCTGCTCCATCTCCTCCACCAAACTAGAACAGCCTGAAACAGAAGCACTAAAGCATTTTTTTTACCAAAACCAGCTCACATGGCATTCATTAATACCACCGCAAAATTAATGAAAACACGATGGAAGTACACCTTTAAATAGAATACATTTTTAAATACATTCTTAAAGTGAATAAGCCCTTTTAAAATGTTAAATCATGGATTTTATTGTCCATAGACATACCAGAAAGGGGTGTTTTGACATATTAGATGACTTGGACATGTTCTTAAATCACATTTTTTTATCCTTATTTGTTTTGTCAAAGTGAATCATACCCTTGCACATACATTTCAATAACATTTCAGTACACATTTTAAAATTGAAGTTCATTTTCATCCTGGGGACTTAAAACTACTCATAGATGCAGAACGGCCCTCA
Organism: Coilia nasus; assembly: GCA_027475355.1. NCBI lineage: Eukaryota > Metazoa > Chordata > Actinopteri > Clupeiformes > Engraulidae > Coilia > Coilia nasus. Next base: position 22,877,585 of record CM050220.1, on the reverse strand, counting down.
TGAATAATCAACTTTCTATTCAGAGCAGACGTGTCTGTTATTAGCTGCGCAAACAGTTCGGCTTATGACCTACAGCACAGGTACCATAGTCTGGCTGGTTTATGGGGATCATAACTTGACAGCTTCCTGCTCAGCCCATTCGGACTTTGTTTTGTTGAGGTGAGTTGGTTCCAAGTCAGTCTAGTTTGCATTTTCAGAATATATTTTGGCACAGGCTACTATGCTACAACACGCTAAGTTTGCAATTTATAGCTGTGTGGTAGGTGAAGTTATCTTGCACTTCGTGAGATGAAAGGAGAATCGGCCCCTTATTGCACATTTCATTTTTCACCTCCACCAACTACCAAGAAGAGCTACCTCTGACTTCCTTTGGAAGCGTACATGTCTACCTGGTATGGTTTCATTATAGTTATTACAAAATCTGCTGCACATAAATATGTATAATTACTAAATAAAACAGCCCGTTGTGTCAAATGTGTAAATACTCCTGTCCACTAGGGGCCGTCTAGCGTGGGCAGGTACCTTGTCCTTGAGGGCCTTGTCCTTCATCCAGGTGATGAGGGGCTCAAACTCCTTCTCCTGCGCCTCCCTCCTCTCGGCCCTTGTGGCCGGTCCCCTTGCAGGTGATGGTGTCCCTGAGCGAGGGTGAATTCCCCGCGGGCTTCGGTGGTGGGGCGCTCCTCTCTGACCGCTGGGTGCTGACGGCCGGCAGGAACCTCTTTGTGGAGGCGGACCGCAAGCACACGCAGGGGCAGAAGCCTCAGGGGACCAAGGTCTACCTGGGCGTGGCCAAATTTAAGGACGCAGAGCCCTCAAAGAGGGGGCTGTTGAGAAGGTAAGGACAGAGCACATAAGGACTTTTTTAATCTGTTTACTATTTTGAAGCAACTTAGAGTTTACCAATCTCCCAACCAATCTTGTAATGTACAATGACAACAATTTTTTTTAATCTGTTCTGTTCTACTCTTTTCTATTCTACTCAAAGCTGTCCTTAGAAGGAGCTTAATTGTGATCAGATGTGTGTCTATAGTATCATGAGGCTCACTGTCAAATGCATTCCATAAGGCTTTCATTGTCCAAGTATATTGGCAGTATTATAAACTAGCTCGGTTTCCATCCAAAGTTCTGCTTTTTCTTATCTTTGTAATGCCGAAATCATGACTTAGTAAACGGAAATGTTAGATGTTAATATGTTGACATCCATTCGGTCACTCTCTCCATTAAAACTAGAACACAACCTTTTCTGTAGTTACGATTGTCAGTACAAGAGATTCAGCATGTCTTTTCATTCCAAACAGGTATTCCTGCTGAATCCTGCACCCGGGCAAAACACAACTAAAACACAACCTTAACAACACCCTGATGCCCATCCCGCTCCCAGAGGAAGGAGAAGACCAAGAGGAGAAGCCCGGAGAGATGGCCATCTTTGGCGCGTGGGACATGGGCATTGCCCATCAGCTGCCCGGCGCAATCAAATACCTGAAGCTGCTGGTGGTGTCCCGCGAGGAATGCTAAAATCGAAGGCAAACGCGCAGTCTTATTAAGCGATTCAGGAGAGAGACATATTTCAATTATTCTGCCACAGCTTGCTATTATTTCACGACCTGATATTTCTATTTGGGGCTTCCATTATGGTAAGTGTGAAGTAAATTCTGTAATATTGTCCATTCTCTGTTTGATTGTTGAGATAAACCTGTTCATTTTGAGTATATTATTGTTTAATAACTTCAAAATTAATTGTAACTGTTTAAATGATGATGATGATGCATTAGGAACAGCCTAGTACCACTGTAGTAGGCTGCATTGTTAAAAAATTGCTTAGGTCAACCACTCACCCTTTCACGCACGCAAACCCCTCTCCTCACCCCCTCCTTGGGTGGTTTTTCTTTGTAGGCCCTCACCAATGACAAGACACCAGAAGATAACCTCTCAATGCCCGAGAGTGATGGCGTGTCTACAATAGACATTGATTGGGTAATGCTCTATACTGACTTCATATCCACATAAAATAAAATGGAAATTACTTGCCACACCACAGGAGTTTGCATTTAACCCTTTCCAAAATGAATTAAAATCCATGCGGGCTGAGTTCTTTATTTTATAGCAACGACAGTACCCTGCTATGAAGCATTACCCCATAACATCTTCAATCTTTGCCAGGACTGTCGGGATGAAGTCACCTCCTACACCACCTCAGCTGAATTGCTGGTAGAGAGTGAGGGACCTGACACGCCCCCTTTCCCCAGGCATGCTGCATTCAGCATCACAACTTATTATGTGGTAAGACTGGACAACACACTTTACTATGCAGTAGTGCTTTACTATCTTAAGTAGAAACATTTGGACTTGATTGCACATGTTAGTGTTCAATGATCACCTAAATCCAAAAATGCTATAAAGAAGTTAGACTGGAGGTTGTGAATTGAAAGATACTGGTGTTCTCAGGTATCTACTTCATACGATGAGCATCCCACTGTTGCTGGTAGGCTTCTGTCTCTTCCACATCGTCTTGCGTCATTTCCTGTCTTCTATGAGTTTCCTGTCTGTTTTACAGCACAAGGGTGAGACCCCTGACTCTGCGGAGGTTCCTGTAGGACCATCCTGTCCAGACATCAGCAATCAGGTGAGGCCTTTTAAGGCTCTACATTCAACAATGGCTGCTGAGAGAGACATCTTAATATCATAACCCTAATATAATAATAATATATAAATAATATATCTGTTCATATTGACATGTGCGTAACAGCACGCAGGCCCGCTGACAGTCTTGGCTGGGGCTGGGACAAGATAATCTGATGCCCCCCCCTCCTATATTCTATACACCAGTTCTGCCCCCCTCTTTACAAGAGACCCGTTTGCCCCCCCCCACGAGCATTCCTGACAGCACCAATGACCACACACCATGCTTCCCCTGCAGGACTCCCTGAAGAGGGTCAGAATGCAGCCTGGTTCTGCTAAGGCCCTGGAGGCCACACGTAGTCCCCCTGAGATCACTGACACCTGCGGACAAAAAAACAGCCTGCTGGCCAAAGTCAGGGCGCAGTTGACACGTGGAAAACATGTGAGAAACCGTAAAAGTATTGTGCCCAGTGTGTAGAACTTTGTTCACATTCACATTAATAAAGTAATTATTCATGAAGGTTGTGACACTTTTCTTTAGATAGTGTATGACAGAAAAGAAATAAGTGGCAATAAGTACAACTCATAAAAAAACACTTAAAACAAGTTCACCTGAAAGTATTTACCATTCTCTCTTTTCAACAATTATCCTTGTCTGTCTGCGTGCAGAATAATGTTCGTGTTATCTGTGTGAAAGAGGCTATCGAGGAGAACACCATCACCTCTGCGGATGTTGGCATCCCAGTTCCTCCTGCTGCTCCTGAGAAGCACAAGATGCCAAAAAAGGTACTTTGTTTGGGGTGACTTGGTGGCGCACCTGAATCCATAATCGGGCCCTGGGGGTATTGCTACTTCTGCCAGCGGAGGTTATGTAATCATCTGCGTTTGTTTGTTAGTTAGCAACATAACTCAAAAAGTTATGGATGGATTTTTGTGAAATTTTCAGGGTAGGTCAAAAATGGGCTAACTCAAAAGTGATTAGATGTTGGTGGTGATCTAAGCTGCCCTGGCAGAGGTCTGCACTCACTGAGTGCTTTTCTAGTTGCCATATGTGTATCAGAAGAACTGGCTGCCTTCCTTACAGCATCGTCAGCTACAACATGCTGCTGTCCTCCTTCCCTCCACAGATCGCCCTTCCATCATCACATGTTCCACTTTCAGTACCTGAAATGATTTATTCTCTCCCTTCACCAAATGATCTGTGTGTGTGTGTGTGTGTGTGTGCAGACTAAACTGGTGTGTGCGCAGACTAAACTGGTGTGCGTGCAAGAGGCCCTGAGGGAGAACACCATCTCCGCAGACCCAAAGCTTCAGATTGTGTTTAGGTCTTCAGCTGAACATGAGGCAGTGGTCTCTAATAAGGTACGTTAGCTTGAGGGGGGCAGTGGTGCAGCTAGCTTAGGTGCCCAGCCGAGACCATATACTGTATATCGGGATTCCCCCTATTCCCCAATCCCATCCCGTGTCCCTCTCTCTCTTCCACTCACTTCCTGTCAGCCTACCAATCCTGGCATTGTAGGCTCTAGGGAAGGGATACTAGCCCTCTTGCTTCTGTGATCTGAAGTAATGTTGGCAGATACTGTATGTAGGACTAAAGGACAGTCGACATATGTAGAAAAGAAAAAGTCAGCTCAACCAGGTTTATGCTCCCAAGTTTTTTATTTTAAACTGTGTGACGTTTCACCCTTCCTCAGACTTTTTCTTTTCTACAGGTGAGGCAACAGTCAAACCTCAGAGACGTACTGTATAATGCTCTTCATTAGTAGTACATTAGCATTAACCTAGGGCAGGTGCTGGGGATAGTGTCATTTAAAGCCCACTGAAGTTGGGCATGTTTCTGCAGTTTGACGGTAAGAGGATGCTGTGACAGTCAGTCAGATGTTTGTCCTGCCTGACATAAACTGAAACATACAGTTGAAGAAAAAATAACGGGAAACGCTCTAATGACAGTCTAGCTTGTGTGTGTGTGTGTCTTTGCAGGCACACATGGATGAGGACACTGCAAGTGTCTGGTCCTACGACGTGAAAGAGGATGAGGAGGTGCAGACGAAGAGTAAGAAAAAGAGAAGCATTAAAAGGAGGTGAGGTTGCCAGTGGCATCACACAGGGTTCCCACAGTCATAGAAATCCTGGAAAAGTCATGGAAATTGAAAATGTAATTTTCCAGGCCTAGAAAAGTCATGGAATTTTTTAAATTTGCTGAAAGTTTTGGAATTTTAATTTATCCCTAATGCCAGAACAACAGGGGTTTGTTAGGCCTTTAGAGTCAACAGTAACTGCATTGTCAGTATTTTAACTTTTCATATTTAGCCCTAAAAGTATGCTAAATGGAAATGTTTTGAAATTGTGTCAGTGAAAAAGAGTGGGAACCCTGATCACATCAAATCCTTACATGGTCTCTGTCCTTACATGACACCAATATCTGCAGATATTGCATTTGAGATAAGAGTTCATTTTGAAAAGAAAAATGCAAAGTCATACAGAATGTTATTGATGTCAAATCAATATGGTTTGTTATTGATGTCAAATCAATATGGTTTCTAATGTCTATGCCAAAAGCATAGACAGTAGAAGAAAGTTGGATAAGAAGTTGAGGAGTAGCGAACTAAGACGTCAGCGACAGAGCTCCTAGACTTTCAATAAACGTGAATAATGTCAATTACAAACGCTTAAGTATTTGTAATCGTAATTAATTGTAAAGTATATGTGCAGCATTTATACCTACGTTAAACATTTACAACGGATGATTGATTATCCAGCTTCTTGGTATCGGCTATCGCCAATATTTATTAGGGCTGTAGCACAGAGCCTGGTTCCAGGAGGGCAATGGAAAGAAGAGTCGGGCTTGGATATTGAGGTAGTAATTGCTTGACATAAGATAAGGACATAAGAAAAAACATATAAGCTATGTGGCTGATAATGTGACTAAGTTTTTGTGTCTTTATAACACAGGGGCTTCCCCAACAAAGTTACGGCATTGACTGTGGAGTCTTCATGGTAATGGTGAGTTAATAAACTCATTTAACATCACTGTGTCATATGCTTATAAACACCATGCAATATGGGGTAATTCCATGTTATTTACATGATTCCTCAGAATCTCCCCAGTGACACTCTTTGATTTTCCAATTCCTTATTTGCCCATATTTTCTAGAAAACTTTTATTTTAACTACTTAATCATGCTCAATGCTTGTAAAAACACAACCATATGATCAAAATGGTTTATGGGCAGATTCAAATATGTTGGGCCTATGTTGACTCTCCATGAGTTTGTGACCTTTTTTCTCTAATTTACGCTGTGGTTACTCCTGGTACATGACTTTGGACGCACCCTTTGAGTTTAACATCATAAGTACACTCTTGGTGCTAACTTAAGTATGTAAATAGCATAGCTACAATAGTCATGTAGTAAATTTAATTTGAAATGTTCTTATTCAGCTTGACATGGCTTATCTAAGGAGGTGGTGGTGCAAGGTCCTTATGGAGAACCTCGAGATTGAAGGGTATGGATTTTTACAAATTTAAAATTCTAAACGTAATGGGCAAAACAAGGTAAAACAATAGTGTGTGTGTGTTTGTGTGTTTTTTCCCATTACAGACATGGCAAACGATTTGCCCATTTCACCACGGAAGCAAAACGGATGGGGGATGGATTACTGGCACCGGTATTTTGTGTGCCACGAAAGAGAGCCCTCGTCACTAAGGTAACAAGTTATAATTAAAAAAAAGAAAAAGCACCACAGCATTTGACACATGGCATTAACAGCTGTTTCTCTTGTTGCTATTGTAATGTTCAAGGCACCTTCACTCCCTGCAAAAAAGAAATGTTATAGTGGGGAGACCACGGCCATTTTGCAGGTACGTCACAATCATTTTGATTGCCCAAGATTGTACAGTAGTACTTAGAAAGAAGTTTTGGAAGGCTTCTCTGTAGCAACATGGTTAGAACTGAAAGATCACACACACCCTACATTGTGCACACTCACACATTAACACAAACTAAAGCTCCCGATTCACTGCTTTCAATGCTTGTAATATTGCATTCCAAGTCTTTTGCACCCCTAATGTACACTTTTTGTTTGCATCCCCCACCACCCACCATCTAAAGCAGCACTTTATACTCTTTACCCTCTGACCAAAACTGAGTTATGTGTCATACCCACAGTTGCCAGACGACATCATTAGCAGGATTTTTGTCCTGGTGGTTCTTCAAGATGGGGATCCTGCTATCTTGAACCTGGCCTTAACATGCCAGAAGTTCCACAGCATTGTCTGCCAGCCGCTCTTTCTTGAGGAGGCCCACTTCAGCTGGCTTGACAGTAAGTTCAGTAACAGTTTATTTGCAGAACAGTTGCATCAGATGTTAAAATGCAATAAAATGTGAAGAGCACAAAAAAAGATTTGGGTTGGTGGGGGGGGGGGGGGGGTGAAAAATATCTGTGTAGGTGTCCTTACTGTTACTTGTTATTGGATTTTAGGTGTGGTGGAATGGAAGAGCCTGCCACCTCAGCACCGGGAGATATATAGGAGGCCTTACACTATTTCCCAGTGCCGCTATCTGCTGTGTGGGGGGCTGTACAAAGACTGCGGGGCTGGCTACAAAGGAAATGGTCAGCGGGGAGTCCTCCAGGGGTTTTACTCCACAGAGGACTATCCTGGCTACTGTAGCTGGGACTGTTTTATTACAGTTTTTCTCAGTTGCTTTGGTGCTTTTCTCACATCAGTATTTACTGTATTTATTTATTGTGCCAGATTTTTTTGTTTTTTTTTTTTCGAAAAATACATAGGCTACTTGAGATGAAGGGTTTTGCACGTCTGCAAGCAATCCAGTGGTATGTTGTGCATGGCAAACACCAGGCAGGAATGAGTAAGGTTGAGATGACGTCCATCTGTAAAGCAGCAAAGTCTTCTGTGGAAGACGCAGGTAGGCTGTATTATGCTGGGCAAGGCCGGCGACGTCTGGTGGTCCTTAGCCCTGAGGAGAGGGACAAGTTGCTCAGAGAATGCCATGACAATCCAGCCACTGGAGGGCACTCTGGCACCAGGAGGACCAGAGACAAGGTAAAGTTTAATTATTACTGGTTGTCTTTAGTCACAGATGTTGAGAATCGGGTTGCTTCATGTGAGCAGTGTCAACGGCATGACACTTTGAAAACTGTAGCACCGAAACTGCACCCCATTAAGGTTGAGGGTCCTTGGCAAGTGGTAGGTGTAGATATTGTTGGGCCACTTCCAGAGACTAGCAAGGGCTATAGTTACATTTTAACGATGACATGTTTATTTTCAAAGTGGGTCATGGCTAGACCCCTGAGAAGTAAGAAGGCTCCAGAGGTGGCCCTGAAGGTCACAGAGACTCTTCTGGCACAAGGTGGAGCCAGGAAAATTATAACAGACCAGGGGCGAGAGTTTGTGAATGTGGTATGTGTTATGTATGTCTCTGCACTTAACTTTGCCTGCATAGAAAATGTGAAGTTGCTTCTGCTGTTCATTCTTAGTTATTGATTTCATGTTTTTCCTTTTCCTCTTCAGTTTAATGATTCCCTTCTTGAGGTCTTTGGGGTAGGTCATGCTGTAACATCTGCCTACCACCCCCAAAGCAATGGGCAGGATGAACGCACCAATCAGAATATTAAGCGTCATCTAGCAAAGTACTGCAATGACATGCAGAATGATTGGGATAGGTACCTTCAGCATGCTGTTCATGCTATAAACACCTCCAAACAGCGGTCTACAAAGGTAAGCCCATATTTTGCAGTGTATGGAGTGCATCCCTGCAGCAGTGCTGATCCACAGTTGGAGGACTGTGAAATTATTAACAGCGAGGGCACTATGAAGAGACGAGCAAAAATCCACGCTAAAGTTGAAGAGAACATAAGAGTTGCCCAGGAAAGGCAAAAGGTAGAATTTGAGAGAAGACAACCAGTTAGGAGCCATCATGACAGTGAGGAAGATGAGGTGCTTATGGCATCCAATAAGAATGCTGTCAAGTTAGGGAATGGAATGAAGGAGCGTTGGACTGGCCCTTTCAAGGTTGAGTCATTGTCAACCAAAGGAGTGGCTACTGTGGTCGACAGTGCAGAACATTCCAGGCGGCATCAGAAAGTCAATGTTCGCCATTTGAAGCCTTACTTTCGCCGGCATGGCGTGGCTTCCAAAAGTTTAATTAGCAAGGAAGTGACTGTGCAGGATGATGTCCCTTTAGAGGCCAGTGTAGCAGTGGAGGCTGGGATTGGTAAGCGTGGATAGTTGTTCAGGACAGCACATCAGTAATATTTCTTGTCATGTGAAATGAACTACATGAAATGTGTTCTCCTAGTCTTTCCAAACAGTTGATGTGATAATGCTTGAGCATGACTACTGTACAGTAGCAGACACAGGTGAGGTGAAGCACCGTATACATTACATTACATTACACTTAGCTGACGCTCTTATCCAGAGCGACTTAGAGATATTTACAGGGTTTCAGTTACAGTTCCTGGAGCAGTGTGGGGTTAGATGCCTTGCTCAAGGGCATCTCAACCATGAGTAGGGTGGAATTCGAACCAGCAACCTTCCGATTGCAAGTCCAACTCCCTAACCACTAGGCCACAGTTGCACAGTTGCTGTTATACACCAGCCAAACAACAGCCAAAAAATTACGTAAAAAGCCAATTTGACCTTTATTTTCTTTTTTGTGCTTTAGGCATTCAACAGTCCGGCATTGTTGTACAGGAGAAGGTACTTTATAGAGGTCTACTGTTACTCTTTCCATCTGTTGGGTCCCTTTTCTACTTGTCTTATACACTGTCTTTGCATACAGTCCTCAAGTCTGGAGGCCACGTTTCCTGTAGACCCTGATGAGAAGGCACTGCTGCAGCAGATATCCGAGGGTGACCATACCAAAGATACTGTTCTGCTAAGTATTGGAAGTAGTAAAGCCACGTTCAGGGACTTGGACAGCCTCTTGAGTCCAGAGTTTAGCTGGCTGACTGATAGTGTAAGTTAACCATAAGTCAGTGATGAGCAACCTGGCTTGAGATACTATAATGCAGTTCCACATATGTGTTACAGCCATTCAAATTTGTCACTGTATTACTTAAAATCTTGTTTTTTCTCCCTTGCAGATTGTGAATACATGCGTAGCTCAGCTTGCAGCAAGCCGAAAACCGTGTTTTCTTGTAAGTTGTATGCCTATGCCATGTATTGACAGGGTACATTTTTTACTCACCATAGATTTCACATAGCTAATTCATCTTGTCCTTTTCCCCAGGGTGATGCTGCATACCACACTATCACTACATACACATATATATTGTGGTATCGTAGCTGGAAAGCACAACAGTGCATAGGTGACAGGGAGTTAGGTAGGTATGTCAGGGACATTAAGTCAAATGATGTGGTGCTTCTGCCACGCCTTGTTGGCCAGGACAGTCCTGAATGTGGCAACCACTTCATTTTGTGCTGCCTGCTGTGGTGCGTGTTGCTGCTCTGGTGGGTGCCTTGCCTTAGGTGTTGTGTTTGCAGGGTTAGGTTAGGGCCGCAGGCAGTGCACACTTGTGTGTGTGCATCCTTTTTTTTTTAAGGAACCCAGCCCCGACCCCTCCACCATTTTTGGTCAAGAATGGGTAAGTATTGTTGCTGCACTAGGTTTGAGTCTGCATTGCCTCTATGCATTCCCAGGCACAGCCACAGTGCTAGATTAAATTACTGCACTTAACAAGGGCACTGGATTTAGCTCACCACTTGCCCATTTAAGAGCAAGGCATTAGCTGCATATAGGCAGGTCACACAGCCTCTGGGTTTCCATTAAGTTTTTTTTTTTTTTTGAATGTCACTACCATGTCATTTCTATCAGCACATCATATTGTCACCGAGTTTCTGAGATTTAATATCTTAAATGCATTGTTAATGTCAATACTGTGCCTGTTATCTGTGCATCCTAATACTTGGAAAAGGAGAAAAGGAAGTTAGATGGGTGTTCAATGAGACTGGGGATTGAAGATTCAAGATTACAGTGTAGTTATAGACTAGCAGACAAATTTATGAATGAATGTATTTTTTTGGGGTTTTACGTCATTGTTATCAGCACATCTTAATAACACCATTTCTGGGATTTAAAAAAATAAACACAGCATATTCTAATGCCACAACTGTGTCACTGTTAGTTATTTGCATCTTGATATGTAAAAAAGAACTTAAATGTCTGATTCAGCTGTCTGCCTCTTGTAGCACACAACTCCTGCAGGAACTTAATTGGAAAGCACCAGATTTTTATCAATACAATGTTCATAGACGATGCCTTGTGTCAACTGGGCTTTTACAATGCAGAGGGCTAACTATTTATAGTATACTAGTATGTATATTAGGCATATCTGCATGGTGTATTATTCTGTTCTCGTGTGGCTACATGACAAGACGCACTTGGAGCCAAGGTAAGTTATCTGGCAAAACCACGCATCTTTAAATCGTGAAAACAGCACAGCAGAAGTCTAACATTTCGCTGCTAATCACACACTTAACTTACGTGAGGGTAACTAGCAGCTAAGGAGGCTTAGCCTAAAGCCTGTAAAGAGGCGTTATTTTGTTAGTATTCCTATGGTTCAGTTCTAAATTTGAGCACATTAGAGTGTTTGGTAATGGCTAATATTTCGCTGCACTAATCACATACTTCACTTACATAAGGGTAACTTGCACTTGTTTTATGTTAGCAGCTTAGGAGTTTTAGCGTAAAGCCTGTAGAGAGGCGTTTTCAATAACGTTCGGTTCATAATTCCGATGTGTTTTAACCTGTAATTTTGTTATTATTCCTATGGTGTAGTTTTAAACTTGGGCCAATACTGTATTACTAAGAAAAAAATACGATTGTTTAATGAACAGGAGTTGAAGTGGCTATCACAGAAAACGTAAGGACCCCCGGTGGACAGTTGACGTATTTCAACCAATCACATTACTTAAATTATTTTGATGTATTTCCGTCTCTGAAAAGTCAATCGATCTGGCAGGATTCCAACTTTCTTGTACCGACAGCACCACTTTGTACATGGGAGACTGAAGGGACATGTTTTCATATTAATTGATTTAAGCATTTAAGCTTTTGTACACATCACGGTCAACGACCGACAAAGTGGTAATGTATTGAGTATTCATACTGATTCGGTGTATTTTCTGTTACATACACCTAGTTATTCTGTATGAATTACGTTTATTGAGCCTAATTTGCATTGAAGTTAATGTAATGAGAGGGGGCGTTTGTTTTCCCCCAGAAAGGGGCGGGAACGTCTCTCATGAGCCAAGTTCCCGGATGTGGCGGTCTAACTGTACATCATAGACAGTAACAAAGAATGGACCGTGGGATGGCATCGTTTTCAATGGGAGCCGTTGAAGCACGATTTTGAGATTTTTAATTGGTCACCAGGCAACTGCGCAAGCGCGGGGTGACGTACGGTGACGTCGGCCAGCGAACCCAAATACTATAAATTGAGTGGTAGATGCTCAATCACAAATCATACAGCGTACAATAATTTTCTTAGTAAGTATTCTTCTACCGTTATAGCTGCAATCACTTAGTGGAATGGGAGGCTAATATTGTACGTGGGGACTTTGTCAACTAACTTTGGTTCCAGGCAGTCTTGCAAGCCAGCTAGTTAGCATGTACATACCAAGCTATAGCGTGTAGCTTAGCTTAGCCATCTTTCTCAATTCACTTGCAGCGAATAGTAAAATCCATAAAGACAGCGATTCCGCTTACAAACAAATACCACGTTGTAAGCTTATTTTTTGAGAAATACTGATGTAAATGTTTCCCCAACATGAATAGAAAAAAGTAAAGGGGCATGACTATGGCTACAGCTTGCAATCCAAACAGTACGGTAAATTTCTCCTGTGCGACAGAAACTCACTAGCCGTTGCATGATTTGTGACGCCATTTTTAGCACAATTTCAGATAAACGTTCCTTACAAGGCAATAACATGACAGATTTCCGATCAAAGCAAATATGTTGTGCTGTGTCCTCTCCGGTTTAGAACAATGCCAATATCAAGACACAGAGTCCTTCGCATGTACAGTTATTTGATTTGAAAGTGACGCTAAAATGAATGGAAGTCAACGGAATGCTAAAGGCTATTGTGCCCTTTCCGGGTTGGGATTTCCCCATGGGTGCTTCAACTTCGGCCTATGCTCCTACCCCCTTGCTGTACGTTCACACCAGAAGCGACCAGGTCGCTAAAGAAGCTTCGCCGTAGAGTTCGCTTTGTTCGCTCATGACGTTTCATTTGGAATGTTAGTCATTTAAAGGGCCGCAGCAAAAAAAAAAACCTCCTCGACCAACAGTTGTGAAAGTGGCAATACATGTATATGCGTAGGGCAAAACATCGATGTACTTGAACTTTGACGTGTTTGGTTAATAAAAGAATAAAAGAGTATAAAACGTCTACATGCACTGACTGTTGAAAAATATTCATATTCATATAGTAATTCATTAATTATTTAAGCCGCTGACTGCGTACATTAATTTACTTTTTAGTTAGAATTGTTGGCATCCCTGTAGCAAAACAGGGCTGGGTCGTAGTGGACCGAAAAGCCTGCCACTGCTGTGATGACCTTTTCCGTTGCCATTTTTAATACAAAGTAGGAACTAGGTACTGAAGTTACACCGTTTGTTTCCTCGAACCCACCTGATTGTCGGACGTTGGTAAATCAATAGGTGCATTTTACTTGGTGTAAACGTTTGCAGTCTGACGCTGAAAATGTTGCACTGTGGTTAGATATTAGGCTCGTTCTAGATTCCGGTCCGCCCGTCTACAACTGGCTGCATACGTCAACGAGAATTGCTGGTCACAGCAGGTGGGCATTAAATGAGGAAAATAAAGTCGAACACAAATCCTAACGAGACTGAGCTCGCGCCTCCCCGATTATCGTAGCAGATGACACACAAGTTATGTGTGGAGAGGGAGGGCGGGGGTTGTAGTCCTCTACAGTCTATGGTTGTAGTGGGGTGCGCTGAGAGTTTAATTCAAGTCCAGTCTTTCTTATTGTTTAGATTAACATTGGAACAAAACGAGTTGCCCCAAAGTGCTCCACAACACAAACATGAAAACTAAGACAGCAAAACAATAAAACAATGACCATAAGTAGGTATATAACACGGACAATGAAATAGAAATGGGATTAATAATTACATAAATAATGGGCCGGGCTTGACAGCGCCAGATAAACCATCAGAACAAGGTAAAAATAGAGAGAAGAGATATATCTTCAAATTGGAGTAAAATAACGTATACTCTAGATGACAAGTTCAGTCGGGGAGCACCGGACAATGCACGTGCACAGACGTCGGTGAACTTTTAACCAACCACGGCAAAGTAGCGTCACCGAGGAGGCGTTAGCTAGCCGCTTGCAGTTGTGTGGAGGCAACTGCAAAGGTCTGTACGATTTGTCTGTAAGCGTCATGCTCCCGCGAGTTTTTGGGTCATGTGTCATGGTCGCATTGTTGTGACAACTCGTGACAACCTCACACATTTCGGGCATGTCGGACACAATTTCGAACCACAATGCAACATTTTCAGCGTCAGGCTGCAAACGGATGCAAACGTCTAGCTCAAGTCAAATGCGACCAGATATTGTGTCCAACATGCCCGAAATGTGTGAGGATGTCACAAAAATGCGACCATGACACATGACCCGAAAATTCGCGGGAGCAAGACGCTTACAGACAAATCATACAGACCCTTGCAGTTGCTCCCACACAAATGCAAGCGGCTAGCTAACGCCTCCTTGGTGACGCTGCTTTGCCGTAGTTGGTTAAAAGTTCACTTGCGTCTGTGCAGGTGCATTCTCCGGTGCTCCCCCACTCAACATGTCATCTAAAGTGTCATGTCATCTAAAGTTATTTTACTCCAATTTGAAGACAAATCTCTTCTCTCTATTTTTACCTTGTCCTGATGGTTTTGATGCATTTATCTGACGCTGTCAAGCCCAGACTTTTATTTATTTAATTATTAATCTAATTTCTATTTCATTGTCTGTGTTATATACCTACTTGTGGTCTTTTTTTACCATGTAATACCCATAGACAGTCTCTTGTTGCCTTGGGGCTCGCGGAAAGCACTAGTAGTCCTTTAGGCAAATTCGTGAATGGATTTTTTTCTCAATTCCAATTACCATTTTTCCCACAGCACCTAAAGTCAAGTGAAGAGCCATTTACTATTTTTGTTTTTTACATTTTAAGAAGAACAACAGTATATAAGCCGCCTCTTGTTTTCTGTGTATTGATTTTAAATAAAAAAAATTAAATACATGCCGTTTTCTGTTTTTTATTTTTTCAAATCAAAACGGAACACGGATGGCCGCGACGTACACGGACCCTCAGTCTTGTTTAAGATTTGTGTTTGACTTTATTTTCCGCATTTAATTCCCACCCCTGCTGTGACCAGCAATTCTCGTTAACGTATGTAGACAGCCGCAGACAGACGGACTCGAATCTCGAACGAGCCTAGTCAAATCTAACCCCAGTCACAATGCTGTCAAGCTATAGGGAGGGAAAGTGGAACACAGCGATCCTAGCGGTGGCGTTCCTATCCCCAGAGCGATCCTATTAAAAATCCCATAGACCGATTTTTTTAAAAATCCCACAAAGGTATGACACGGAACTTGTGCACCAGACATATTTTTCAGGCTATATATGGGGATTATCTACTAACTGTGAAAGTATTGTGTGAAATTTCGTCCTATTTTAAAAAATCTAAATTGTGCCTAACTTGTCATAAACGGACTACAACTTTGAGTTGCTCCCGTTACGTCAGTAAACACAAGTTCACCATGCTGTAATTCGTAACTGATTGCAACCACGGAGAAAGAAATGAAGGCCAGTTTTCACATTTCATAAAGATTCAATAAAGCTACGGTTGTGGATTCTTATAATCAGACGAGTTTCATGTACACAATCGTTGGATTTCACTTACTTCTCTCGCCGGCAGCTAACTGTTAGATTTGGGCAGGCGCCAGATTTTGCGGTGACGTCATACCCGCGCCTATCGTTCAGTGTAGTCCTTTATCAGCTTTTTAATTAACATTAAAAACAATTCAGATTAGTGAAAAAAAGAAAGTATGACCACCTGAATCGATAGAACTGCCCAGCATGCATATCATATGAAAACCATTATCTTAACTTTGGAGTGTGAGCCGAAATGTAATTTTTTGAAGAAAAAATCCCATTCATTTCGATATAGAGGTGGGAACGCAACCAGCAGGGGGCGATGAGATTACTTTCCCTCCCTATTGATGTCATAAAGACGAATAGAACGTCACTGTTATAGCCTTCAGTGTAACAGTTCAGTACATCCGTTTCACATTTAGCATTTGAGGAAATGCAGTGGAGTTAGGAATGCATTTCCCAATTTTTGTAAGCTTTTTATTAATTTCTGCACTGCAGAATCATTTTTTCCACCAAGGTGGAAATGAAGCAACACTGGTAAGATACACCCTCAGCCTCACCACATCAACCTTGGGCCTCAGCTACAAATTTGATATACAAGGATACAAGGACTTTTACTTGTCACATGCATAGACATACTGGGTACTAGGACATGCAGTGAAACTGTTGATTGTGAGTCTAGACTGTGCATGGGGAGTGGGGAGTAAAGTGCGTAGAATGCATTTGAGGGGGGGTGACTACCATAAGAAGGGCAGAGGTAGAAAAAGGTGAAGGGGGGTGGGATAAAGTGCAGTTATGGTTGGGAGGAAGGACTGGCTCTGGGGGCAGATGACGGGCTGTGTG
The DNA here is from genome assembly GCA_027475355.1 of Coilia nasus. NCBI lineage: Eukaryota > Metazoa > Chordata > Actinopteri > Clupeiformes > Engraulidae > Coilia > Coilia nasus. The sequence continues at coordinate 22,861,211 of CM050220.1, read as the reverse complement.
AGGGGCTGGGCACTGCGTGTGCTGAGGTGGGGTTGGTCAAACGTGTGTGAAGAGGGCTGAGGGCAGCAGGGAGCAAAGATAGAGGTCTGCAAGCAAACAGTTTGCATCCGTTTGCAGTCTGACGCTGAAAATGTTGCATTTTGGTTAGAAATTGTGTCCGACTTTCCCGAAATGTGTGAGGATGTCACAAAATGCGACCATGACACATGACCCGAAAACTCGCGGGAGCAAGACGCTTACAGACAAATCGTACAGACTCTTGCAGTTGCTCCCATCATTTCTATTTCATTGTCCGTGTTATATACCTACTTATGGTCTTTGTTTTATTGTTGCTCCCACACATCTGCATGCGGCTAGCTAACGCCTCCTTGGGGACGCTGCTTTGCCGTGGTTGGTTAAAAGTTCACCGACGTCTGTGCAGGTGCATTGTCCGGTGCTCCCCCACTCAACTTGTCATCGAAAGTGTACATTATTTTAATACCATTTTAAAGACAAATCTCTTCTCTCTATTTTTACCTTGTTCTGATGCGTTTATCTGACACTATCAAGACCAGCCTTTTATTTGTTTAATTATTAATCTCATTTCTATTTCATTGTCCGTGTTATATACCTACTTATGGTCTTTGTTTTATGGTTTTGCTGTCTTAGTTTTAATGTTTGTGCTATGGAGCACTTTGGGGCAACTCGTTTTGTTCCAATGTTAATCTAAAAAATAAGAAAGACTCGACTTGAGTTGACAGCTGCAGACGGACGGGCTCGAATCTCGAACGCACCTAGTGTATTCCGATTGGTATTCGCCGAACCGCGTCATAGCTAATTACCATAAAGTTAACTGACTTTTACCTTCTCTTTTCGCTCTGGTCGCTCAGTTCGCTTTGCTGCTGGCAAATTCGCCGACCCTCCATAGAGAAATAATGACTTCCGTCGCCCTGGTCGCTTGTGGTGTGAACGTACAGTAACGTATGGTCTCTCAATCACCCAATCGCGTGCATGCATTGTACCTCCCAAAATACATGCAGGCGAAATGTACCGCTTTGTCTCTGCTTGCTCTGCTTTGAGTGGGCCTGTACCAAACGTTAGCTGGTAATGATTTTTTTTGCTTCTGGCATGTCAATATAATGTCAACCAACGGCACTGTTTAAAATTTTATGTACGTCCATATTTTTAATTGTTAATCTCTCCACTTGCGCGCCTTCCAACTGAAAACTAATTTGAAACGATGTCATTGATTACCGCTCGGCAAACACCGCTCCTCATTTGCATAAAGTTCAGCAGAGCTTAGCCGCATTTTGCTTGATGTAAACGTTTGCATCCGTTTGCAGTCTGACGCTAAAAATGTTGAAGAATGTAGAAATTGTGTCCGACTTGCCCGAAATGTGTGAGGATGTCACAAAAATGCGACCATGACACATGACCCGAAAACTCGCAGGAGCAAGACGCTTACAGACAAATCTTACAAACCCTTGCAGTTCCTCCCACAGAACTGCAAGCGGCTAGCTAACGCCTCCTTGGTGACACTGCTTTGCTGTGGTTGTTTAAAAGTTCACCGACGTCTGTGCAGGTGCATTGTCCGGTGCTCCCTCACTCAACTTGTCATCCAAATTGTCTTCTCTCTATTTTTCCCCTGTATATACCTACTTATGGTCTTTGTTTTATGGTTTTGCTGTCTTAGTTTTCATGTTTGTGCTTGTGCACTTTGGGGCAACTCGTTTTGTTCCAATGTTACTCTGAAGTATAAGAAAGACTCCAACCCCCGCCCTCCCTCTCCACACATGACTTGTGTGTCTTCTTCTACGGAGATTGGGGTGGCGCGAGCTCATGTGGAAATTTCTGTAAGTGGAGTGTAAAAGTCTGTGTGACAGGAATAGCATGTGTGTGTGTGTGTGTGTGGCATACTGGAGACTCAGGAGAACCATTACCTAGGTGTATGCTATTTGGGAGTCACCCTTGTAAGGATAACACACTGGAAGTCCACTGTGTCTGAATTTGGACACAAGTTAACATGATACTGATATGTGTAGTTTAAAAGGAGTGAGAATAGTGCTGAAAGTTAGTATGGCTAGGAGATGCTTCTGTTGCGGTCAGCTTTCCTCTCGATGAACACGAATAAAGACAGCAACCTCCCTCCTGACTATTTCTCTGAGAAAACGGCACTCAGTATCGTGTAAGATCTGTGTTCGACTTTATTTTCCTCATTCAATGCCCACTCCTGCTGTGACCAGCAATTCTCGTTGACGTATGTAGACAGCCGTAGACAGACGGGCTCGAATCTCGAATACGGCTCTTAACTTTTTCGCCTGCCTCGCTGATCTACGTCCCCACCTGCCGCCTCTCAACTGAAAAGAATAGAACGTTCCACTTCACCCGCTTGCAGGTATTTTGAGCGTAAAGCTAGCGAGTTTCTGTCGCACAGTAGAAAATTTACCGTACTGTTTGGATAACAAGCTGTAGCCACAGCCATGCCCGTTTACTTTTCTATTCATGTTGCGGAAACATTTACATCAGTATTTCTAAAAAAATAAGCTTAGAAATTGGAATTTGTTTGTAAATGGAATCGCTAACTTTATGGATTTTACTATTCGATGCAAGTGAATTGAGAAAGATGGCTAACTAGCTAGCTCCCTTGACCCAAAGTTAGTTGACGAAGAATGAAGTACCCACATACAATATTGGCCTCCCCCTCCAGTAAGTGATTGCAGCTATAATGGTAGAAAAATATTTATTAAGAAAATTATCGTACGCTGTATGATTTGTGATTGAGCATCTACCACTCAATTTATAGTATTTGGGTTTGTTGGCCGACGTGAACGTACGTCACCCCGCGCTTGCGCAGTTGCCTGGTGACCAATTAAAAATCTCAAAATCGTGCTTCAACGGCTCCCATTGAAAACGCGCCATCCCTCAGTCCATTCTCTTCTACTGTCTATGGTCCAGACCCTCTGTACAAAATGAAATGAAGTTCGAGGGGCTGGTTTACCAGGCTAGGCATTAATGTCTCTACTTTACTGTGCAATTAATTATTAAACAACCTTACTTAATAGGTTTCTTTCAAACAGTACTTTGTGGTTAAGCTATTCATGTGAGCAGATACAAAGCGTTATATTGGGTCTGAACATTAGCACGTTAGCATTAATGTTAAACTAGCCTGTGCGCTATCCCTACTCTGGTCTACTCTACTGGGCAATTAATTATTGAAGGTGTACTTCCATCGTGTTTTCATTAATTTTGCGGTGTTCTCTAGTATTAATAATTGCCCTGTGCGCTGGTTTTGATGAAAAAAATGTCCTAGTGCTTCTGTTTCAGGCTGTTTTAGTTTGGTGGAGGGGGTGGGGCCGGGAGAACGACACGATTTCACCAGAGGCGTGACACGCTCCCTGCAGCTTCCTTTGCTCCACAGTCAACTTGATAGCAGAGTAAGGTAAAGGGGAAAAGTCAACTTGACAGCGCTAAAACTGCACACAGAATGTCTTCGGAGATACAGCCTTATGTGTTTGATCCTGAATCTGAAGAAGAAGGAGAGATGGCACAAGCACAGTCGCTTCCTGACCGTTTGTCAATGAACGTTTCAGAATGGTAATATTTGCATGACAAAACAGTGCAAGTGCCCGGCTAAACGCAGTTCAGTCATTCAACTAGCCTGCTAATCTTATGCGAGTCAGTCACAGGCTAACATCATTTAAAGCCCATTCGGTCATTTTCTCTTATATGCATTTGTACACGTCTACGTCACGCAGGAGACCCTTTTCGCATTGGGTCGTTTTTCCGCCTATTGTCTTCTTTTGACTGATATAGAAAATGGGGGTAGAAAAACATTTTGATATGCAGCATGCATATGCAACTCGGGGTGACCTATCATATTTTAAAAGAGCAAGTACTAAACGGTTTCTCGTGGAAGTACAACAAACTGACCTAAATGGTTTGAAAAACCACCAGAGAACACAATCTATAACTTTCAAACAGCAATTTCTGGTTAAGCTGCCCAGATGCCAAGATGACATTGAAACTACATTAAATTAACATTTCATTGTCAACGTTAAACCATTGAAACAATGTCTGACTCAGTCCATGGATCTTCTGGCCAATCGATTTTCGTTTCATAAATCAGAATGGATAAACAAAAAATAAAGAATATTTTACATTTTTGTTTGACAGCAGAAAAACTGAAAATGCAGATCAAGTCGTTTCCTGTTTTCATCAGTACTTTTCATACATGGAATCAGAGACAACAAAAATAACCCCCTAAAATTCTGAAATGCATCTTAATCTGTATGAGAGTCCTGAACATTCCACCTCCCTTTGAAGTAACGAACGGTTTTGTTTACACAAGTGGATCAAACTTAAATAGCCCTGAAGGAAAAACTTACTTCATGTGTTGCTCCTCTCACTTTTGAGCTTTTAATATTGAAACAAGTTGAAAGTACAGCCAAAGATCAACAAAAAACTCAATGGTGTTGAACTCAACATTACAGATATTGAAACAATGTTGAAATAGCAATGTAATTATAGATCAGTGGAATTTCAATCTATTTTAAAATGCTTAACAGTAAATATCCCAATTATTACTTGCTTTATTTACAGCCAGGATTTGATGGGAAAGTGATGATACTTTTAAAATGTTTTAGGTTATTACATATGAGTTACACTAAATAACAGAACTTACCCCATACATGTAAATATTGAAAGATTTTAATGAAACGGCTCATAAATTGGTGACAATAAGTTTGTAAATGGATCTGAAAATGGACTGATGTCATCGGTTACACAGATTAGGCAACATTGCAAACCCCACAGGGCTTAAAGAGTTTGTCCAAAGTGCAGGTGAGAATTTAAGTGGAATGACAACCCATCATTAAGTTGAGTGGTGATGACATGATGTCCTGAGCTCACTGGATGTAGCTGCATCACTGTAGATGACATGTTAGCACTCTGCAGATGCAACATATTTTACAAAATGTGATCCTATGAACAATGAACATCTGCTGCATGTTCAGTTATTTTGCTGTTTTGTTGTCTTACCAGTTTAACATGAAGGACAGCTGATTACACTGCATTTAGTACATCCCTTCGAAAATCAGTCAGCAGAAAAGCAGTCTGTGAGCTCATTCAGTGGCAGTGAAGCCCACCAACCAATCGTGTGTTGTTATTATTCTGATATAATGCTGTTTCAGTGCACTTCACTTTAAGATTCACTGACCCGTCAAACGGGCTTTGGTTTCATGGCTTGGAGTCGTGAAAGACACCTGATATGATGTCATCCAAAGGATTGAACTGGTGAACGAATCCAAACGAGTTCTCGGCGAGGAACGATAATGTAACATCACTGTTGACAAACAATGATGGGAAACCTGTGAAAAGGATGCAAATGAAAGAAAACGTAGTTTCATTACAGAGCAATGTTCCTCATTGATAGTAGCTGCACTTACTTTGTGGATCAAACCCAAGCACTCAATGACTACTTCGCCATTGACAAAGTTTGTGAAAAGATTATTCACCCCTACTGTCAAACACAACTTCATGAAAACATAAGGTGTTGAACATTATGCATGCCTTTACATTGCTGACTGCAACCACTAGCATAAAGCCAAACTTTGTTAGCTAGTTATGTATCTATGCAAACATGTTTATCGATCCAGGCTTCATGTTACATTGCATTAAATTATCCGATGCTTGAAAACTATACAAAAACTCTAAGCAGGTAGTTCAACCATTGACTGTATATAGGAGGGACCAACCGTCAAACGTCATAAATGAAGCAACCGGGAGCGTGCTCGCCCCCTGGTGGACGGCTGCAGTACAACTTTTCAGCCCTCCCATTCCCATGTATCTCTATGGGAAAGTGCCACATTTTCCGTGTCACTTTTCTCCCATACAAATGTCCTTGAGTCTAACCCATATTATTTGAGAAGTAGTTTTCCTAGTCCTTCAAATAAAAAATTTTTTTTTTTCGCCCAGCACCTCATTTTTAGAATGTTATTCCAATGTTTCATTGGCCAATGGGCAACGAGATTGGGCTTGATTGACACCTCTGATTGACAGCTGCTAGAGAGAGGCTGCACCGACAGCGGTGACAACCTATCACGTTAGCTGTCATTAGTCTTACGTTGGCAGCTACAGTGAAGTTCTTCAGGCAGGCAGCTTGTCTAACTTGTTTTCGTAACATACTGTTATGAACAAATCCATACTCACAATTATATGCATGTACTACCAGACGACCTTCATTGGGAAGATTCTATGGAATTTTGCCGGTAAGTATACAACGTTCATATAAGGTAGCTAGCGTTAGCTAACCGTTATAACTTAGTTCACCTCATAATTTATCATCTACTTGAGCCTTCCCGATATCACCACAAAGATTGTCATAATATGTTAGATATTTATGGAGACGATAAGTAATACAGCTAGTGAGACATTTTATTTAAAAAAGACTTGAAACGACAAAAGTTCAACCATAGAAATGTTACTGTTACTGTGAGGCATATAGTTAGCTAGCGATATCTAACAAGTCTTTAGGTGCTGCGTTAGCATTTTACAAAGATCCAGAGATGGGTTGACGATAAACACTACGTGGATTTTAGTGCTGTCCACATGAATACTTAAGGGAAGGAAAATCAGTTTTAGCCGTTGCTGGGTAAAGTGTTTTAAAAACTGTACAGTGTATGCCAGGCTTTAGGGATGTCAGCTAGGGTTTTTGCTGTAGCTGTTGGGTTAACGAGACGGACTCGGCAGGACATTTGATGTGTTGTTAATTTACCATTATGGATTTGCTAAGCATGCAGTTTTTCAGCACCCAGTTTCTTACAATCTTTTCTTGTCAGCACGTAGATCCGAGTTCAGATAGAGGCGTAAAAACTCAAGCACAGATTAATAGATTATTAACGCATCATTTGCTTTAACTGCCTTAACAGGTGGGTATTCTCACCTCGTTCGTTGTTTTCTTTCAGTATGCTTCGAGTAGGTCGTGATATTTGAATGGTAATTAACATTGATTACATTAGATTCAGATTGTTATTGGCATAACACTGATCATTTACATTGCTGCAGGTGTGAACAATATGTACATCTGTCTGTATGTGAGTGGTGACATTTTGTTTTTTACTCTGTTGTAGATTCAAGCATTTCACCATGGAGCGCCGAGCTAGACCAGCAGGTACTGTACCTTAGTCATGATGCTCCTATACATGTGATTTTAAATAAAGATTTTCAAATACTTTGATACTCTTCCTGATTCGCATGACAGATAAAAAGTATCAGTTGAAAATACCTGAGACCTATTCCATTGTTAATCTGGTATTCTCATATTCTCAGCACAGCACATCAGCAACTGGGCTTTTTAAAGGGCTGCGCACACAGATTGTGTAGGTTTTAACCATGTATGTCTTAACAATGGCATGTCCACATTTGTAGGAAATGATATTCAGTGCTGCTGAATCAAGCATAGTTGGCCTGGTTTTTTGTAAGATGATTGGGCCCAATGTAACAGACATGACATTTTCATCACAAACCTGCAAGGGTGGTTTAAGAGGGCCCTTCTAAATTCCAAATATATGAATTATGTAAATATTACTTTAAGTATCTGAATTACTGGTTTTATATTTAGGTGGTGGTGCCTGAAATGTGGTCCTGTTCTCAATTCCTTTTCATGTTCCATTACTTACAACTTCACAGCTGAAGATCTACACTCCAGATTGCACCACTGCTGCATCCGCCACCAACTTCACAGCTGAGGCACAACACTCCAGCCTGCATCATCACGTGCCACCAACCATTGTTTTCACATAAAGCCAATGATGATGTTATGAAACAGAAACTTAATAAACAGAAAAGAATGAAAGGCTGGCAAAGCCCATGTTTTTTTTAGTTTAAAAATTAAATGCACTGTATTATATGCATAATTGAAAAGTGTTACAAGCATAACATCTTAAAAAGGAAAGTGCATGCTCAACTGATACAACACAGCTGGATGTTAGAATGTAGGCATGCTAACATGATTATGATAAAATTAAACAGTAGTTAATATTTTAATTTTAACATTTTGGTGTCACATCACTGGTTTTAATGGTTAAATGTTTATTAATAGTTATTAACAGTTAATGGCTAAATGGATTTTAAATACTTAGGAATAAAATCCACAGTTCCTTTTTCATGTTATACAAACTTGAAAACGGTAAACACTTTAAACATACTGAGTTGGGAGAGATTTCACTTTAATCTGAATTTCAAGGGCAAGCTGAAAAATGTTTAGCTGTGAATCCTGTTACAAGTACATTGAAAACACAAAGCATGGGCATGATATCCTGTTGGAGTTATGTCGCGTCTATCTTCACTTCTGGTTACTTTGACTAGAGACGAGAGGACCGATGCTGTTTTCTACCACAACCTCCTCTAGCCAATGCCCCCGCAGGTTTGTTCAGGCGGCATCTGTCCAAAAAAAAAAAGAGTAGTCTTGTGAGCAATTTTGTTTATAGTTGCCATTTGCTGGAATCTCATCCGAGATGTCTAAACAGTCTTCAGCACAAACACCACTAATTTGACATAATTTGTGTTGCATATGCATACTAGTCTGCAAGTAAACATTCATCACATTTCTTAAAGGCAACTATTAATATGGTACGCCCCACACCCTAAACAAGCACATTACGACAGCTTTGACATGACAAAAAATCACGGATGAGTGAAGATTACATTTAACCCCTCTGTGAAAGTAGCGAGATGATGTGTAAAACGATTAGCTTTCAAACAGGAGCAGTGGTAAAACTGTTCGACTTTTGTACACAAAACTGTTACTGTTGTAGTATTTAGCAGACGCTTTTCTCCAAAGCGACGTACAGAACAGCAATAGAAAAATACTGCATGATATCGCCTTTTCTGATAGGTCTGTCAATCTTACACGTCTGTTATTAAATTACCTAAATGTAGCCTATACAGTCATTTGGATTACCCAGGCTAATATAGCAACTGTCTAATGCTAACAGGCGACCTTGCCTACCCTACGAGTTGTTCTCATTTTCACGTTTGATTAATTTGACATTAATATACACCAGACTAAACAATCATCGTCTTCATTCATAAACTGTCTACATATTTCTTTGGTAGGCAATGATTTTACCGGTGACACATACCTGACAGAAGAAATAATAAGACCGTAGGATTTCCATAGACAGTAAGAGTGGGTTTCAGAGCACGGTACAGGTGTAGGCGGGACATCACATCGACTGGACATTTCTGATTGGGCGGCTGTTCCTCCTTGTACACATGCTCAACCGTTGCCAAGCAGGAAGTAAGTGGCCCTGGCTCCAAAATTGACGGTTGCGGTTGCTTCATTTTTATAGAACGGAAATGAATGGGCCCGTTATGTCCATCCTATATACAGTCAATGAGTTCAACATTCAAAGCTTGGATGACCATAATGCATGGTTACCTGAAACTGGCTGTGAAATGAACAAGCGGAGATGCAGTACCGTTGGTTAACCACACAATGGTCTCCCGGTCAACTACAATTCCACCACTTTTTCGACCATCTTTCCCGATTAACCATGTATCGATGTTTTTTTAATAACGCATATGTTCCATAAATCAACCACTTTTCAACATTACAGTTATCAACCGGTAAATCAATCATAAGGGCAACTATGCATCAACGTTGTTTCAATGTTACTGTTGGCAATGGTGATTCAAAATCTATTTTGCATTGACTTCTGACCATTTGGATGATTCTGATGGAAGATGATGTTTATTCAATGTCAGCTTGCTATCTGGGTGTTCATGTGAGCAGATCGAAGCTTTATATTGGGTCTGAACATTAGCACGTTAGCATTAATGTTAGACTAGCCTGTGCACTATCCCTACTCTGCTCTACTCTACTGGTCAATTAATTATTAAACAAACTACATTAAATAGTTTGAAAAACCTCCAAAGACACCTATCTATAACTTTCAAACAGTAATTTCTGGTTAAACTGTTCATGTGAGCAGATACAAAGCTTTATATTGGGTCCGAACATTAGCACGTTAGCATTAACATTAGACATTAGCCAGTGCGCTACTCCGATAAGGAGGCCAGGTTTGATTTTAACACCTCAATAACAAAACCCTCGCGCACACACACATTGCGTCTTTTTTCACAGTGTCACTGATATTAGACAATGCTGAATTAAGTCAAGATTTTGACCACCCAGCTTTAATTGGGGTAAAAAATCATATCGCTCAATGTTCTTTTTTTTTTGCCATATCACCCAGCCCTAACTAAAGGCAATATTCACCAGGATCAATAAAGTATTTCTATTTCATGTTATCCTCACAGAAGTACTTCCATATATGTAAACTATTGTTATTGTGTGAGTTTGTCGAATACTGTTGATTATCTTGTGTAAAGTTATTTAATTATTTTATTACACCCGCGCGCGAGTTTTGTAATCGCCAGCGTCTGTCTGTGAGAGTGATAACTGGAACAGTTCTGATCAAATTTGGTAGGTAGGTTGGGATTGTGGTCAGGACCTGCGTTTTTTTTTTTTTTTTTTTTTTGGTCATGGTCACAGGCCAGGGTCAAATGCTTGCCCTCATGCTAAGTGGATGGGAATACTTTGACAGCTCATATCATGAAAACGCTTACAGATACAGTAATGGTTTGAAAGGTCAAACTCAAGGTCACCCCATTCAAAATGCGGTTAGAAATTGGACAGCTCTAATGCAATATGGATCAAATTTGGTAGGTTGGTTGGGGTTGAGGTCAGGAGCTGCACTATTGCTTTTTTGTTTAATCAGTCTAAGGTCAAGGACAGAGGCTAAAGTCAAAGTTTTGGCCCTATGCTAAAGGGTATGATGGCACGGGTGTAGCACCTCTCTGAGTGATTATCTAGTTTAAAATTGAGTTTCAATTATGTTTTTTATGTAAATTCTGTAGCCTACTGCTAAGCCAAGGCTAGCTCAAACTTCTGTCCTCCTTTTGTAAGTCGCTTTGGATAAAAGCATCTGCTAAGTGTAATGTAATGTAATGTAATGTTAGGCTTTCGTGTTATGGTGAACTGAGCGTGTAACCAAGGTCTTCCTGCACAGTCCAGATCCAGTTTCAAATCCACAACCTCACAACAGTCATTAGTTAATGTCCCATTTGAAGTCATCTCTGTGACAGAGGACAGTAATGTGGTTGATTTATGTTCTTTTACAATACCACTGAATAAGTCACAGGTGTGAAAAGAAGAAGGTGTTTTCTTGGATGTGTTCTGAATATATGAGTTTGGACAGTTTTGGCAATGGTGAAAAGCTGATTTAGTTATTTCTTTCTCATACAGCATGTGATTATTTATGAGACTTTTAGACACAATGCAGACTGTGTTTGCATAGTAAGCTGCTTTTGAGGTGCTCCAGCCCAAACTGTACACAAGCTGGGCTTCGTACCTGTGCTGCTCTATGGGGCAAAACTCCACTGAGAAGGTCTGGCTGGCTTCTGGGACGATGGCTCCCATGCTGGGCTCCACAGAAGGCGGAGGCAGGTGGGGGTCTCCCAGCAGAATGCTGGGCACATTCCTCAGAGAGGAGTAGGATTCCAGGGCCTGTTATGAGTGAGACGTGCACAACATCTCCCAGAAATTAGTTTTTGGAGGTTGGGATGTCTGGTACTATTAAGAGATTTGTAGCGGATTCAGAGCACACAAGGGTTTGTGCAGATAAAGCCACAATGAGGAAGATTTCTGCCACACAAATACATCAGATTAAGAGAGCAGCTGCTAAAATGCCATTACAAAGCAGCAAACCGGTAATTAAAAGCTGCTGGTGACTCTGGAGTCATGCAAACATCAAGGTGAAGGATCCACCAGAGGCTTGCAGTTATGCATAAACCTTCTATTCGGACACCCTTAACCAATGCTCACAAGCAGAAACGACTCCAGTGGGCCCAGAAATACACATAATACATATTATAACACATATAAGTTTGTATGCCTAGCACATTTTCCCCACCGGTTTGCTGCCAGGAGACATACTGGGCCATATTAGGAGACAACAGACACACAAGACAATGCTGATGACATTTTACCTCACCTAAGGTAGCCAAAAAGTATTCATATGACAGTGTAAGACCAATATTAGGACTGAAAGACTCAGGAGAAGTTTCTATCCCCAGGCCATCAGAACCCTGAACACACACTTTACTGACTTTGCACACAGCTCTAGTGCGCCCCATGCCCCTTCACATTGCCCCCCCCCCCCCCCCCACACACACACACAGCATGCAGCATATAGCACATATACAGTAGGCCTCCCCACACACCCACAGCACACAGCCCTCGTGGTTGAAGCGCCCCCCCCCAGCAAGCAACATAGCCTTGCGCCTTGTGTTATGCCCCCCCGCCCCACACAGCCCTTGTGGCTTACACCCCCCCAGCACGTACAGCCTAGATCCCTCATGACACCTCCCTAAACCCTCACACACAGAGTACACAGGACATACAGCCCTCAACCACCGCCACCCCCCCCCCCCCCCCCCCCAACAGCACGAAGCTTATGCACCCCCCAATACACCCACAGGACACACAGCCAAACCCCCCCCCCCAAAACACATACACAAGTAGCATGTAGGACACGGTCCTACGTCACCTCACCTCACAGACCCCCCCCCCCCCCCCCAAACACACACACACACATACAGCACATAGGACTCAGCCCTCACGGCTCAAGACCCACTCTCCCCACACACACACTCACTAAGCATGCAGAATACAGCCCTTGCCCCCCCCACGGTGCTTGCACCACCCTCACTGCCCCCCCCCCCCCCCCCCCCTCACACACAGCATATAGCCTTGCTGCCCACCTCCCCACACACACAGCACACAAGACACAGCCACACACACTCGCAGCTCAAGTCCCCACCCACCACACACGGAGCTTGGGTCGCCCTCACTGCCCCCCCTCACTCCCAGCCCCCCCACACACATACAGCACACAGTATATGGTCTTGCTCCCCGCCTCATGCCACCTCCCTCCACCCCCCCCCCCCCCCCACACACACACACACACACAGCACAGATGTCACAGCCCTCACGGCTCAAGCCCCCCTCCCACACGCATACAGCACATATCTTTGCTCCCTGCTGCCCTCAGCCCTCTCCACACACCTTTGACCAACCCCACCTCAGCGCGGTCAGCTGCACACGCAGTGCCACGCCCCCCACACAGCCCGTCATCTGCCCCCAGAGCCAGTCCTTCCTCCCAACCATAACTGCACTTTATCCCACCCCCCTTCACCTTTTTCTACCTCTGCCCTTCTTATGGTAGTCATCCCCCCAAAATGCATTCTACGCACTTTACTCCCCACTCCCCATGCACACTCTAGACTCACAATCGACAGTTTCACTGCATGTCCTACTAGTATGTCTATGCATGTGACAAATAAAACTCCTTGTATCCTTGTATATCAAATTTGACAGTGGCTGAGGGTGTATCTTACCGGTAAGTCTTCTTTTCCACCTCTTTGGAAAAAATTGTTAAGTGCAGAAATGCACAAAAACGCGATAAAAACGCAGCAATGCATCCTTGTACTGTACTTAAACTGGTGTACTGAACTGTTACACTGAAGGCTATAACAGTGACGTTCTATTCGTATTTATGACATCAATAGCTTGACAGCATTGTGACTGGGGTTAGCTTTGACTGTCTAGCTTTGACTGTTTGCTGGCAGACCTCTCAAATCACAACACGTAGGCCTATAGGTCTCTCAGAACAGCTGGATTTTTAGATTAGTGCATATGCTGCCAATACTCCCGTTTTTCCGGGGTTTCTCACGTGTTTCAGACCCATTTCCCGCCCCCTTCCGTTTGACACTTCTCCCGGTAATCACATGTCCAAACATCAAATATTAATTCTAAAGACATGAATAATGATGTTCTCCAGTTGCCAGAGATAATCTATGAAATGTAATTTTGTCTTACACATTAAACGCTATGGAGGGCCAAAAATGACATAATTAATAATAAATATGTATGTAAAAATATGTAGCATAAATACATAAAATGACAAAAAAAAAGGGAAAGAAGTCATTTTCATTTACTGCTGCATTTATTTACATTTACATTCATTCCATAATTTATTTTCCATTTTCTCTTTCTATTTATTTACAGATGTTTTTCCCTGTAATATTTCCTACATACTGTTTTATATGCCCTGCATTTCTTTCCTTTCAACCTCTGTGGATTAAATGGTTCTGCAGTGCAGAAATGCATAAAAATGCGACAAAAACGCGGAAATGCATCTTTAATAAGAGACTGATGTACTGAACTGTTACACTGAAGGCTATAACAGTGACGTTCTATTCGTGACAGAAATTTTTGGATTTCTTAGATGCAATTTCCTGCATTCTAGTCCATCTTAGAGTGATGTGTTAGACATGTCAAATCCTATATCCCTTCTAATTAATAGCCCATATTCTCAGTTGCATGGCCTGCACAAGACAATATGGAAAGAAACAATAACCACTTAATTACTGACTTCTAGAGATTCTTATGTAAACAACAATAGCAAAATTGAGACTCATATGATACTAACGTTCAGTAGATTCAAACTGGGACTGCAGAGATGGATTACTTGTTTGCTTTTTTGTATGTTAGAAGTGGTATAAATAGACTGACAGACACAATTTCAATGCATTTTCTACTCTGTCACTATAGACCTATGCATGTGGCAATAAAATATCCTCACTGTGCTTAGTGAACAATAGGCCCATGATTTTGTAGCTAAGCATGCTGTTGCATATACTGTACACTAGATGGCAATCAAAGCTCAGGAATGGAAAAAATTACTAGTTAATGTATCATAACACCTTTAAAGTTATTCTTCACATCCCAATTTCATTAACTCATTAATTATTACAGTAGCCTAACCTAGCTAGCCGATGTAGACAGCCAAGCTGTGGTGTGCTACTAGTAGCCTACCAAACGTCAAGACTGCCGTGCTAACCCAACATAACTTTGAAATCACTGGCCTGAAACGTGTGACAACTTACTGGCTGCTACTGATGACAAGATACCAGTAGTTTTTTTAAATAAATTTTTATGTCCATGGTTGAAGGAAGACAGGCGAGTTCTGACAGACGAGCATAGATTGTGCAAAGGAGACATTAATGTTTAGAATTAGAACACATGCACGCCCTTGTTTTAGTTAGATTCTATTTTTGTAGGCTATTTGCCCATATTTTTGTAGACTATTTGTTGTAGGGTATTTGCTCATTAATCGGTTTTAATATAATTTACAGGGAGCATATTCTCAGGGCTGACATAATTTTTTTCAAAGCTTAATAAGATTCAGGGCTTTTGACGTGACGCATCAATGCTCTGCGAGCATTGGTCTGGCCAAGTTGTGCTGTAAACCCATTTCTCAGAAGGCGGGCTTAACCTCTGCCGTAGGCCTATACGCAGCGAAAGAAACTGCTTGATCCAAACAAAAAGTAGTAGTAGCCTGTAGTCATATAGAGATGGCGTTAAATGATTTTTGTCAGACGTGTGAGGTGAACATGAGAGTGGCTGGTGTTGGTCATTCAATATTGATATTCGAAAAACGAATCAGTGCGAGCAAAGGCGAAATGACCACAACAGCGTTCTCGCAAAGCCCCATCGACTTGGCTACCAGCGGGGCTAACTGATAAATTAAACGTTTACCGAAGCCGGTCGGTAATTCTATCTTACCCAACAACATTAATATTTGAATATTGTTACTTGAATGACTTATTCATGATCACAAATAGGCTTCGCTGTATTGCTTAGACAGTCTGATCCCCGCTCCAAGATGGCGGCTGTATTTCTCGTGTCCCAGCAACCAATGCTCTGTCTATGGTTTAGATAGGCAGCTTGGCCAGACTGACTTGCTCGCGAAATGCAAATGCAGCGTCACAGGCAGTATGGGAACACCCAGGCTATGAGATTCAGGGCTTCAGCCCCAAAAGCCACCCCATAGCTCCGCCCCTGGTCCAAACATCAGATATTATTTCTAAAGACATGAACAATGAAATCATTGGCTGATGTTCTCCAGTTACCAGAGCTAATCTATGAAATGTAATTTTGTCTTACACGATAAATACAACGTATTTATAATTAATTTGTTATCTCTGTCTTGCTCCTTCTATTTTTGAATATTGAGAATGGGCTTTAGCTGTGCTGGGTAAACCAACCCACTGTCATCCTTGAAGATATGAGAGAGAGTGAGCACACACACGCGTCTCTTTGCACATCGCTCATCTAAGCACAGCATTCCTGGTTATACACTTACAGAATGGACTGGAGAGTGTGGAGGAGAGGCTGGTTGTACTGGGCGACCCAATCCACTGCCATCCTGAACAGAAAGTAGAATGGACACGTCTGAGCATTTACGTCACTATTATTTAAAATTGTAATATTGTGTTTAATCAATATTAAAATATACCCTTGGCATGTTGCTAGTTCCTTTTAGTATTTCTTACTACCAGATCCACATTACTGCACATTGTTGTGTTAATCTTATAAAAATGAAGACTTACCTCACACCGACGACGGCTTCGGGTGGGTACAGCGGTTTCATCATCAGGCTCAAGGTAAGCTTTATAACGCTTGCGAGACATCTATTGGAGGAGGGGGTTTGAAAAGAACTTCAGTGTTACCTTGTAGCAGTTTATCGCCATTTAGCCTAGCTCGGGCAGTAGCTTATAGTCCCACCTTCAGATGAATATTGTGAGTTTGTGTCTACCTTTGGGTTTGTAAGACTTGCATATTTGAATTCCTCACCATTTCCTGAATCAGAAACACCCATTGAACCTTTTGGGCTCCACCACATAAATAAAACCCTCCTGGCTCTGGGACTATTAGCTCGAGCACAAGCTATTTACTCCACGAGCTAATGATGTTGCCTAGCTGCAAACGTATTAATCGTTACAAACGTATTAATAGTTAGAGTCAACAGACAAAATGTACGCTTATGTTAGGTACACAGACGATGGGGTAAAAAAGATTGTACCCATCACCGACATCAACAACTTAGAAGGTAAGACAAAAGAATATAAATTAATCCACACAGTTACTCACCTTATTCGATAACAGTTTCCAAAAGATCCTCGATGCAAGTGGTGGAGTATCCGACTGAACTATACGTCACACCAGAGAGTAAAGAACACACGTCGCTCGATGAAACCTACTGGTTCTTGAGGGATTCTGCTAGGTGGGCGGTGGTCATGTTCATAGACCAATGAAATATTTGCAAAAATGGAAGGGGTGTAAGCTCTTTGGTACTACTGTATAATAGTAAACCGAGAAACCATAAAGTTTTATTGCTAATTATGCAAATTGCCCAAAGTGCAACTTTAGGCAACCAAGCAAAATTTCATCCATTTGGCCTATTGATATTTCTGCAATAAAACTTTAAGGTACTCAACATTCCCGGGTTTAAGAGATTATTATTATTGTGATGATTATGATTATTTTTGTAAGTGAAACCTACAGGTTGATGCTGCCACAGAATCCCTCTGCTCTACACTGACCTCCTGCCTGGATACCCTGTGTCCCCTTTCCACCAAACCCGCACGCTCTACCCAGCCCCGCCCCTGGCTGACAGATACCATCCGCTCCTTGCGCACCACCCTCAGAGCTGCGGAACGAAAATGGCACAAATCTCTTCTAGCGTCATTCTCCTCCTCGGTTACGACTGCTAAAACAGCTTACTACAACAATAAAATCAGCAACACCACTGACACCCGGAAACTCTTCTGTGCCTTCAAATCGCTGCTCAACCCCCCTCCCCCACCTCCTGCCACCAATCTAACTGCTAATACTTTTGCCTCCTTCTTTACAGAAAAAGTAGCGGCTATCAGCAATCAATTCTGCGACCCACCCGGCCTCAACCTGCAACCTCCCACGATCTACGATGCAACACTCTCCTCATTCACCCCTCTCTCCGAAAGCGACGTCTTCAAACTCATCACTGGAAGCCGTCCTACCACCTGCCCACTAGACCCCGTCCCCTCGAATCTGCTGCAAGCCATCGTCCCAACAGTAGTCCCATCGATCACGTCCGTGATGAATGCTTCGCTATCATCAGGTATAGTACCAGCCGCCTTCAAACAGGCTAGGGTCACACCACTGCTCAAAAAGACCACACTCAACCCCGCCCAGGTGGAGAACTATTGGCCGGTCTCACTGCTTCCCTTCCTCTCGAAAGCCATCGAGAGGGCGGTCTCTAAGCAGGTAGTTAATTTCCTCACCCAGAATGACCTACTTGACCCGAAGCAGTCTGGCTTTAGAAGTGGCCACTCCACTGAAACAGCACTGCTTTCCGTCACAGAAGCCCTCAGGGTAGCCAGAACTGAAGGTCAGTCATCAGTACTTATCCTACTCGACTTATCGGCAGCCTTCGATACAGTCAACCACAGCATACTGCTAACTACACTCTCACACATAGGCATCACAGGCATAGCACACTCCTGGTTTACATCCTACCTCACTGGACGCTCCTTTGAAGTGTCTTGGCAAGGACAACTGTCATCAACTCACACTCTCTCCACAGGTGTTCCCCAAGGATCGGTGCTGGGCCCCCTTCTCTTCGCTATCTACACCACCTCGCTGGGCCGCATCATCCGCTCACACGGCTTCTCCTATCACTGCTATGCTGATGATACACAGCTGTACTTGTCGTTTCGACCAGATGACACCACAGTCTCTGCACGCATCTCTGCCTGTCTCTCCGCACTCTCCGCATGGATGAAGGAACACCACCTCCAGCTCAATCTGTCTAAGACTGAACTCCTGGTGATCCCAGCCCAGGAGTCAATCCACCATGATATCAGCCTGAATATGGACACTGTCACGATTGCTCCGAACAAGGTTGCTAAAAACCTCGGCGTCGTGATTGATGACCGGCTATCTTTTTCTGACCACATTGCCTCCGTAGCACGGTCGTGCCGTTATGCGCTATACAACATTAGAAAAATCAGACCGTACCTGACCCAATATGCTACTCAGCTTCTGGTTCAGGCTATGGTCATCTCTCGCCTCGACTATTGCAACGCCCTTCTGGTTGGCCTTCCTGCTTGTGCAATCAAACCATTGCAAATGGTTCATGATGCAGCAGCACGACTGGTTTTCAATCAACCCAAAAGGTCGCATGTCACTCCTCTCTTCATCAACCTGCATTGGCTCCCGGTGGCTGCCAGAATTCAACACAAAGCTTTGACTCTAGCCTACAAAGTCACTTCTGGATCCGCCCCCACCTATCTCAACGTCATACTGAATGCTTACATCCCGTCCAGAATGCTGCGATCCTCCAATACGAACCGCCTGGCCGTACCCTCTCCCAAGACAAAGCGAGGTCACTCTAAACTTTTCTCGGTTGTTGTCCCTCAGTTGTGGAACAACCTACCAGTCCCTACAAGAGCAGCAACTTCCCTCTCGACCTTTAAAAAGCTTGTGAAGACCCTTCTTTTCCAAGACTGCTTAACAAAACCAAATTCTACTAACCATCTCTTTACATAGGTACCTTCAATGTTCTCTACACATCTGTTTGCTATTATGTCCTCCTTTTGTAAGTCGCTTTGGATAAAAGCATCTGCTAAGTGTAATGTAATGTAATGTAATGAAACCTGTGTCTGATAAATTCATATTAATTTTCAGAAAATTACAGAGGACAGCAGAAAGAAACATTTATTGGCCATATTAAATGAGAAGAAAAAGGGAAAAAATGCACTACAAAAAAAAACAATACAAAATTAACTTGATTATGAGGATGACATCATGGATGACATCGAGGATGATGATGATGACTTCAGTGACCCAGGGGTGGTTCCGGAAAAACTTTATAAAAACTTAATGGAAAAATTAAAAGATGAAAAACAGAAACACAGAACCACATCAGAAAAGTTGAATACACTGAAAAGAAAGTAAGATATTGTGATCATTCTATCCTAACTAAATCAATCAATAACAGACAGCCCAACACCTTCAATGACTTCATGATTACTACCTTTGACTGTGCTTCTAAAAAAAAGCACTATTATTGTCCATGGTCTAAATGATGTCTGATCTTCATTCCACAGATATGATGATTTGAAAAACGAATTGGAAGAACTGAGGGACCTCAGGGCTGTCACCGATCAACTGAGGGATTGTGTCAGCCACTTTCAAACTTTTGTGTCATCTGGTGAGTTTAGCAAACAGACTGACAATAAGGTGAGATAAGGTAAATTGGGACATCAGGTAAAATGGGACAAATACGGCTTCAGGCCTTTATCTCTGTAAATATTAGCAGCCAATTAGTAACCATATTATTATATTGTTACTACAGATGTCATTCACAAAATATAACCTATTGTGATTGGTTTAAAGCATCACAGATGGAAGGAGCCAAGATTTAAATAGTCAGTGGACCCAACACTTGCCAGATGAGGCCCATGGCGTGTTGATTCTGTCTTAACAATCATAGGAATATTGTAATTGAATCAATGATAATATATTACAAAACATGAGTTTAATTTATGTTGTTTTATTAGGGTATTATAAAACTTTTGGGTTGTGTGCTTTACTTTTTACAAGGAAAGGGAATTATATTGAATATGGTATGTATCAGGCAAATTGGGACAACAGCTAAAATGGGACACTTTTTCCAATGGTACTGTAAAACTTTACCTGTTAAAATTTCTACTGTATTCAGTAAAATGGTATCACTTATAAGCTGTTAAGCACACTCATGGTGGCCTGTAGCCTATGTAAACCCATGCACATATCCTTGCAGGCGCACACCACACAATTACACTCGCACACACTCGCACACACTTGCACACTCGTGCTGATGTGCACACACACACAAACACAAACATAGGTGCTCCTCAAACTTGCATTAACACACAAAAGTGGACAATAAATATTTTTAAATGTATTCTTCAATTTGTGCAAATTATTTGTAATACAACTGGCCCACTGTCCCATCTCACCTGACCAGGTGTCCCATTTTACCTGAACGTTTTCTCAGACCAATGTATGGTGTCTTGTGGCATTTGACGGTTAAAACCTTTTAAGGTTAAAATATTAAGTTTAAATAGACTCATATCAAGCGGAGCAATAATTAACTTTAACCCTCTTGAGCATTTTGAATAGATTTACATGTGATCTACCAAAAAGTGTCCCAAATTACCTACTTCACCCTAATTTTGCAAATGAATTGACTAATTTGATGGATGTGGATGCACATATTTACGCTATTCTACTGTTTGTATACAGAATCACTCAGACCATACCCATGCAATCCAGTCCCGATGCCACCAGCGGAAACAGATGAGCTGGTGGCCCGATTTACTGAAAAGGATGGAAAGGTAAGCTATAAAACACACAGAGAAGTACACCCCACCTATTTTGGCAAAATATTATATTGTATCCACTTGGGATAACTATAGACATGGAACGTCAATATAACTTGTACAATTTAACAATACAACATAGTCAGTGCACAGTTTCTGGAGTGCTATATTTGTCCTCTTTTAAATATAATTCTAAACACAGCCATTAACAATAAAAAACAACCATTTACACCCCATAATTGTGCCCAAAGTATTTAATACTTTGTGTGCCAACCATTATTATTGCACTGCCTTAACCCTGGTGTCATGAGATTCACCAGAGCTCCTGTGGGCACAATTTTGGACAAGCTGTTACAATATAATATTTACAAAAATGGTAGGGGTACTTCTGCGAAATATAAGCAAACCCAATTCCAATTGTTAATGTTGACTCTTTTTCTCAGTTCCTCTCAACAAGTGTGGTGGCTCAAAAACACTGGCTTGACGCAATAAATGTGTGTTCTAAAACTTTACTTTCAACAATTTGCGGCTACAGATTCCATATTTTCAGGAAAAAAAAGTTAAATCCATTGTGGTACAATACAGTTCTGGTCACCTATTTTTTCTTTGTTATTTTTCAGGTACACTTGGGTCAGGGAGTATGGGTCCGTGGGGAGGTGTGGAGGCGCATCTGCACTACACACAAAGACTCCCTCTTTGTAAAGGAGCTGGCGGTGGCGGTATGGGGAACTGCAGCCCTAAAAGAGCGGTCCATAAGTGGGAAAGAGTGCCCAACTAAAAGGGGGGAGGCAAGGCCACCACTCTCCCCAGGCAAATTTCAGGCAGTGAAAGGTACATAATGACTCCAATGACTCCAACCTTCCATGTTAAGTTATTGTCCAGTCAATCACCAATACTGTCTCTCTCAGCCTGTTAAAGTTTCATTTTGATATCTCTTAATTTAAAAATTTACCCTGCTCAACTGTCACATCTGTTAATGGTAATTTGTTTCTGTGTGTGTGTGTGTGTGTGTGTCTGTGTCAGTGATCGAATCGAACGCAGCCTTCTTATTGTCAGTTCTTACTCTCACACTTTTTTCCTCTGTGTGTGTGTGTATACACGTGTGTGGTTGTGTTTGTGTTTCCTATGAGAGGTAATTTGCTTTTGAAATGTGCTGCTTTTGACCTTAAATAACGTGTTCCACTAAATGTCAATCAGTAGATTTTTGATATGTTATTTTAGATGTATCTAGAGATCACAAAAAACTTGGAATGAGTACTATTGCAATTTGTTTTGTGTCAAACACCAAATTGACCGGCCAATAATCCCCACTTTCAATTAGAATGTGTATTAAAGCTGATTTGTCCATATGAACCCAATGTTCATTTTAAACATTTTCTTTTTTGCAGAATGCTTCCAATGGTGGCTTGCAGATAAAGGAGTGGAGGGAGAGGACCAAAAGAACCGTCTGAAAAGCCTGGGCCATTACATTAGCCAAAAAATCATGGACATAAGGAAGAAGGAGGAAAAAGCAAAACAGACTGCACCCACAGCACACCACTACACCCTCACCCACCCACACTTAATAGTACACCTCACTTACGACACACTTTTTTTTTTTCCTTTTTATAATTGAATAAATGTTTTGAAATGTTCAAATGTCCAGTGTATGCCATTTTTCTAAAGTTAAAAGCAAAATAGCGACCAGCAATGCATGCCTCTGTGGCCATCATAAGCTGGAATTACCAGCTAGCTATAACCTACAAAACCAGCTAGAATGACCATCTTAAACGGGAATAACCAGCAAAACCAGCAATGCAAAACCAGCAGTACCAGCAAAAATGCCCATCTTAAGCTGGTTTGACCAGCAAAACCATCTTAATTACCATCATAAGCTGGATCTACCAGCTAAACCAGCAAAACTCCTGCGAAAACATAGCTTCAGTTGGTCAACCATGATGGTCAAACAAGCTGGTCAATAAGATGGTTAACCAGCAAACCATCATAAGCTGGTCAAGCTGTTTTTTTCAGCAGGGCATTCAAGCACGAGCCTCGAGAAACTGTTGCTACTTGTAGCGTAACAGCTGCCTCTGTTGGCAAAATTGTGGATGTTAATTCCCCCGGTTTGACTGATTTATACAGTTTTCAGTTTATTGCGTGTGTGACTGAAGATATTTGACCAGTTCCACTGCCTAGCAATAACAATTCCAAAATAGATTAAACTTTAATACAAAACAGCTATTGGTGTAGAGTACTTGTGAAACATCTTAAGGTTGTAAAATTGTATTTTCTTGGAATTTTAAATGGCCCTGATGAAAAATCTAGGTAAAACTGCCTGCTGTGTAGGCCTAGCATGCAATTAAAAATAAAAAAGTAGTGTACAAACAACAATTTATGAGTTGGGGCCGATGCATAGTTTACTTTTACACCAAGGGTATTACACAAATTATCCACTTGGTGGCACTGGTAACACAAAAATAAGAAGTAATGTCGACAAAATGAATCCTTTCACTGAATGCTCTGCATAGGCTTCTGCCTTACTTAGCTTGATTTGTTTGAGTTTGGCGATGGGATCCACGGCGGAGTTATCTATATCCTGACCACACGGACTGAAAACGCGTTCACAGTCATATATGATGAACTTTCTATTCAGAGCAGACCTGTCTGTTATTAGCCGAGCAAACAGTTCGGCTTATGACCTATAGCACAGTTACCGTAGCCTGACTGGTTTATGGGGATCATAACTTGACAGCTTCCTGCTCAGCCCATTCGGACTTTGTTTTGTTGAGGTGAGTTGGTTCCAAGTCAGTCTAGTGTGCATTTTCAGAATATATTTTGGCACAGGCTATGCTACAACACGCTAAGTTTGCAATTTATAGCTGTGTGGTAGGTGAAGTTATCTTCGTGAGATGAAAGCATAGTTCATAGACCAGCGCTTGACACACCATAAAGTCTCGTTCTTCCGCAATACAGAACTCTACTGTTTGTTTTAAGCTCGGTAAAGTGATGGAGTTAGCCGCAAGTACGTGATGCTCAAGGCTTTTCGCAAACCTCGGCTGTGTTTTTCTTCCGCGTTCTGCTGCTGCAGCGATGGTGCGTGACTGGACCCTGCTATGCGCGCTCTTGGGTCTGAGCTGCTCCGCCTGCGCCGCAGGAGGCCCCAGGAGACCCAATTTCGTGTTGTTTATGATCGACGACCTGGGAATCGGAGACCTGGGGTGTTACGGAAATGACACCTTAAAGTAGGCATTGGAGATTTTTTTTGTGTGTTGCATTACCCTCTCTCTCTCTCTCTCTCTCTCTCTCTCTCTCTCACACACACACACGAAAACTCATGTTGACTCAATTCCCCAAGTTAGTGTAATGGGTATTTATTGAAGTACATTATTGTGAAATGCTTTTTGGGTAATGTGGCTGTAACAAGTTAACACTCTGTTAGTTAAATGAGTACCTGAATGCCTGTCTGTGTGTGTGTTTCTGTCTGTGTGTGTCTTTCAGGACCCCTAATATCGACCGTCTGGCAAAGGAGGGAGTGCGTCTAACACAGCACATTGCCTCATCACCCCTATGCACCCCAAGCAGGGCGGGATTTCTGACTGGACGCTACCCCATACGTTCTGGTAACACACACACACACACACATACACACACACACACACACACACACAAAGCATACCCATTCAATCACAGATATGTAAGCTATGCAAATACAGACAGCCTCCTCTCCACACCATCCCATAAACACACATTCAAACACTCATATCTATGTATGTACTCACACATCTGGATGCAGAAACGCACACACATGCATATAAGCATATCAACACTGACACACACACACACACACACACACACACAGCAAATGTGAATGGAAAGCATATTTCAGATGCCTTGAATGAGAAAACTGTGTGTATGTTTGTGTGTGTGTGCAGGTATGGCAAGCCAGTCCAAGGTGGGTGTGTACATCATCTCAGCAGCCTCAGGAGGATTGCCTAGTCAGGAGCTGACCTTTGCCAGACTGGCCAAAGAGCAGGGCTACTCAACTGCTCTCATAGGTGCCTACCTTTGACCTTTAACCTCTACTCTCATAACATACGTAAATCTATTATCGGCCGGGTGGTGAGAGACATTTCGATGCTATATCAGTTTCAAAAGAAATATTATAAGTGGATTTACTCAAACCAAAGGGTTATGGGAGCTGAATTTGTCTATTTTCACAGCGATAACTTCTTTTTTCACCAGGTAAAGCCTAATTTTAAGTGGAACAGCAACAATAATGGCTGATGATAGGCAGTATGTCGATAATAGGATCACTTCCACTAGGTGCCTTTATTTGTCCTTCAACCTCTACTCATCCACTCATATAGCTGCTGAAGTTTCTAAATTTGCTCAGGTATTTTTTTTGGCTCTTTTATGGCTGTATTGTGACAGGATAGTGAAGAATAGACATGATATGAGTAGGAGAGAGAGATGGGGTAGGGTAAGGTTGGGAAATGCACCAGGACGGATTTGAAACTGGGTCCCCATGGACACTAGGCCATACATGGTCAGGTGTTCTAACCACTGCACCACAGCACCCCAGGTCATTCAGTGCATTTATGCTAGCAGTGTTGATTTGCTCTCAAAATGTGCCAGATTAAGATCGAAATATTGTCTCGTTTCTAATAAAAAAAATATAAGAGTCTAAAAGGCAAAGCAAGAGTTAAGTAGAAGAACTCATATCCTGAATAAATACTGGGAGCAGGACCAAAGAATAGTCGACATATGCAAAGAAGAAAAAGTCAGCTCAACCAGGTTTATGCTTCCAAGTTTTTTTTTATTTTAATTTTATTTTAACCGTGATGTTTCGGGCTAACTCACCCTTCCTCAGATGTGTGAGGCATGTCTAAAAGCAATTCGCAAATCTTTTTTCCTCTTTCTTCAGTATGTTGTTTTGATTTGGTACCTGCTAAAATACTATTGGATGTGTGGATAGAGTGTAAGTACTTAATGTTACATACTGTTACACACTTTGTACCTGCACCACAGGGTCAAGGGCTCTGACCACTGCGTTACAGCATACCATAGGATAGGTGCTAAGCTTAGACCTTAAACCTCTACTCTGTTGCTCTAATAGATGTCCATCCTGGTACTTTCATATCTGCTCTCATAGGTGCTCAGATTTGACCTTTAACCTCTTCTCAACACTTCTTCCACCTTTAACTTTTTAACAAAGCAAAACCCATAGCTACAAATTTGGAATACGGACTGTATCCAGGTTGATTCCAGAGGTATTCTAGCTTTCACTGAAAGGTTTTCAACTGCAGTTCGTCGTCCTGTACAACACAAGATGTAAATTAGCCTAAGGCTAACTCTGGTACGGTGCATCAAATTTATAAACATTTATGTTAATAACTGTACATGATCCCTTACAAATAAAATTAATAAAATAAAAAAATAAATAAAACAAGTAGAAGTAATATCGGCTCAACCGCTACCGTAGGTCCTCAGACATGAACCTCTACTCACCCACTCTCTTGGGTGCTCAACTTTGACCTTTCACGCCTGTATTTTTTAGCCTGTGTGTGTTCTGCTCGGTATGTGTATTTGCGTGTGTGTGTATGTTTGTGTATGTTCTGCGTGTGTTTAAATGTTGATTTTTTTTTCATCCCTGACCCAGGCAAGTGGCACCTTGGCCTCAACTGCGACCGTCACGACGACCTGTGCCACCACCCTAACCGCCACGGCTTCGGCCACTTCTACGGCATCAGCATGACCAACCTGCGCGACTGCCAGCCCGGCCACGGCTCCGTCTTCCAGCACGCACTCACCCACGTGCCCTACGGCGCCCTGGCGGCCGGCGTCCTCTCGGTGGCGCTGCTGCACGTGTGGGGCGTGGTGCGCGTGTCTCGGCGGGCGGTCCTGGCCGCGCTGGGCCTGGTGACGCTCGCTGTGACGTTGTTCTTGACTTTCGTCGCCACCTTCCGCGAGCTGAACTGCTTCCTGATGAGGAACGGGGAGGTGGTGGAGCAGCCGTACGTGTCGGAGAACCTGACCCGCAGAATGACCGCGGAGGCTCTCCACTTCCTGGACAAGTGAGTGGAGAACACACACACCCACACACACATAGTTATGCGTGTTCAAACAAACACACACGCACGCACACACACACACAACCTGACCCACAAATGACCACTGACCGCAATGACTTCCTGGACAGGTGAGTGGACAACACACACACATAGGTACTCACACAAGCGCACACACGCACACATACACACCACAACCTGACTTGCAGGATGACCGTTGAGGCCCTCAACTTCCTGGACAGGTGAGTGGAGAACACATACACACACACACACACACACACACACACACACACACACACACACATACATAGATATGTGCACGCACTCAAACACACATACACACACACACACACACAACTTGGCCTGCACAGGATGACTGCTGAGGCTGTCGACTTCTTGGAGAGGTGAGTGGACAGCACACACACATAGATATACAGAGATACACACACACACACACACAAACACACACATGTACACATGTACACACATACATCTGCCCCTTATAAGGATATGGCCATAGATCCTCACGGTTTTCCCCAGAAAGCTTAATATAACTCAGCCGGACACGAAGGAAAAGTGCTGTTCTTCGTTTATTGTAATGAAGGGTACTAACAAACTGCATAGGGCGGACATAGTCTGCAGTACTTGACCAAATAATACATTTAGGGTGCGTTTAAGGAGCAGCAACAGATATACACGCACGCATGTTAAGTGTAGCAGAAGGGAGAGAGAGGAGAGGGGGCCACCAAAAGTGACATCATCAGAGAGCAGTCATTACACCCTACACACACACACACACACACACACACACACGCACGCAACCTGGGGTCCGTTTCCCAAAACCGTAGTTGCTAACTAAGTTAGCTACTT
Source organism: Coilia nasus (assembly GCA_027475355.1). NCBI lineage: Eukaryota > Metazoa > Chordata > Actinopteri > Clupeiformes > Engraulidae > Coilia > Coilia nasus. Next base: position 22,833,000 of record CM050220.1, on the reverse strand, counting down.
TGTTGGTTGCAATGCAATTTCCCATTGCCAACCAACTAAGTTGCTAACTGGTTAGCAACTATGGTGTTGGGAAACGCATCCCTGGCCTGCAGAATGACCGCTGAGGTGCTCAACTTTGTAAACATGATCTGAAGCTTCTAGAAGGCAGGAGGAAAAGATGCTCTATGACCCCCTTTGTGTGTGTTCTTTTTGAGGGCTTACGAACCAGGTGTGTGTTTGTGTGTGTGTGTGTTCTTTTTGAGGGCTTACTAACCAGGTGTGTGTTTGTGTGTGTGTGTGTTCAAAATAAGTCTGTGAGTGATAAGTTTGTGTGCATTTAGAACGTTGTACGTTTAATTGAGTGGATTTGTCTTTATGAAAGCTCTGTGTGTTTATTTTAATTCTGTGAGAGAGTGTGTGTGCTTATCATGAGAGTGTGTGTGTGTGTGTGTGTTTGTGGTGTGTGTGTGTGTTTGTGGTGTGTGTTTGTTTTGTGGTGCATGTGTGTATGTGTGTGTATGTGTTTGCGTGTGTATGTGGTGCAAGTGTGTGCGTGTGTGTGTGTGTGTGCGTGCATGTGTATCTGCAGAAACGTGGACAAGCCCTTCCTCCTCTTCCTGTCCTTCCTGCAGGTGCACACGGCACTCTTTGCCTCGCCTCACTTCCGGGGTCGCAGTGCACACGGTCTCTATGGCGACGCCGTCATGGAGGTGGACTGGAGCGTAGGTAGGGGGCACACACACCCTTAAAGCTGTGTGTGTGTGTGTGTGTGTGTAAGAGAGATACCCTGACTGCTAACCTGTGTGTGTATAAGACACACTACCTTGACTGTGTACCTGAGTGTGTGTCTGTGTGTGTGTGTGTGTGTGTCTTTTTGTGATATTTTTAATTTATAGCTTCAGGTGAAATATTGCAGATGTTCAATCACCTATAGCTTGTAGACCTGACACTGTGTGTGTGTGTGTGTGTGTGTGGTGTGTTGGTCATGTAGGACTGGCTGCTGCTTGTGGAGTAGATGGTTTGTATGTTAGTGTGTGTGTGTGTGTGTGTGTATAGTATGTATATAAATACTATATATAGTATATATAATATATTTCTCTTCCTCTAGGTGAGGTATTGAGAGCGCTGGAGCATCTGCAGCTAGCAGAGCAAACGCTAGCTGAGTGTGTGGGTGTGTGTGTGTGTGTGTTCTGTGTGTGTATGTGTGTGTAACATATTTCTCTTCCTCTAGGTGAGGTATTGAGAGCGCTGGAGCGTCTGCAGCTAGCAGAGCAAACGCTGGTGTACCTGACGTCGGACCAAGGGCCTCACCTGGAGGAGATCTCTGTGCGGGGGGAGGTGCACCACGGCTCCAGTGGCATCTACAGAGGTACAGAGGCCCCCTCAAACCCCCACAGCACCTGCCCACTGTACCCCCCAAATCACCATAGCACACATCCATTCTGTGGTCAGCTGTGTGATCATATTTTATGTATGTATGTATGTCTGTTTGTATACATGTTTGATTCTGTGTGCGTGTGTGTGTGTGTGTTTGCATACCTGTATGATGTCATGCGTGCTTGCTTGTATAATTTAATTGTGTGTGTATGTGTCTATACCTGTGTGTGTGTGTGTGTGTGTGTTTGTATACTTGTATGATTCCGTGTGTGTGTGTATGCTTGTATGATTCTGTGTGTGTGTATGCGTGTATTTGTTTAATTGTTTTTTGTGTTTGTGTGTGTATTTGTGTGAATGTCCCGTCCCCTCACGCAGCGGGTAAGTCCACTAACTGGGAGGGGGGGATCCGTGTGCCGGGGCTGCTGCGCTGGCCAGGGGGGTTTGCTGGGGGGAGGGACATCTCTGAGCCCACCAGCAACATGGACCTCTTCCCCACCGTGGTCCAGCTCGCCGGAGCCACCATACCTCAGGACAGGTGAGTCAGTATACCTCAGCACAGGTGAGTCAGTAGCCCCTTTCACACTGCACGACACGAGGTGGCGACACGGTACGACACGCTAATTTAACCCGGGACCGCAGTGTAAAAGCACGGCGTGTTTTTGACCCCTCTTCTGAAAAGGTGGGTTGAGGAGGCATAGCCCAGTGGCACTGTACGCCACGCATATTGCTGTTTTAAAAGTCCTGATGGTGGGTGGTGGCAGTTTATGAAACGTCACCATACCACACCCTGCGCCCCGTCTCGCCTTGGCTCGTGTTCACATACGCCCCGGGTTGCAAAAAAGTGTAGGGTCCGAGGTGGGTCGAACCCCGTGTCGGCAGTGTGAACGCAACAGACAACCCACTAATTTCGACTGAAATTACCGGTAATTTTGGCAGTGTGAAAGGGCCTAGTGTATCTTTAACACAGGTGAGTCAGTAGACCTCAGCACAGAGTCAGCGTATATTTAGCATAGGTCAGTCAGTATACTTCAAGACAGGTTAGTCAGCTTATCTTCAGCACAGGTGAGTCTGTATACTTCAGGACAGGTGAGTCAGCCTACCTTTAGCACAGGTGAGTCATTATATCACAGGACAGGTGAGTCAGCATACATTTGGACAAAGAGTTTCATTTTACATTTTAACCATATACAAGTTGGTATGTTTATGGTTTTGCAATGGTCACCTTGTGTGTGTGTGTGTGTGTGTTTATGTGTAGGGAGATAGATGGCCGTGACCTGATGCCACTCTTGCGAGGAGACTCGGAACGGTCGGAACATGAGTTCCTGTTCCATTACTGTAACGCCTACCTCAATGCTGTACGCTGGGCCCCACGCAATGGTGAGACAAACACAAACACACACACACTGAAACACACTCACACACACTCTCTCTGTCTCTGTCTCTCTCTCTCTCTCACTCACTTATTTATTCTCACACACATACACACACACACACAGTCTCTCCCTCTTCCACACAGAGACACACCCAGACACACCCAAGTAGCTTGCATTTCAAGGTTACACATACCTCTCCATTTCATTTTTTTTTGTGATGTCATGTCGGTCAGTATTGTACTGTATGGTGTGTCTGTGCTGTCGGTTTTTACATTACATTACACTTAGCAGACGCTTTTATCCAAAGCGACTTACAAAAGGAGGACATAATAGTTAACAGATGTGTAGAGAACATTGAAGGTACCTATGTAAAGAGATGGTTAGTAGAAATTAGTTTTGTTAGGAAGGAAAGCAGTCTTGGAAGAGAAGCGTTTCAGGTGTATGGTGTCTGTAGCTGCTGTTCCTCAGCCATACGTGATGCGTGTTTCAGGTTCTCCTCGTGTCTCGTTCCGTCAGGTTCAGCAGTGTGGAAGGTGTTCTTCTTCACTCCCATCTTCCACCCGGAGAACAGCTCCGCCTGCTTCCACACCCACGCCTGTTTCTGCACGCCCGGCTACGTCACCTTCCACCAGCCCCCGCTGCTCTTCGACCTCTCCCGGGACCCGTCCGAAAGTCAGCCGCTCATCCCGGACACCGAGCCGGCCTTCCACGCCGTCCTGCAGACGGTTGCCGAGGCGACGGAGAGGCACCGGCGGGGGTTGGTGCCCGTGCCCGACCAGCTGGCGCCGACGCATCTGCTGTGGAAGCCCTGGCTGCAGCCCTGCTGCTCCTCCTGGGGCCAGCTCTGTCGCTGCTCCCGCGACAGCCAGCAGGGGGAGCTCCCGCTCTCTCACTGAGGGCTTCTGCAGCCCACAGCCTCAGCCTCAGCCTCAGCCGCGTCTGGCCCGGAGCAGGGCCTGACCCGCACAGCACCAAGGCAGAGAGAGACGGGAACAAATAGCATCACTCAGGGTTAGCGTCTGACTGTGGGACAGGTGACAAACGGGCTGGTCTAACAGGCAGTGGATTGGCAGTGGGGATGGGGGTGGGGAGCTGTTTTGTAGAATGAAGGTGCAGCAGGAAGTGACCTCGTTTACACGTTTTGCCTCCTCGTGACTGTACTTCTCAATGGCTCTGACTCACACGCTCGTCTCCATGGTAATGCATTCTGTCAGAGCATCCCAAGTGTTTACAGACCACTGCTGTCAGGGAGCAGACAGGTGTGTTTGTTTGTGTGTGTGTGTGTGCACATGTGTGCGTGTGTGTGTACGTGTCCGTGTGTGTGTGCTTTTCTGCATAAGTCACTTCTGAAAATGTGTTGCATCACTGGCGTGCAACGGTGCGTGTTCATGATGTCTGTGAATGAAGGGGCTTTAAACCTCAAAGCTTCATGACACATTTTGGCAAAGACAGAATTATTTGTGTAAAAATACACACCACATTAAAGGAATAAAAATGACTGTAGTAATGTAACAAAAGATGTGTAGTTGACTATAACTACCATTTTAAGCATAGCTTGTAGCATTTGATGGACAGTCAGATGGTGTGGATTGGGTTTATGCTTGTGTGTGTGTGTGTGTTTTGTGTGTGCAGCACTTTTTATCAGTGTGTGTGTTGTGCTTGCAGAATGCTTGTGTTAGTTAAATGAGTACCTGAATGGCTGTGTGTGTGTGATGAACGCTAGCTGTTTATCACTGTATGCAAGTATGTGCCTGATGAACTCTAGCTGTTAATCACTGTCTGTGTGTGAGTGTGGGTGATCAACGCAAGCTCTTTTTCATTGTGTGTGTGTGTGTGTGTGTGTGTGTGTGTGTGTGTGTGTGTGTGTGTGTGTGTGTGTGTGTGTGTGTGTGATGAACACTAACTGTTTATCACTGTGTGCCCCTCTGTTGGTACTTTCCGTGCCTGAGTTCCCAGTGCAATAAAGAGATGGAGTGTGTGTGTGCGTGTGTGTGTTTGTGCGCTATTTGGGCAGTGCTGGAGAAATGGTCTGTGTGTGTGTCCTTCTGTCTGGCTAGTGTCTAAGAGATGGAGTGTGTGCTGTTTTCTGAACGCATGGATTGAGACACACACACACACACACCCACGAGCATGTGTGTAGCAGTGTTAGCCTCCAGCCCATCCCCTCACAGGTCAACCTTCTGACTCTCCCTCTCTCTCACTCCATCCTCTCGTTCGCTCTCCTGTCTCTCCCTCCTTTACTCCACTTGCCACTCAATCTTTCTCTGCCTGCTATCTCCCCCCCCCTCCTCTCACCATCACCCACCTCCATCTCTCCCCTCTCCATCTCCTATCCTCCTCTCTATCTCTCTTCTCTCTCTCACACCTCTTCATCTCTCTTCCACTATCTCCTCTCTCTTTTAGACCCCACTAACTCTATGTCTCTCTCCTCACAATTCTCTCTCTCTCTTTCTCTGTGCTGATCTGTGTCTGTCTGCTATCTCCTCACGCCCTGAGGGAGCTCTCTGCTAAAGTGTGCCTTTCGCTCTAAGTGAGCGGAATAACAAACATGGTGCCTATTTCAGGAGCTTCATGTACTATTAAAGTGGCCTGCTGGCAAGTGGCATACCCCCTCTCCCCCCCACCACCAATTTACTGACATGAACCTGCCTGAGTCTACCAATCAGACCGACTAAACTAACCTGCCCGTGAAACAAATCACAACCGCAATTGCTAACTAGCTTAAACCAGCTAATGAACTCAGCAATTATGCCCCAATTTACAACAGCATATTGGCCAGTCACAACAACTAGCTAGCTTAAATTAACGAACTATCTTGCCAGTGTGTCTAAATTTAAACAACAATTTGTCTGAACACAGAATAAGCTAAATGCTTATGCAAGGCAATGAAACCTCTGTAATTAGCAGAAGGTTCACAGGTAATGGCACCTGTAACAACCTTTGTAAATAGGGAGCAATGAAACCTAAGTGTACTAACACTTGTGGCACCTGTGTGACTAGCGTGTCCACAAGTTATGACAACTGTAGTAGGTAGTAAGGTGCGAGTAAGTACTGAGATGTGAGTACGTAAGGATCACCTGATGTTCATGTTTTCCAGTCACAGTCCCAATTTTGATGGTCTGTCCCTGATAAAGCATACATAAACCCATTTTTTCTTTGGATTTTGTAGCTAAAACGTTTGTTCTTTTTAAAATTATTTTGACTAACTGGGAATATCTCAAGTTTTCATCTCAAACGGTCTAGTCACCCTATGGTATTAAGATGTATTCTGTATTGCGATGTATTGATGTAAGTAGCAAATAGTCCACTTAAGTCTCTGGTGCCAAGTGGCTCCCTGCTGGTGTGTTTGAGTATAAGGTGTGATGTTATTCTTAGAGACTAGAACCGTTCCTGTAATCGAATGCACACCAGACCACACTACAAACCTGGGGACTGTAAACACACACAGGCACACACATATTAGAAGCCTGAGAACTGTAATCCCCCACACAAACACACAGGAACCCTGAGGGCTTTGATTACACTCCTACACACACAAAATACATTGGAACCCTGAGTGCTGAAATCAAACTGTGAACATTGTAATCTGTTTCCACTAGAATAAAAGAACAAATATATGTGTGTGTGTGTGTGTGTGTGTGTGTGTGTATGCATATACACACATTTTATTAGGCAAATTTCCACTAAAAGATGGAGGCAGGCACACTGTTATTGCATTTGCATACACACACACGCAGTAAAACAGCAACTTGCTTATATAAAAGCAGGTGCAATGCGCCCCACCTACATACACACAGAGATCCATCCAATAACTTGTGAGTCCATAATGTTCCTTCCCTTACACACACACACACATACAAACACACACACACATACACACACACACATGGTGGCAGCACCACCCTGCTGAAGTCAATCACAGAGACGTTGGTGAAAACGCTGCTTCTTTTCAAGCACCACTAGACCACAAATCCCCGTGTCAATTTGTCTTCTGTGCATCCACTGAAGAAGAGCGTGCACACACGCAAACACACACACACACACACACACACACACACCGGCTCCCTCTGTGATAGCATCACTCTAATGCTTTGCAGGAAAACACTCTTCACAGCAGGAGGCACACACTTTTCTGGAGGACCGGCTGTATCACACAAACACACACACACACACAAACACATACAGCTCTGCTTTAGCCCACAAACACACACTCAGGCTCTAACTGCACATGTCAGATCACAGCAGGTGACACTAGAACACAGATGTGGCTTTTTAAAAAGTGGGTCTCACACACGTGTAGACAAAATCTGCCAACTTCTCGCACGCGTGTGTGTGTGTGTGTGTACAAAATGATAACAGTATTGACAGAATGGAGAAAAAAAATGAGTAACTGTGTAGATCTCAGCCTAAAGTGTTTATAAGACCATAGCAATCAATTAAAAGTTAAGTAAAGTTTATTCATTAATACATGAATCAATTTATAACACACCCCAGCACCTCATGACAATATCATAATGGGCTTGTTTGAAATGACTGGCTGGCTAGTGGCTGGTTTAAAGCAATGCATTCTGGACTTGAAATGGTGACGGTTTTGGACAATCTCATCCGAACATTAGTGTACCACATGGGTGGGGACAGTGTGGTACAGTGACGTTCAGTCCAAAGAACGTCACTATTTCAAGTCCAGAATGCATTGCTTTAAGCCAGCCACCCAGCCGATCTCAAACAAGCCCAATTACACCTCATGACATCACGTGTCACCATCACAACATACTAATTACACCTCAGCTCACTCATCCAGCACAGTGCTGCTATTCTTCACTATTGGTCCTGTATGGAGTTCTCTTCAGTCTGAGGTTGCACTGGCTGTTTTCAAAATTTCTCTTTAGCCAGTAGTCACACAGACAGTCCAGTCACACATCCATCAGGCTCATATGGCCATCACCGTTTCTTCCTAAGTAAGTGGGTGACACCAAGTGTTCACTCTACAGGGAGTGGACGACATCCATTTTTCCCTCTTGAGGAAGTAGACGATATCCAGTGTTCCCACCTCAGAAGAGGGATGCTAGGCAGTGTTTCCTCTTGAGGAAGTGGATGATTATCTAGTGTTCCCTTTTCAGGAAGTGGACAATATCCAGTGTTCCCTTTTTTTTTCAGAAAGTGGACGGCGCCAAATGTTCTGTCTTCAGGAAGCAGACGACGTCCAGTGTTCCCTTCTGAGGAAGTGGACAGCGTCCTCGTATCCTTCCTGTCCGAGCGCACGCATGCGACTCTCTGATGGGGGGAAGAGCGCCTGGTTTAGACGCAGCAGGTTTTGGCGGGAAAACTACAACACATAACAAAAAGAACACACAGACATGTGAGGACCTCACCTAAACAAATTTGGTGTGGGTGTGTATTGTGTGTGTGTGTGTGTGTGTGCGCGCACGTGTATGCACGTGTGCATGTGTGTGACACTCGAGTGTGCACTCATGTTGGCAAGGTGTGGCATGAGGGAGGTGCGTTTGGTATTTGGTGTGTGTGTGTGTGTGAGAGAGACTCATGTTGGCCAGGTGCAGTGTGAGGGAGGTGAGATTGGTGTGTGTGTGTGTGTGTGTGTGTGTGTGTGTGTGTGTGTGTGTGTGTGTGTGTGAGAGACAGACTCACATGTACGCTCATGTTGGCCAGGTGCAGTGTGAGGGAGGTGAGATCGGTGTGTGTGTGTGTGTGTGTGTGAGAGAGAGACTCACGTGTACACTCATGTTGGCCAGGTGCAGTGTGAGGGAGGTGCGTCCGTTGTGTGAGGGGCAGATGTCCAGAGGGCCACTGAAGGGTGAGACGGTGATGGTCCTGCCCTGGGGCATGATGGGAAGGCTGTCGGTGAAGCCACCATCAATCCACGTCTACACCAGGAAAATACACATACAAACATCATAACACTCTATTACCACCTTGGCCAATCACAAGGAATGGCACAGATAAGACCATCCAATCACAGGGAAGAGCACAACGACTCTCCTAAGGTCAGGAAACATTCTTAGTCAATTAGGAAGTAGCATATATAAATCACACAGGTACATACAAGAATTACCCAACCAAAGATAGAGAAAAACATGTTCTGTCTAGCTAGCCAATGAGAGAGCAGCATGTACCCAGCTAAGTGGTGTGTTTACCTGTCCCTGGAACTCCACTGGTTTGAGTCCTGCGTAGAACGGCACAAAGCTGCTAGCTAATAGAGCCTGCAGAAACACACACACCCACACACATATACAAAGACAAAGTTCACCAACAGATGTGATTGTAAGCGTGCGCGCACATGTGTGTGTGTGAAACAAATAGCAAGAGAGGAGAGAGCCTGTGAAGTTTTGGGAGAATAATGTGTTAAATGTATAAGCTCCTCTCTGGAGTTTCAGTTGGACATGGGGTATGTGTGTGTGTGTGTGTGTGTGTGTGTGTGTATGTGTGTGTGAGTGTGTGTGTGTGTGTGTAAGTGTGTGTATGTATGTGTGTGTGTTACCTGTATTAACTCATCTCTGGAGCTGAACTTGGACACTATGTGGTTGCGGCGTGTTCTAGAATGAGTGATAGACACGTGGAGGCGGTCTTCAGCACGCTGGTGTGCATCACAGGGGAGAATCTCCTCTATGCCTTTCCTGAGAGAGAGACGAAACAGAGAGAGTGTGTGTGTGTGTGTGTGTAGGGGTGAGGAGAGGTTACCACTGAAACATTGAAGTTCATTAAACAACAGATCTGATTAATAATAGCTCTAAAAGCACAAGCGTATATGATCTCTTTTTCTCCCTCTGTGTGTGTGTGTGTGTGTGTGTGAGAGACCCAACCTGAGCTCCAGCATAAAGTCGTATCCGGGTGTGATGGCTCCCAGTGTCTGTCTCCTGACGCTGTGAGCGAAGCGATACGCAAAGTCTTTACAGCTCTGCCAAAACAAAAACACCGTCACCTCTTCACCAAGTGTTGCATTTCTTCTAGGCTTTGTGCCAATGGCTGTGTGTATGTGTGTGCTCTCTATGTGGTGAGAACTCATGAGGTGTGCATTGACAGTGTTTGTCTGCTCTCTGATGCTGTGTGTGTGTGTGTGTGTGTGTGTGTGTGTGTAATCCTTGTATGGCTTATATGGTTTGCCCATGGTGTGTGTGTGTCTGTGGATGGATCTGCTTGTACATTCCTGTATGGTGTGTACATGTGCTGCCCATGTTGTGTGTGTTTGTGTGTGTGTGTGTGTGTGTGTGTGTGTATGTTCTTACCTCCAGCTTGTGTGGTGCGGTGAGCAGCACGGTGGCCACGAGAGCTCCTGCTGAAGCCCCCCCGCAGGCGTGTAGCCCCCCCAGCAGCCTCTGGCCGTGCCTCTGCAGAGCCCCCAACACCCCCAGCTGGTAGATGCCCAGGAACCCACAGGCAGCAAACGACAAGTTCACCGCCATCACACACACCTCACAACCAAGGACCTGTGGAGATACAAGAGGAATGAGATATGGATTGATGGATAGATGTATGTGTGTGTGTGTGTGTGTGTGTGTGTGTGTGTGTGTGTGTGTGTGTGTGTGTGTGTGTGTGTGTGTGTGTGTGTGTCTAAGACATACCTAAAACGTGCCTGTTTCAAAGATTTTATTTCTGCCTTGCTTAAGTTTTAGCTAATTTGAAATTATGCTGGCTATGCTCCTATGCCGCACGAGGATAGAAGACTTTGATTATGAAGTTACAGCTGTTGTGCTAAACTGTTATGCTATGTAAGACTACATGTCATGACTACAACTTAGTTGTCAAAGTGCTGTATTGCCTAACGTAGTTTTTACATGTCCATGGGGCTCACCTAGTTGCCACATCCCTCTCAGGTTACGTAGCATATAGGTTAGATTGCACAGGTTGTCGGAATCGTTTTCCTATCGTCAGCTAAATGCAACGCAACAGAACAACATAACTTACAGATCAATCAACATTTGTTGCTACTACTGGCAATTATAAAGAAAAGAATCGACTGATTTACCTATTCCTACTGAGCCGAGTCAGATGTGGTAATGTATGCTCATTTTCGATGGCTTCAGAAGTCCCGAATATGCACAGAAAGTCATCTGAATCAGCACATTAATAAAAAGCTTACGCGGTGACAGCTCGCATGTTGTCCTTCTGGAACAGGAGCATAGACCATAGACTAACGACATGACGTACACCAGTGTTTTTCCTGTAAGAGATTTCAAAATAAAAGTTCTGCACGCAAGATCTGTCTGGCGGGAAGAAACCTGTAAAAAAGGGCTCAGCTTTGTCAGTAAAGTCATGTTGTACTCAGTAATCATAGTAGTGCACACTTGAACATCTAATAGTGCACTTAAAAGTTGGAATAATGAGAACTGTCATGGCATTTTTTTTCACATAGCACGTGTTTTCACACACATAGTTTCATATTTATTTATTTGTATAACATAAATTAATGTAGAGATAATCGGTCTTATTGGAAATGGGAAATGTGTTCATTTATAAATGTTTGTATATGCCTACCTGTATGGGGCAGAATGGTGACCTGGGTTCACATAAGATTTTTGATCTCTTTTTGACCTAGTTGTATGGATTTAAGAAAACGTTTGTAAAACTTGTGTAATCACCTGTTCATGTCTTAGCCTTAGTTGGCAATAACTACGTTTGACACTTGGAGCATTTTGAAAATGCAGATACAACAACTCTGCTGTTTTATTAAATCAGGATAAATGTTTATCGTGTGGGTGTGGGTGTGTCGCTAGGTTGTTAAGTTACACTTGAGTCCACTGAATAATATTTTGGTGTTTTATTTATTTTTATTTGTTCTGTTTGCTCAGTTTATTTGTTTGCTTAGTTGTTATTGTGATATGCATTATGTAGATATTATTTTCACTATCATTTTTTGTCTGAGTTCACTGGACTGCCTACAGTGGTCAAAGTTGCCATAGAACTGGGCTCACATGGACCCCATCACACTTTCTCCGGTATACTATCCAGATAATTGGAGGACACGCTGGCCACTAAAGATTGTAGATAGGCCAAGATACTTCATTGTAGTTCATGTCTATGGAATCGAAGTGGGGATCAGTTAATCAATTCATCAGCCTGCATACAGGTGTGTGTCGTTAACGTATGACTAATGTTTCTACAGCTCGTGATTTGTCCCCGCATGACCCCACCCCCCCAGTAATGGTTCCAGGAACTGGATACCTGCTGTACCATCTTGCTGTAGGACATGTGGTCACGTACTGGTTTGCCTTTGTGTGCTGCTGAGACAGCTACTGTCCCCACCCATGTGCTGCATCTGGGAGCTACGGATCTGTGGTTGCTGCCTGGCATCTGGATCAGTACTTTCTGGCTCCTCATCCTGCATGGCCATAGGCAGGCCCGCTGACAATCTTGACTGGGCCCGGGACAAGATAATCTGATGGGGCCCCCCTTCCCATAGTCCATAATGTAAGGAGGGACAGGTTCTGGGTCCCCCTTTTCCAGGGCCCAGACCAAGAGACCCGTTTGTCCACCCCCTGTTGGGCCGGGCCTGGCCTTAGCCTACATTTTCTTTCTGGAGGCGTGGAGTGGCTCTGCCTTTACCCAATCAGTGACGTTGGGTCGTGACATGCCATTAGCCTGGCTAAAACCTGCCCACGCACTACAATTTAAATGTAGCACACAAACTTGACATCATCACTTACAAACACTCTCTCTGTTTGCTGATTGGTCTGGCAAAATGCTGCCTGAAACAACCATATCAACGGAAGCACAGCCAGACCCTCTGTATGAAATGAAGTGCAGTACGAGGGGCTGGTTTACCAGGATAGCATGACCCTTCCCTGCTGGGGATTGTTGAGCAGTCTGAGTGCAGGCTTGACATCTGTGCATCTAAGTTGATCACGACATTTGACATTTGTGTTTGTGGTGCTCTTGACTGGGACATCATGTCTTTGAGTCATCATTGCCCGTGGACCTTTAGCTCTTGCCCAGTACCTAGTCCAGTGGACTTATCTCATTTTTTTTTTGGTGGTGTGTTTTTGTTTTTGTCCCCATGTTTTTTCATGTTAAAAGCACTTCGAGATATACCATGTGCATACAAATGTGTGATGTAAATAAAACTTACTTACTTACTGACTTATTTCCTCTTTTTTCTTTGGAGTCCTCCCAACGTGACTTTAGTGGTAAGGCCGTGTGTGTGTGTGTGTGTCTGTGTCTGTGTGTATGTGTGTGTGTAAAAGAGAGAGAGCATGTTTGTGTTTCTGACTGTGTGAGTGTGTGAGAAAGAAAGAGTGTGTATGTTTGTGAGTGTGTGAGAGAGAGTGTGTATGAGTGTGTCATGTGTGACAGTGTGTGTATGTGTACTGTAAGTACCGCAGTCAGCACTTGTGTCCTCAGGCACGGGCCCAGAAAACAGACATTTCTCCGCCGCCCCCCTGCAGTACAACCCAGTCCTGCCCGACACGGCCCGTTTGTGGCGTGTCAGCACTAATTTGATGCGGCGCTGGTGCTGGGGCGGCCTGCGGTTCTGTGTGGTGTGGATTAGCCCGCTTACACTCCCCCGAGGGGAACGCAGCTCTGGTTGCCGTGGTGACCCGGTGACAGGTGGCGTAAATAATAGACGAGACAGAGAGCATGTTCGCATGGAAGCAGAGAGAGAAGCAAAGTCGCTAATACCGTAGCAGAATCTGTAAGCATCTCTAAGTCTGTGTGTGTGTGTGTGTGTGTGTGTGTGTGTGTGTGTGTGTGGGTGTGCATATCTGTGTGTGCATGCATGCATGTTTGTGTGTGGTGGGGGGTGTATGTGTGTGTTTGTGTGCATACATGTGTGTATTTAGGTTTGTGATCTGTGAATAGTTGTTTGTGTGTCTGTGCACACTTTCTAATGTGTTTGGGATTTTTGAGTGAGTATATGTGTGTGCTATGTGTTTTTGTATTTTACAGTATTTGCAGAGTGTGTTTATATGTGTCTGGGTATATGTGTGTGTGTGCTGTCACTCAAAGTGTACGAGAATTTGCCTGCAGTGCTTTTTAATCCAGTGGCACCAATTCTTTCCTTTGTTAGTGTGTTTGTGTGTGTGTGTGTGAGTGTATGTGTATGTGTGCGTGTGTCTGGGTGTGTGTGTGTGTGTGTGTTTGTGTATCTCTTTTTGCGAGCTTGTTAGGATGTGTTTAAGAGAGAGAGCCAGAAGTGCTCTGTCTTGTATTTCCCCACTGTGAATGTGTTACCGTGTGTGTGTGTGTGTGTGTGTGTGTGTGTGTGTGTGTGTGTGTGTGTGTGTGTGTGTGTGTGCGCGTGCGTGCGTGCCTGCGCCTGTGTGTGTGCCATTCTACACAGACTGTAATGAACATTAATTGCCATATCTGTGCCTGAAAATGCACTCCGCTGCTATGAATATGTATAAATGTTTTAAACTGGATGCTTTAGTGTATCTGTAAATTGAATAAGTGAGGTTTCATCTCTCTTGATTTCCAGGGATTCGGGACACACACACAATGAGCCTGTGTAGCCTATTGTGTACAGCTCACACACATACACATAGGCACACACCAAATGTGTACATGCAGACACCCAAAGACGCATGCACACACAGGCGCACACACACACACACACACACACACTAAAAACACAACTTCAGAACGGCAAACAAACATTTCAGAAAAATGCGCTTGCAGTCAGACACACATAAACTCTCTCTCTCTCTCTCTCTCTCTCTCTCTCTCTCTCTCTCTCTCTCTCTCTCTCTCTCTCTCTCTCTCTCTCACACACACACACACACACACACACACAAACAGGATTTATGCTCACATTCATAACACTTGTGTCAGCACTGGCTGCAGGCTGAATATTAGCATTCCATGATAGAAATACACAAGGTTACACCAGGTCACAAAAGAGCTATATCTGCACACACACACACACACACACACACACACACACACACACACACACACAGCAGGAATATCCAGAGTGATTTATGGAAAACTGCCTCCAGCTATGTCCCATGTCTCTTGAGCAGCTTTGGTACTTTACATCAGCTGGCATGTCACCAGTGTATATATGAGTATCATCAGGGAGACACGCAATCAGTGTGTGTATGTGCAGGACTGTTGCCAGGATGTTAACACTACTGAGGTCCGTGACATTTTTCAATTTATTTAAATGAGTGGGAGTGAATAACGTCATGTTCTTTTACGAGTTGCGCACTCTCATATTTCATTGTTTATTTTCTGTTCTTGCTCTTACACTCACACAAGATGAAGATCTCAGTCCCAGTCCCACCATTATTCTCTTATCCTCTCTAGTATCACAGTTATCCATGGCAAACAAGATGGCGGTGCACACAGCACGCCCAGGAGCTCCCAAAACAGATGCAACTTTTTCTTTTATGTTATTGTTATCAACCTCGTTTTAGTAACAGCTGTCTACAGTTAGGGCATGTACACTTTATAGTCAAGGAAAACCTTATTTGTTTATCTATAGCTTGTTATTGTAAAATGTATATATTGTTTTATATTGTTTTATAGTCTTGCATGTATATATTACTATACATCTGAACATATATTTTAATTCTACCCAGCAATTCTTATTAATTTCTATTGTTATTCTTATCTACTGCTTCTTGTGCATCTGTGGGCCGTCAACATCTCACTACTTTGTACAGTGACAATAAAGACTTCTACTTCTACTACTGCTTCAAACATAAGTTAACACTTTCCACTCTATTGCTCTGGCTTATCAAAAGACTTTTTTTAAAATCACAAACAAGGCAAACAAGGTACAACCAACCACATTGTGTTACAACTGTGTTACTTCGAAAATGTAAATTTAATCAGCTTTATGAAAGTGTGCTGATGGTTACCATGAAAAAAAAACACTTGCAGTGTTCATGGAGCGAGGAGCTTTGTAATGCAAGGCCATTTTGTAGGGGTAGCATGATCTAATAGGCCATTTTGGCCTATCCAGCTTCGCTATCTTTAATGTCTGTTAACAGTCTACATTTGAAAAGTATGAAGGCACTCTCCCCATGTTGTTACAGTGCCCAAGTGACTTCAAGGACTCGTTTTTTGTGTTCTTGCTCTCACACATGCACACAGAAACACGCACAGATAACAAAATATCAACATTTAACAGAACTAACAATTCACTTTTCACAGAGATGTTTATATGTTAATGTTAATATAATTATTACAATTATGTTAATCTTTTAATATTACCATATTTAGCGTACATATTTCTTGTCATCTCTTAAAAGTTAAGGTCCGTCCTTGGTGGCCTCATAGCTGACACCGTGTGTGTGTGTGTGTGTGTGTGTGTGTGTGTCTGTGTGTTGTGAGTATTCTCAGGCTTCAGTGCAAGAAGTACAGTCAAAAAGAACATATGTAAAATTAAGAGGAATCAGGATGAGTAAAAAGAATAGAATTAAAATGAATGCAATCACAGTGAGTTAAATGAAAGAGCTAGCCTGGTAAACCAGCCCCTCGTACTGCATTTCATTTTGTACAGAGGGTCTGGCAGTGCGGTATTAAGAAACATTTCCTTCCTGGGGGTGTGGACTCTGCTAAAGTTTAAAACAAGTGGCTCTGTCTTTACCCAATCACTAATGTCTGGTTGTGACATATCGATGTCATCGCAACACTCCCTCTGTTCACTGATTGGCTAGCCAGAATTCTGCCTAACACAGCAATGTCAATGGAAGCGCTGCCAGGCCCTCTGTACAAAATAAAAAGAAGTACAACTGGCTGGTTTACCAGGCTATGAAAGAGCTGCACTGCACTGGGGAGTGTGTGTGTGTGTGTGTGTGTGTGTGTGTGTGTGTGTGTGTGTGTGTGTGTGTGTGTGTGTGTGTGTGTGTGTGTGGAGATAAGCCCTGTGCCATTTAGGGTGAAAGAAGTCTATTTATCTCAGTATTTATTTGTTTGTTTGTGTGTTTATGTACCTGCAGGAAGGACATGGGAGATCTGTTGTCCTCTGTCCCATAGCTGTGGCAGGGGAAGGTCACCGAGATAAAATAAATCTCTCCAAAATCAAGCTGGGCCCACAGATTCGAGTGGAAATCCAATTCAAGGACTGCGTTTGACAAGACAAATTCAAAGTGCTGTGTGTGTGTGTGTGTGTGTGTATGTGTGTGTGTGTGTGTGTGTGTGTGTGTGTGTGTGTGTGTGTGTGTGTGTGTGATGGGATGACAGAATGATGGGGAATTTAAAGGAGAAGTGTGTGATTGTGTGACAGAGGTGAGTAAAGGGTGACACCTCTCTCTGTCTCATCCTCTTGAATGTTTAATGCATACTAGATGTGGCATGTCATAAGATAAGGGCTCTCTCCACACACACACACACACACACACACACACACACACACACACACACACACACACAAACACAAATGCGCGCACACACACACAGCAGGACAGGAACAAGCATCACAGATATATGATGTTATTCTGCACTAACACACTCTGACACACTCTGGCACATTGATGTGAGATATATATATATATAAACAGAGAGAAAGAGAGAGAAAAGCGGTGTGTGTCTTGTGATATATATAAAGAGGCCCACTCCACTCTCAAGTGCTTTGTAGTCAGTAAGGCTGGGATGCACTGAAGGGAAACTGTATGCAGCTGAATGGGTGTGTGTGTGTGTGTGTGTGTGTGTGTGTGTGTGTGTGTTTATGTGGGAGGGGGGAGTAGGAGATGTGTTTAGCTTATGCCTTAGTCAGAATGGGGTGATTATGCTTTTAAGCCACTGCCACATATTGGCACTGTACAGAAAACAGTGATGAACAACTATGGATATGTTTCAATAATAAAGACAACAATGTAAATAAATCCTGGCAATGTTCAAATTTTATTCCATATGTGTATGCCTTCGGATAAGGACTTGACTGTAGGTTACTACTGGCTTAACGTACCCGTCTTCCTGTTGCACTGTCTTTGGCCCTTTGACCTTTTGCAACATGCAGGTAACCACCTGACTCATTGTCATTGAGATGTGGAAGGTTTAAAAACCAAAACAGAAGGTCACCAAAGTGAGGGATGGCCTGAAATGATGGCTGCATGCAAAGGTGTTAATAAACAAAACAAAAAAGCGAAACAATGCTTGCTTAATGGACAAACAACTTTAATGAAAGGTTGACAGAGAAACTGATGTTTCACTCAGTCAGACCTTCATCAGAGTGCTGTACGCAAAGAAAAATCATTCTGTTCTGGAATACTTAATTTGTTCTCTTGATTGAGAAGGAGTGGATCGAAGAACTGGATCGCTGACTTGAATACTGCTTGGCAGCAGAGTGTGGGAGACACACATTCTTTTTTAGTTTGTTTTTCTCTCCAGTCGTGACAGCAGCAATAAGGTCATTATGAATTTGATGAGCTAAGATCAACATGGTTCATATGGGTGCTTGAAATTCTTAAATTACTTAAACATTGACTTAAATGTTGTGTTTCCAAGTTTTAAAAAATGCTTGAATTTTGGTTAAAGCACACTTGAGGCATATGAAAGGCCACAGAGTCACAGAGATGACTAGCCCTACACGTTAACTATGATTGGTTTGCTAACCATTAGTTACATGCTATACCAAACACTATGCAGTGTAGATTAGTGCTAGGATTATGTCAATTATGGACAATTACTGTGGGCTATGTAAAAGACAAAGCCAGTGTTTCTAAACGGTAAATTGTTAAGGACTTCACACAACTGAAAATGTAAGCACAGCTGACGTTAGCCTACAACATAGCTAACATATACAATGTGTGCTGTAGCCTAGTTGAAAGGTTGTGACTGACTAAAGAAAAGAAAATTGACATTCATATTTTCACATTTTTTGTAGTCTGATTTTGTTTTCACTGATAACAAGTGTTCTTAGACAATTCACAACCTACAGCATACAATTCTCCACTCTAGAAGGCAATGTTTAGGCTGTTTGGCATCATGTGATCATTAGCTGCATGTATTGGGATCTGCTTCTTGTTATTAACAATACCAATTTTAATGGAGAAGTACTGAAATACATTCTCCCCAGAAGAACATTAGGTAGATATTCCCGTCTTTAAAATGTTATGAAATTATATTCCAGCAGCAGTATTTGGCCCACTCAGTGCTAATTGCCATGTCTCTCTTATTGTCTTATTACTGTAAAAAAAGCGATAAAATATTTTCAAAAGTCATAGTTTAGGACTTCCGTCATAATACTTTTAACAGTATAGGCCCTAGTTGATAGAATATATTTTCAGCATTGTACTGATATTTTGGAGTAAACAATTTTAAAATATTATTGTTTCCCTGCAAATACACACACACCCACACACACACACACACACACACCAATGTCACCACCCTCGGTCTACTCTACACTGTTAGGGTGAAGACGACTCTAAGCTTCTGTTTTCTAACACCCAAAAGCTCCTCACAGATATGCCCAACTTACACACACAGCCAGCAGACTCCTGAATATTAATGTACTGTTTCGATACCAGGGATGATCAGCATTAGGTCATAAACACCATATAAATTATACATTCATACAGCATATAAATGCACACGCTCACACATACATATGCACACACACTCACAAAGACTTACTTAAATATGTATGGACACATACACACACATATATACATGCCCATGCCCACACACACACACACACACACACACACACACACTTACAGTATGCTGTATAGTGGAGCCTTGGCAGTGGTGTGGTGAAATATTAATGCCTTGTTCTAAATATAAAATGGCGACGTCTCTAAATTCAGACGCTATATTGTGTCTCGTAGCTTCAGACAGCAGCATCTGCCTTGGACTGACAGTATGCTGTGTCACTCAGTGTGTGTGTGTGTGTGTGTGTGTGTGTGTGTGTGTGTGTGTGTGTGTGTGCGTGTATATTAGAAT
>CM050220.1:22798423-22803423 GCA_027475355.1 Coilia nasus | reverse complement strand
AATTCAGGAGTCCCAAGTCCCCGGTAATAGGCTGCTGGAGCCATTTACGAAGTAATGATATCCATTTATTATATGTGTTTATTAGATGGCTCTTTAAAATGCGGACTAAGGTCTTATTGACTTTGAATGGGCCACTTCAACGTTCCGAGGTCAAATATTTTTGTACAATTAAGTATAATGGCACTGTCACTGGTAGCAGGTTTTGTGCTACTTTCAGATTAAATTAATTAGAGAGAGAGAGAGGAAGAAAAAAAAGAAAGACAAACGCTTGTAGCATGTGTGTGTGTGTGTGTGTGTTTCAGGCATGGTAGTGCTACTGAGGAGGTCTCTGGTGATTAAAGAGTAATTATACATTTTATGAACTGATCGCAGGGCCAGCATGTGACAGCACACACACACCTACACACACACACACAAACACACACACACACACACACACACACACACACACATACACACACACACACACACACACACACACACACATCCTCACACACTTATACTTCTAGCTCATACACATGTGTGAACATACATTCACACATACTTCCACATTACATATGTCCATGCACACACACACACACACACACACACACACACACACACACACACACACACACACACACACACACACACACACACACACACACACAAAATAACAGCTAAGGCAACATAACATTGTATAGAGTGAGTCTCCTAGTACTGTGTGAGCAGTGAATCAGTGCTAAGAGGCCCATCTTCATTAGCAGTGTTTCATTTTGCATGTACATGTGGCACATAGTACATATTGTGTGGCACATAGTACATTTTAATATTTATTATAGAGGTGCCACAGTGTTTTCTTGTATTGACAGACACCCCCATTTAATTCTAGCTGTCATTTTAAAAAGTGTTCTATTTGAGGGTAGAACGCACGAGGCCATCAATAGATATATAGGCTGTGGGTTTGCGCTGATTTTTCAGTTGACTGACGATACGGAGTAAAGTACTATCAGCCTACTCACAAACGGTGTCTATTTATTCTTTCAGGTGGGTGTCTATAACACACTCTTTATATATTGTCACACTCGTGCGTGTGTCCCTGTTAGATGTCATTTTGCAACTTTGTAATGGAATGTACAAATATGTAAGGACTGTGTAGCGATCATTTAAATGTTACAATATAGCTTACTGTCGCTACTGTTGCTGCTGTGGCTAGCTCCCTGCTAGCTCCCCAAGTCATAGTCTACTTTCACGAGTATGAGGGAGACTTTGAGAATTAACTTTTGTCTGACTCCCCACCGATGTGTGTTAATGTTTGACTATTGAATGAATGTGTATTTTACAGTATGTATATCCCCTGTGCGATCCTTCTCTCTTAACGACGTCAGACTAACTAGCGTTAGTCTGCCAGACTGAACGAACGGCTGATCAGCAACTTATATAGTTTATCGTTGCCAAGGCAACGGAGTAGTTCGTGGCTAGTGACGTCACATGTAAACAAGAATGAATGAATGGGGGAGCCTAATGTAACGTAGTTGGATGTGTTCTTGGTCATCTGATATTGACGGTTTGTTTTTATGAATTCTAGATGGTTTTGTAACAATTCTGCTGTGCTGTGATTTTAATACTGAGCTTTTGATGATTGTAACTGTGTAAACTGTGTAAAATATGTGTTTTGTTAAGTTGACTGACGATACGGAGTAAAGTACTATCAGCCTACTCACAAACGGTGTCTATTTATTCTTTCAGAATATCTACTTTTAAAATATGTCACCCTTGAAGTCTTTTTGCACTTCATATGTGTAACATACACACACACTTACTGTGTGTAATCTGTGTGTTCACACACACACCATCTGATAATCAAGCCTTAAGATCTTTAACTTCTTTTAATAGACTCCCAATTAGCCCAGAGCTCTTCTTTATCAGTCTCTTCAAAGAGATAATACCACCCTCCACACATAACTACTGTGCTACACACACACACACACACACACACACACACACACACACACACACACACACACACACATGTGAGCGCACATACACACACACACACACACACACAGATGCATGCACGCACGCACATATGCACACAGACACACACACACACACACACACACACACACGATGCAGACACACACATGCACGGATGTGTGCAAACATACACACACACATACATGCACACACACACACACACACACACACACACACACACACACACACACACACACACACACACACACACACAGAATGTGCATGCACACACACACAGACACAGGTTTGTTGCTACAAGTTGTGGGCCCCCTGAAAGAAAATAATTGTGGGCCCCCAGCTCAACCATATCATAGTCCTCCATGGGCCCCTATGAAGTTCTGGGCCCCCTGAATCGTCCTGACCCTGTGCCCCTCCCCCAGGACAGACACAGAGAATAAACCTTTTTTTGTTCTTTTAAAGATTTGACATACAGTACATAAAATGGTTTAATTATTCAGAATGAACCTGCTTTTGACTGATATGTCTTTACATTAGTTACAGCTGATGGCATTTCACAGTCTGTGTTGTCATTTAAGCGAGCAGGTGTCGTTTACTGCGCAGAAGTGTCGTTTTGGAGAGCTAAACACACACACACAAAAACACACACACACACACACACACATACACACACACACACACACACACACACACACACACACACACACACACATACACACATACACACTCAGGTGTGAACTGATTAGAGAGATGGTGATGGCGACACATTAGAGGATGGTGATGTTTTTTACCCCTCACCCGATCAGCGACACACTCAATATAACCTAATGGAGAGTGTCCGCCCACACACACACACACACACACACACATTCTTTCTCTCTTTGTCTGTCTGTCTCAATGCACACACACTGAGACACACACATGCACACTTACGTACACACATGTGCGCTCTTTCTGACATACACACTCAATATAACCTAATGGATAGTGTCCCCACACACACACACACACATTCTTTCTCTCTTTGTCTCTCTCTCTGTCTCAATGCACACACACTCACACACAAACATGCACACTTACGTGCACACACATGCGCTCTCTCTCACATACACATCATCTCTCTTTCACACTGTCTTTCTTACACATGCAGACAGACACACATACACCGAGGGGAAGGGATAGAGAGAATGAGAGGAGAAGAATAGTGACTGAGAGAGAGAGAGAGATATAGAGGAAAAGAGTAGTTATTAGAAAGAGAGATAGAGGAGCAGACCATAGAGTGTATATAAGACAACTGGACAAACCCCCTGTGACGTCACGCATAAACTTTCTCACAGACCGGATCAGGCTTAAATGAATGTTCCGGGCATCGCCATCTTTGCCAATTCATTCTATAAATGTCAATGTGAATTATCTGAGGATTAAACTAATGGATTCTAAAAAAAATCCCCCCACTCAGACTTATCATTGACGCGAAAACTACCGAAAGAATGGGAATGGGCTGTGAATGGGAGTCTATGGGAAGTTGCTCGCGTCTGCAGCCAACCCCCAATGGACATGTTGGGTATTGCAACTTTAGAACATTCCATTTTTGGCTTCATTGTTTAGCCTGAAACGTTGCCGCTTGGAGCAGACAGGGAATGAGATAGGAAGAGGAAGACTGAGAGAAATGGTGATGGAGAGCGAAAATAAAAGCCATGCTTGAGCCTCCATCCATCCATACATACATCCATCCATCCATCCATCGATCCATCCATCCATTCATCCTCCAGCATCTGTTCCACTTAATTGCCCTTTGCATTATTTAGCATTGTGGTGCAGTGACCAACCCATGCAGTCACAATGCAGCGAAATGAACACAGAAAGAAAGAGAGAAAAAGAGAGAGAGAGAGGTACACAGACACATACACAGATTGCACACACACACACACACACACACACACACACACACACACACACACACACACACACACACACAGAGTTTATTTTTAAACACAATACTATCTTTAGTCAATATGTACTCATGACAATTTGACGCTCCAAAGCGCTGAGCAGACCGACTGAATTTGCAAAAGTCAATACGGATGCAATCTCCGTAGCAGGGGAGAAGAGTGTGTGTGTCTGTGTGTGTGTGTGTGCGTACGTGCGTGCGTGCATGTGTGTGTGTGTGCGTGTTGAGCGAAGGTAATACGAAAACTACCCATAACAACAGAGAAGTGTTTTTATCTTAGTCGACTCCTCAGTGCATACACAATTTTGTGTGTGTGTGTGTGTGTGTGTGTGTGTGTGTGTGTGTGTGTGTGTGTGTGTGTGTGTGTGTGTGTGTGTGTGTGTGTCACAGAGCACACAGACCACTGGACAAGCCTCAGCCTACAATGCATACTGGTGTGATTACCATTCACAAACTGCTCTCTGTCCCATTCCATTTATTCTAATGTGTCAGTTGGCGAGGATATCCTAATTTCTATCATCAAACCCATCTTTAGTGCTACCGACCAAATCCAACCTGCCATCTAGCCATGATCCACATTGGATTTTTCATCCCACTACCCATTATACTTACATTTACATTACACTTAGCAGACGCTTTTATCCAAAGCAACTTACAAAGTGTAATTATTACATTACACTTAGACGCTTTTATCCAAAGCAACTTACAAAAGGAGACACAACAAGCCAAGTGTAGAGGAACACAGAGTAAACAAAGGCATGGCAAAGTATAGTGTAGCCTAGGGTGCACACAAGGAGGGAACACACAAGGACATAGATGTGCCTTATGTAAGTTTCCCAGAGGGACACAGGGACACTTTAGACACCCCCCCCCCCCCCCATATACACACACAAGGAGATAGATATGCTTGGGGCGGGGACACTTTAGACCCTCCCAACACACACACACACACACACACACACACAAGGAGATAGATGTACCTTAGGTAAGTTTCTTCACTTCAGACACACCCTTCCCATCTACACACACATACACACACACACACACACACACACACACACACACACACACACAC
>CM050220.1:22783423-22785923 GCA_027475355.1 Coilia nasus | reverse complement strand
CACACACACACACACACACCCACACAACACACAGTTAAACAAAGAAGCATGCACACACAAAACATCACTTTTGCTCTCTCTCATAGATACACACACACACACACACACACACACATTTAGTATGTTCACGCACACACACACACACACACACAGACACACACACTCTTGCTCTCTCTCATAGATACACACACACACACACACATACACACACACACACACAGTTAAACAAAGAAGCATGCACACGCAAAACATCACTCTTGCTCTCTCTCATAGATACACACACACACACACACACACACACACACACACACACACACACACAGTCAGAAACACAGACGCATCCATAAACACAGCATGACTCATTTGCTGTTACGCAGAAATCGTGTACACCCACATGTCTCTCTCTGACAAACACAAACACACACACACACACACACACACACACACATACACAGTAACTACACAGCATCTGTGGGATTAGTTGACCTGCTATTGTAAATGATTATAAAATGAGTGACTATGAGTTTCTTATAAACAATTGTTATACGGTTCTTTAGAATGCTGACAAACATCCCATTGACTTTGAATGGGCCACGCCAACGTTTGGAGGCCAAATATTTTTGTATAATGTCCGCTGAAAAAAATATAATGACCGCTGTCAAACCGGTTTTGTGCTTCTTTCATATCATTCTGCACTCACTTATCATAACGGAATATCAACAATAAGCTGCAACAAGTTATTTAACAGCTGGACACGTTGCTGTGCAACACTTAAACATTGTATTTACTTGATGAACTACTTTTAGCAGTCGAGGCCATGCAGTGGCAACAAAATATTTTAAATATGACATTGTTAGAAGTCCCTGTTATCATTTTTCTGCAGCCGTATAATAAGTGGGATAATGTTCAGTGAGTTGGTCATTATTGTGGAATAAGCCCCTTCAGAGTGATTCAAGACCCCTTCACTTTGCATCGGGGACCTGCATCACTCTGTCGGGGCTTATTTCATGAGAATGACCGCCTCGCAGAACATTATCGCTCACATATATGTATTTATAGGTAACTGCCTGTGTGTGTGCGTATGTGCGTGCTTGTGTGACTACTCATAGTACATCTAAATAGTTGCTGCCGTTGATGTTGTTGGTAATGTTGTTGTTGTTGCTGTGCGAGTGTGTGTGTGTGCATGCACGCGTGTGTGTGCATGTGTGTGTGTGTATGTGTGTGTGTGTGTGTGCATAAAGCTCAGCCTGGATGGAGGAGTATTGTCTGTTTCTGCTCTCATGCATGAAGGGCAATTACCCCCCAGGCTGACAAATGTAATCATGTGCTTACACAACACAGGGCAGCAGTGTCTCAATTAGAGCACCACTGAATTAGCACCCACAGAAATAAAGCACCGGCCACCCTCTGACAAGAAATAAATAAGTGTGTTTGTGTGTCTGGTGATGGCTCCATTAACTAATCAAACTTGGCAAAACACGCAAACAAATTATAACAACACAAATGAGGTACCATGTGGCCACTTACCCTCACCTTCTCAACTCATTCGCACCCACACACAC
This sequence comes from Coilia nasus, assembly GCA_027475355.1. Taxonomy (NCBI): domain Eukaryota; kingdom Metazoa; phylum Chordata; class Actinopteri; order Clupeiformes; family Engraulidae; genus Coilia; species Coilia nasus. The sequence goes on along the minus strand of CM050220.1, from coordinate 22,784,361 downwards.
ACACACACACACACACACGCACACACTTCTTTGACCCACTGTGTCTCCAGGCTAGTCTGAGCTAGCTGTCAAAATGATGGATAGATGGGTGGCTGGATGGATGTTGCACTAAGTGGAGAGACTGGGCATCTTCAGTCTTCAGTCCTCTCTTCAGTCTATGTCTGTCTGTCTATCTGTCTGTCTGTCTGTTCTGTCCTTTCTCTCTCTTTCGGTATTCTGTCTTCTGGCCTGGTCAGACTATATCATAGCCTGGTAAACCCGCCCCTCGTACTTCATTTCATTTTGTACAGAGGGTATGGACTGGAATCTCTTGAGAGTCATGTAGTCGGCGCCAGCAAGACCGATTCAATCAGCGAACAGAGGGTGTGTTCGTTAGCCGTGACATTGACCTTGTGTGCTACATTTGAATTATAGTGCGTAGGTAGGCTAATTGCATAAGTGACGACCAGGTTTTAGCGATTGGGTAAAGGACGAGCCAATTTTTTTTAACTTCAGCAGAGCCCACACCTCCAGGAAGAAATCGTTTCTGATGGTGTCTGGTCCAGACCCTCTGTACAAAATGAAATGAAGTACGAGGGGCTGGTTTACCAAGATAACTATATCAGCCTTTTTAAGCTACCTGTGCACCTAGGAACAGCACCTTTGGGAGAAGACTAATGTCTCCCATCCAGTTTCCCAACCAAGATGTGGAGAGAATTTGTGGTTCTAAATCATAGTGTGATGGAGTGACCATCACTAGAGTTGTGGGTGTGCTCTGACTGCCATCCCAACGAGCCTGGCTCTTTGGCATTGCGGTCAGAGCCCCTGTTTGGTACCCCGGAGACCCGGGTTCAAAGCCGGGTGGGGTGACTTCTCCTCCCCTTCGCTACAAATGGTGTCAGAAGTGGGATGACTTGCTGTGAGGTCATTGGAGGTCCACCCACTGTGTGAGCCATACG
>CM050220.1:22770923-22778423 GCA_027475355.1 Coilia nasus | reverse complement strand
AGGGACAGAGAGAGGGACAGAGAGAGACAGACAGACAGAGAGAGAGAGGCAGACAGACAGACAGACAGAGAGAGAGACAGAGAGAGAGAGACAGACAGACAGACAGACAGACACAGAGAGAGAGAGAAACAGAGACAGACAGAGAGAGAGACAGACAGAGAGACAGACAGACAGAGACAGAGAGAGGGACAGAGAGAGGGACAGAGAGAGGGACAGAGAGAGAGACAGAGAGAGAGAGAGGGGGACAGAGAGAGAGAGAGAGAGAGAGACACAGAGAGAGGTTTAATAACAAAGGAGGGAGGGAAAAGAACAGTTGAGAGAGAGGAAGAGAGTGCAGTGAAAAGAGTAGAGGAAAAGAAAAAGGAAGAGAGGTGGACTTGGAACAGGAAGTGATGCACAAACACACACACAAACAAGCAAGCAGAGTGCAGGTGTGTGGACACCTTGACACACATTCTTAGATAATTTACATGATCACACGGTACATGTTCTGCTCATTTTACAGCTAATTGTATTTCTGTGGGTGTGATGTATTTGCATGGGTGTTTGTGTGTGGGGGTTGTTAGTGATGATGCCTCCTATTATCTTCATTTGGAACCCTATACATGTAGTTATGTGTGTGTGTGTGTGTGTGTTGGGGATGCAAATTATTGATTAATTCATTAATCGTTAGTTGACTGGCCTTGTCGATCGATTAACAATGAATTGATAAGCGGCGATTTCTCCCTGAATTTCAGTGTTTCAATAGAGTCTATAAGAATATAAGCTAAACGTAGTTAAAATACTGAATTCAAAAATGTTATATTCCTTAATGAAGGACTTATTGTACTAACAGAACTTTGGGATAGCTAGCTTTACTACTAAAGGCATGGAACTAACGACTGGGTCATGGCCATAGCAATCATGGTGCATATCCTTTCAGTAATGCCCTCTGCTCTCCTATCACATGCTCGGCTTCCCAACACTGCTGTGATTGTAGGTTGTTCTGATGCACTCGTTCCATGAAGCACAGCTGCATGCACGCTGTAGAGATGGTAACTCAGTGAAGTAGTTGAACTGTTGTATTTAAACGTAGCACGACACAGAGTACATTTGGCTTCTTTTCGTCTTGACCGCTTCATGTTTTTTGAGCTGGGTCTCTCGCATTAGCATTTCACGTTGCGCTCAGCGGCGCCCTCTATTTGCGATACCACTAGTGAAAAGGACAATTAACTGACAGTTGATTTAATTTATTCGACCAAATTCTTATCGACAGTTAATCAGTAGTCGATTCATTGTTTGCTTCCCTAGTGTGTGTGTGTGTGTGTGTGTCTTTTACTGCCCTCCTGAGTATGTTTCCATAGAGGGGAAGTATATGGGCAGGTCTTGGGGAGGGAGTGGAGCCTGAGAAAGTAGTTATCTTATTGAGTGAGTGAGTGTGTCTAGTGTGTGCGTGTGTGTGTTTAATTGAGAGAGAGAGACTGAGGCTGTGTGTGTGGAAATGCAAGTTTTTGTGAATGTGTATCTTTTTTCGACACGAATGTTATTGCTGAGGGTGTGTGTATGGGTGTGTGACGTTGGTGTGTGTGTGTGAGAGAGAGAGGGAGAGAATGAGCAACCTATTTTCCCTCTTTTTTTCCTTTCTTTTGTTATTCATTCTGATCCCTCCATTTCTCTTTTTTTCATCTCTCTTTCTCTATCTCTCCCTCTTTTTTCTTTCTTTCTTTCTTTACTCACTCTCTGCCTCCTTCTCTTGCTCTCTCTCTTTCTCTTCCTCTCTCTATCTGTCTCTCGGTCAAGGTGCTAGCTCTTGTCACCCCCGTGTCTCATGAATCAGAATATTTGATTTCCTGCAGCTGTGCTTAGAGCTGTCTAACATGACTTCGATGCTGTGTGTTGCCATTAAAAAGATCTGATAGTGTTCGTTCTGCAGCAAAGTATGAACATTTTTTATACAGGAAAAAATATACCTGGTCTTAGGCACTCTGCGTGTGTGTTCCTAATATTTGACACGTGCAGGCTCTCTGTGGGGGTGGAACAGTGTCTGGATGTGTCAGGCATCTGGCATGAAGACACCAGAAACTCGTGGGAATTCTGTGCCTTTAAAGCAGCACCAAGCAACTTTTTCCAGTTAATTAATCATCTTCATAAGTCGGTCGATGCTTCATTATCAGCTGAATGAAGATTTTCTCGACCGCCCCCGCTTTCTGTGGACAGAATATCACGCTTGCAATATCTGGATGTCCGTCCCGGCCCCCCTTAGAGACTCACTAGAGTCCCGAATATTGCGAGACGCAGGATCACGTTAAATTCTAAAGAAATTCTGACTTTACCTCTGTGGACATGACCAATCCCGGCCAATCCTCTTCTCATAATCTGAAGATCTAAAAATCCTCTTCTCAACCTCAAGATGAAAAAACTTTGCAAATCCACTTAGGACAACCCCCAGATCCAAAAACCTAAACAGGATCCAAGGCAGAATGAGTGTACATACACTCACATACATACATACACACACACACTCTCTCACACACTCTCTTACACACTCTTTCTGACTCTCTCTCTCTCTTTCTCTCTGTCACACACACATTCCACCACATGTATTGCTGACTCCTTGTTTCGTACACAAGATATGTTGTTATTGTTACCTGGGGGGGTTCTCCAGAAAGCAAGTTTATAGGCTTGCCTGGGTACTTCGACTCAAAGCAAGGGACAAATCTACTAAAAGAACAGCCCTATGGCTTTGTTTTGCTTGGAAAATTGAGCCACCCCTGGCTGAGTTGGGGGACTCGAGCACTTCCATCGCCTGCACTTCTGTACAGACACGAATAAAAAGGCATTCCTCCAAGCATGAGGATTGTACATAAATTATAAATAAATGCAGAAAGAGCATGCATATATTCAATCGCACCCACATTTGCACAATAGCAGCAAAAATACTACAATAAGGCATTTGGCAGAGACATTGTGTTTTTCATTGTGAATTCAACAGTAAACAAACAATCTCTTAGTGCCGCTCCGTGTGTGTGTGTGTGTGTGTGTGTGTGTGTGTGTGTGTGTGTGTGTGTGTTTGTAAGTAAGCATATAGGCCTGTGTATGGTTGCATTTTTGTGTATTAGTGTGGGCGCATGGCTTTGTGTATGTGTGTTTGTGTAGGCATATGAGAGCGTGTATGGAGTGTGTGACTGCGTGTACTGTAGGTCTGTGTGCGTGTGTGTGTGTGTGTGTATGAGTGAGCCTGTAACAGTGTGTTCATCTCTGTGTGTGTGTGTGAGTGTGTGTGTGTGAGTGAGTGGGGTTCATGTGTCTCAGAGTAATGTTATTATGAGGGGCATTGACGGTGGCATCGCTGGCAGTGCAGGCAGCCAGTAGATTGATGAGCTGCTGACTGTGTGTGTGTGTGTGTGTGTGTGTGTGTGTGTGTGTGTGTGTTTGTGTGACAGTGAAGCTCAGTACTCTGACGGTGGTGCGGGACAGTTTTCTTAATTGACACAGTGAGTGATATGTTTTGAGAAGGATTTGCCTTGCGGGAGACATATGCACAAACACACACACACACACACACACACACACACCTACAAACACACACACACACACACACATACACACTAAAGTTTTCATGCAGTCCTGTGATTATTTCTGTAGTTAAAGATTGTTTGTGACTAAGAGTGTGTGTGTGTGTGAGAGGGAGATATGAAAGCACGTGAGAATTTGTGATTGTTTGGCTCTAGAAGTGTGTGTGTGTGTGGGTGTGCATGTGTGTGAGTGCATTTGTGTGTATTTAAATTTGTGTGGGTGAGCATGTGAGTGGGAATGTATGTGTTCATGTTTGTGTGTGTGTGTGTGTGTGAGAGAGAGTATTTACCCAAGGTAATGCCTGTTTTCGGCAGATTATGACACAGCCAGCTTCTTAAATGGTGGCATATGAGTGTTCTCATAGATCTGTGGCACTAAGTACTTTACTGTTAAACAGCCATCGTGTGTGTGAGTGTGTGAGTGTGTGTGTGTGTGTGTGTGTGTTAGGGCTGCTCAATTAATCGAATTCTAATCATGATAAAGATTTCAGGGCCAAACGATCTCAAAACAAATAAAATCGAGGGCAACAATGTTTTTGTCCTAATTATTTTTTACTGTTTGTACTGTACATTAGATGTATATATTACACATTTCCACTGTTTGTACATTAGACATCAAAGGAGACTTACTAATGTTTACGAAGAAAGGTATTAGGGAAAATCCGAAGGTACAAGAATGTTTTTTCGAAAATTGTTTGAATACATTTTCAATAAATGAAGCATGTTTCTGAGGAAAACAAAATAATCGTTTGAATAATCGTGATTTCAGTTTTGGCCCAAATAATCATGATTCAGATTTTTTCCATAATGGAGCAGCCTTAGCAGTGTTTTCCCCAAAGCTTCTTTTTTCACCGATACGCATCAAGTTTTGCCGAGACGCTTTCATAAAATGCCGATACGCTTAAAAATCATGCACAAAAACATTCCCCCCGGGATTTTCCCCGAACAAGAATCCCCAATGTAGTCAAATGTAGGCTGCGTTTTTAGGAAACTTCCGTGGTGGGTGTGTAAACTACCATACTGGCGAAACTGGCCAATCACATGCCGATTACAGTGCTCCTTTGTTTTTTTTTTCCGCCAGTCAGCTGTATCAGAGAGTATTGTAGAATCTAAGATCTTTAATGCAATACTCGGGGGCTACTAAAACTGCCTGACTTTGACTGTAAATGCTACACAAGAAGGAAGGAGAACGCTCTCCTTGGGACATGCTCATGTAGCAAGAAAACTTTCTCCACAGTGTACAGAATGCGATCGGATCATGTAGCTGCTGAAAGAGAGTGAGAGAGAGCGTGAAAGGCAAATGTAGAGCAGAGTCAAGACTGTTTCATTGAATGGGACACTCGTGGAATTTAACTAATAAATTGGTCCTTACGTCTTTCTGGATTTGTTGATGGTTCTTTTTAACAAAGTGTCACAATCCGCAATTATTTGTGATTATTTCAAGCCTAATAGTGTACGTTGTTACTGTTTGGATTTCCAGAAAATTAGCTTCATTTCAGACCAGGCTGCAGCCTGTATGGGGTTGTTAGCGCGCTAACGCTAGCGAACTACGCTAACATAATGTTTTAAACTGAAAGCTGCCACTTTACTCACCAACACCCACCTAGATACTAATACTGATATTAGCTGAAGTGGAGAAAGTAATATAAAGTTGTAAGGTTATTGCAGCGTGTTAAATTCAAGGTGAGTCGATGACTGTTAGCATTACCACATTACCAATCATTTCAATGAGCTAGTTCGTTAGCTTGTTACAGGAACACTGAAATAAGAATTTGTTGTCATCAGACATCATTCTAGATAATACGACACTACACTGAATTATATTTATCTGCAGAATCTAAGATCTGTGGTACCAATTCAGCTTTCATGTGGCCATACAGGGAGATATTTAGCTGATAGTAGGAACAAGTTTTTTGTTCTATTTGTGCCAAAAAATACAACATTTTATTAAAAGCGTTAGGTTTCCACCAGCCTTCTGGGACCAAAATTTAGCTTCAGATCTTCCTAGAATGCACCATTTTAGCTCTAGAAAAAAAAAAATTCCCAGGGTGCATGCCCACCAATCCTCCTAGCTACCGTGCCACCGCGTCATCGTATTTACATCAAAATTTAAACCCTTCTTTTTATTTCTGGGGAAAACACTGCTTAGTGTGTGTTAAGGATTGGTGGTTGTGAGGTGCGTCAGTATTTTGCTAGGTCTTGGAGTCAGACACAAAAGGACTGAAGAGTAGTTGTAGGCTTTAAGTTATTTTGCTCTTCTTCCACAATGGTGTGTGTGTGTGTGTGTGTGTGTGTGTGTGTGTGTGTGTGTGTGTGTGTGTGTGTGTGTGTGTGTGTGTGTGAGATGCCTGGAGAGTAGGAGGAGAGGAATGGGAAGAGCGTATGATCAGACTGGTCATCTGAAGGAGTCGACTCAGCTCACGATCACAACCCCTTCACACGCTTCACGCTCACACACTCAATTATACATCTGACAGCACTGCTTCAAAGAGCTCCTGGGCTGGATTAGGTGTCCAACATGCACACACACACACACACACACACACACACATGCAAATATGCAGGAACACACACACACACACACACACAAAACATATGCAGGAGCGAGCACACAGTTCCATAAAAAAATGCACACACACACCTCACATGCGAAAACACATTATGCTCAGCATGTCAGTAAGTGCTCAGCTGGTCTTTGGGCAGCTTATTCTGCAAGTATAGCTGCACACACACAATCTCACACACACACACACACACACACACTTGTACATGTACATGATTGAAATGGCCTGAACCATGTGAAGGGAATACTAAACGAAACATCTGACTGCATTGAGCACACACACACACACACACACACACACACACACACACACACACACACACACACACACACACACACACACACACACACACACACACACACACACACAGATGCACACACCCGAGAGATAAAAGTCAGTGGAACATCACATAGGTGAGTAATTTCAATGAGGCCTGTAATTTGTCTCCGTTAAAAAACATTAGAAAAAATCACCCCTCTAACACACACACACACACATGCAGGCATGCACATATATATACACACATACACACACATACACACACACACACGCACACACACACACACACACACACACACACACACACACACACACAAGCCCTAGTCTCTGCACTTATTCGTACTCTCACAGAGCCACTCCAGTAAACAAAATAAAGTAAGACACAGGCAACCACGTCAGCAAGCGGAAGCTTAAGTGATGAGTGATGGCTGTGTGTGTGTGTGTGTGTGTGTGTGTGTGTGTGTGTGTGTGTGTGTGTGTGTGTGTGTGTGTGTGTAGGCAGCATGTTGCTGCTCTCAGGTCCTTAAATGCTTTCTGTTGCTGAATTTTCCACTTGCTGTTGTTAACACACACACACATTTACACGTGCACACACATCTTCGCTTCGCTTCGCAAGGAACGAGTCAAAGTGTTTGCCTCGTGTGTGTGTGTGTGTGTGTGTGTGTGTGTGTGTGTGTGTGTGTGTGTGTGTGTGTGTAAGGCCTGCTGGTTTATGCCTGTCACTATTACTCTGGGTCACCGCATGCCCCATCTTGGCACACTTGACCAGCCCCTCGTACTTCATTTCATTTTGTACAGAGGGCCTGGCCTTGCTGTATTAAGAAACATTTTCTTCCTGAAGGTGTGGACTCTGCTGAAGTTTAAAACAAGTGCCTCTGCCTTTACCCAATTGCTAGCTCCTGGTCGTCACGTATGCGATTAGCCTACCTACTACGCACTACACTTCAAATGTAGCACACAAATGTAGTCAACGTCATGGGTCACGAACACACCCTCTGTTCGCTGATTGGATTGGTGTTGCTCTGTCCTCTTACATGCTTCTCAACAGATTCCGGTCCAGATCCTCTGTACAAAATGAAATGAAGTACAAGGGCCGGGTTTAC
>CM050220.1:22750923-22765923 GCA_027475355.1 Coilia nasus | reverse complement strand
TGTTTGTGAGTGTTCTTCGTGTGTGTGTGTGTGTGTGTGTGTAGTTCTGTATGCCTGCTTAGCCCTGTGTGTGTGTGTGTGTGTGTGTGTGTGTGTGTGTGTGTGTGTGTGTGTGTGTGTGTGTGTGTGTGTGTGTGTGTGTGTGTTTGTGTGTGTGCATGAGAGATATGGTTAGAGGACACAACAGATAACCTCGGCATGAAACTTTACGGTCAGGGCAGCAAGAACCATAACCCTGGACCGTAAAAGCAGAGCTATCAGCTGTGTATGTGTGTGTGCATGCATGTGTGTTCATGTGTTTGTGTGCATGTGTGTGTTTGTGTGCTCATGCCGATCTATCAGCAATGTCTGTGGGACATGCCACAAGAACCTAAACCATAAAGCAGAACTATCAGGTGCGTGTGTATGTGTTTGTGCATGCATGCATGCAGAGTTATAACATCACTATGTATAGGTTTCCTCTCCCCTCCCTTCCCCTCCTCCAGATACCTTGATCCCCCCATATGCCAGCCTGATGTTTGATGTGTTGTTGGTTGACATGTTCAACGCCAATGACACAGTTGAGGTTAAGGCCCAGTACGTTCCTGAGTCGTGCACAAGGAAAACGGCTGTGGGCGACTACATCCGCTACCATTACAACGGCACGCTCCAGGATGGCACCCCTTTCGACAACAGGTCAGCTGGTTTCTCATTGGCTACTAAGCGTTTGTATCTCGGTGGGCAAATAGTGGAGCTCCACTCGGTCTCCTGTACCAAAGATGGTAGATAGGCAGAGCAAGACCCTTCATGACAAGCCACTTCCTGGAACCAGGGTGCTACTAATCCCCCTTTATGCAGTGCAGAGGTAGCCTGGTAAACCAACCCCTCGTACTTAATTTCATTTTGTACAGAGGGTCTGGAGCGGAGACCGTGAGAACTGATTTCTTCCTGGAGGTGTGGACTTTGCTGAAGTTTAAAACAAGTGCCTCTTCCTTTACCCAATCGCTAACGCCTGGTCGTCACATATGTAATTAGCCTACCTAAACACTACAATTCAAATGTAGCACACAAAGTCAACGTCATGGCTCACGAACACACCCTCTGTTCGCTGATTGGATCGGAGGTGCTCGGTCCGCTCACATGCTCCTCAACAGATTCCAGTCCAGACCCTCTGTACAAAATGAAATGAAGTACGAGGGGCAGGTTTACCAGGCTAGTCCAGACCCTCTGTACAAAATGAAATGAAGTACGAGGGGCAGGTTTACCAGGCTAGTGCAGAGGCACACTGTGTAACATTGATGTCTATGGCAGAACCCTAGAATTTCACAGAGTATTTAAAAGCCTTATCTTTCTGAGCAATGGATGTACATTTCAGACACGGTATCATGATCTCCAGATCCCCCTTCCCATTTAAGGAAAATATTGTGATAGTATGACTCTCCACTCCAGAGAACATCAACTGAAATTCAGGTGTGCACCCAGTTATTATATAACAGCCAGGCACGTCATTGACACACCTATTTATGCAGCCCAGAAATGATCCCCACTTTGCTCCCGTAAACATTAACTACCATGAAGTATCTTGCTCTGCCTATCTACCATCTTTGGCTGTACGTCACTCTTAACATTATCACTATGCAAATACCATCACAGAAAAAGAATGGGACAAGTCTAAACTTGCTCTGTGTACAAAGTACCATAAGCTCATCAGTGCAGCTCTTAGGGGGAAACAGACAAAAATATGATTGCTATTGTATATGTAATACATGGCAAGTTAAAAAGACCTGGAATTCATGAGGTGAGTGATAAACATCCTGGAGAAATCCACAAGAAATAGGCAAATGTGAGGCAGTCAGCAGCAGTGATTCTTCATAAACAGGACCAAGTTCGCATTAGTCACCATGAAACAGGTACTGCTGACTTGTTGAATGCTGAAACACTGACGAGTGACTACTACGCAGACATGGTGAGCAGCACAGTGCAAACACGCCATACGTTGTCAATCAGAGTATTTTTGCTTAGTAATTATTACTCTTAGATGAAGTGTATAAACAAACTCATGGGATCTAAATCAGTAAATAGATCAATTCATCTCACGGCAGTGAGGCATTTACAAATGTTAAAAACACATCTCAGGGAAAAACTGTGACAGGCTTGACAGCCAGGTATGACATATTGACAATGAGTTCATCATGAAAGCACCTCACATCTTCTACTCTGTCACTGTATTTCCTCCTGCAGTTATAAACGCAACAGCACCTACAACACCTACATCGGCATGGGCTTTGTGATCATAGGCATGGACAAGGCCCTGCAGGGGATGTGCATGGGGGAGAGGAGTCGGGTCACCATCCCTCCTCACATGGCCTATGGAGAGACCGGCCTTGGTGAGTTACAAGGGCTCTGTGCAAATGCAACACGGGGAGGGGGAAAGCATTAACTTCCTCTTTGTAAACAGCAGCGAGATCTGTTTGGATAATAAGGACATAATATTGTTTGGTTTGATAAGGTTTGTGTATATTCAAGTCATGTTCCTCCCACTGTGTGCCTCTTTCGCTCTTCCTTTCTCTTTCTCTCTCTCTCTCTCTCTTTCTCCCTCAGAGGGGATGATCCCTGGGTCAGCAGTGCTGATATTTGACATCCACGTGATGGACTTCCACAACCCCAACGACACGGTGGAGATTAAGGTGACCCATAAGCCTGAGGTCTGCAACATCACCACCGACGTGCACGACCTGATCCAGTACCGCTACAACTGCTCCCTCATGGACGGCAAGCTGCTCTATTCCTCGTGAGTAACTCACCCCTCCGTTTTTACAAAGTTTATCGTCATATGTACAGTTAGAAAACATGTTCCCCTGCACAATGAAAATCTCCCTTTGCTGCCCACCTGAATGCCACATGTAATAAAAGACATTAAAGCAGCACTATGCAACTTTTTAAAGTTAATTCATCATCTTCATAAGTTGGTAGATGCTTAAATGAGCCATTACCAGGCAAATGAAGACTTTCTTTATCGCCCCTGCTGTCTGTGAACAGAATACCACGCTTGAAATATCTGGGTGTCTGTCCCTCACACTCACAAAGGCTCAAATATTGTGAAAAACAGGATCACGTTAAATTCTGAAGAAATTCTCACTTTACTTGTCCTGTCCTGTCATATAGCTAAATGACATTATTACATGTATGTTTTTTACATGTCAGGCCTACTTCTATTTATCCCGACTCCCTGTAGCCATCTTATCTCCCTCATGCCTCCCCTCTGTAGTACGAGCTATGATTTGCCCTTGAAGACCAACATAGCAACGTTGGACTGGCCCAGAGGTGGACACATATCTCACCAACACTTAGCACATAGTGCAATAAATTACAGTCCATTAGTGGGCCACATCTGGTAGCCAGTACATTGTACTTATGGTAGCCACTAGCACGTAGCACGTCCTATGTAGTACTGTCTATGTGTGGCTACCAGAGTACTAATGGACCTTAATTCATTGCACTACGTGGGCCAACTGTAAGTGGAATGTGTGGATAGACCAAATTTGCCATGTAGGGGACTAACTTTGAGATATGTTAAGTGAGGAAAAGTGTTTTGGTTAGAAATACATGGACTTGTGTTTATACCAACTCTTTGTAGCCATCTAATCCCGTTGCCTGCCTCCCTTTCTGTAGTGACAACTATGATTTGCCTCCACGGACTACACTGGGGTCAGGGAAGATCATCAAGGGCCTGGACCAGGGCCTGCAGGGCATGTGTGAGGGGGAGAAGAGGGAGGTTATTGTGCCCCCACACCTGGGCCACGGAGAGGATGGAGGTGAGACAGGGAGGGCCAAACGGTTGATTGGAGAAGAGTGCTTGATTATACTGACAGTCTGACACTAACATTAGCTACCCTACTAAGTACATAGCCTGGGAGCAAATACCAGAAGAGTGATGCACTAAGTTTGATCACTAATAGTAAAATGAGCCATAATGAATGCACTTACTTTTCAAATCTAGGAAGCTGAGGCAGTCGCTAGCTGACTTTCCATATGTCTTTCAGTACACCCCATAAATCAGTGTTTTAGAGGGGTAGACAGTTGGGTGCACCCTTACAGCACTTCTAGTTATGAAATTTTAAAAACACAAAATTTTAAAACAGAAATGTGAAAACATTCTTTCGCTCTCACTCTCTCTCTCTCTCTCTCTCTCTCTCTCTCTCTCTCTCTCTCTCTCTCTCTCTCTGAGTGCGCATGCATGGGTGTCAGTGACTTAGCTTTGTACCTCAGGGGGTATTTTAGGAATGCGGATTAGTCTGAACTCTTGCTAGTGAATGGTAAAGCATTTAGTAGAAGGCCACAGATGGCTCTGGCCACCTAGTGAATGTATCCAGATGGGTAACAGTGGTGTAGTGGTAGAAAGAAATGTGGGTTAACCATACACATAGCAATAAAGAAGGTGAGTAAAATATAGCTATCCTTAAAATTACTGCTGTGCTAAAAAAAAACGTAGTATTCTTTTGCACGAATAGTTTTTATAAGTTGACTGGGCACCTTTTCTGTGACATGTTCAGTAAAAAGCATTGAAAAAATGCACTTTATTTTCCTGTTCAATAAATTGAACATAAAAATAATATTTGTCTGGTTTTGTTGAGTGAATAACAATAATTATAAAGTAATATGTATCGATATCGGAATCGAATTGAATTGCACTGTATCAAAAATCGTATCGTATCGTGAGCCCTGCATCGAAAATCATATCGAATCGCCATGTCCTAGATGATACCCAGCCCTATATATATATATATATATATATATATACACACACTTGTATATTAGTTTTTTTATTTACCTATGTACATATTAATTCCTTTAAGTCTGTATTGCGAAGCACTTTGGTTCAACTGCTGTTGTTTTTAATGGTGCTATATAAATAAAGTGACTTGACTTGACTATGGACTAAGTTGCTGGTGCTGTTGTGTGACTGTGAGCAGCGGCGGAGGTGCCACGCAGTGCGGTGCTGAAGTTTGAGCTGGAGCTGCTGGAGCTGCAGAAGGGCGTTCCTGACGGCTACCTGTTTGTGTGGCTGGGGGACAGCCCAGACCCCCTCTTCCCCGCCATGGACCTCAACCAGGACCAGGAGGTCCCCTGGAGGAGGTCAGGAGGAGAAGTCTACTTCAGCACTAACATACATAGTGAAATAAACATAGTTCAACAAAGTACTGATACATAAACAAGACAGACAGCTAGCACACACACACACACACACACACACACACACACACACACACACACACAGACACACACACATATAGGGGCGCCATTAGAAATTGTGGGCCTCCTGAAAGAAAATAACTTTGGGCCCCACCCCAATCAGATCATAGTCCTCTGTGGGTCCCTGCGAAGCTCTGGGCCCCCTTATTTGTCCAGATCTACCCCCTTTTAACAGCACCCCTGCACACACACACACACACTTTGTATATTACAATTTAGGCAAAATCTGACTTGGTCATAATAGGTGAGATGCCAATAACTTGTGTCTCTCTCTCTAGTTTTCTACCTTCATCAAGGCCCAGATTGCTGATGGCAAAGGACGCCTGCGCCCAGGAATCGACGGCGAGGTCGTCATCAAAGACATGTTCAGCAATCAGGACAGAAACAAAGACGGGAAGATCACCCCCGAAGAGCTGAAACTCAAATCAGACGAGGACTCCCCAAACCATGATGAACTGTAAGGGGGGTGGGCAACAGAGCTCATGAAACCAATTTAAAAAAAAAGAGAAATCTTAAGTGGGGAAAGAAGAGGCAGAGACTTCAAAAATCACAACCGACAGAACTTTAGCTCATTGTTTTCTAGCATTTTCTAGTCATTGAACAAAACACCACCAGCCAGCCACTCATTCCGACCCGGTATCCCAAGATGCACTGCAGATAGCCATGAGGCTTGTTTTGCCTTCAGAGGTAAAAACAGGTGATTGCATGTTTTAGACAGGGTATGTGCAATACAAAAAGGTTTTTTGTAAGTACCTTGGATTGGGCAACATATCAATGAACCTAAAAGGTTTGTTTGTAATTAAAAAAAGACAAAATACATATGAATTGTGCTAGGTACATGGCTGCCATGACTTTGGTCATGCTTATAAGGTCACTTCTCTAGCCCGCTCTCTAAAAACCTGGATAGAGAGGAGATAACTGAACAGTATGGAAATAGTATATTCTCCCATCCAAGATACAGCACAATTGTATGTGCAAGTTTTGTAGCTCTTTTGAGTGAAATAAAAACAATGCCTTTTGGCACTTTTTTGTTTTTAAATTTGTTTCATTGGTGTTTACTGAACAACAAATGCAGTTTGACTGACCGAATTACAACCTACTGTTAAACATTTAAACAACGTAGTGTTTTTGACAAAAATATCAATTCACATCTGCCCGACTGCACCATCTAGTGGCCAATAGAACTGTGCCTTTTCCTTTTTTAAAAAGTCTGGAGAGGGTCCACCCAGTTATATATTTTGTTGCAAATGTTTTGCTTGACCTGCTCCTCCACTAAAACCAGACATCTGACAGATATATAAAACAGCACAGTCTTCTCTGGCAACTTCAAAGGTTACAAATACTACAATAAATAAATTGTCTAGTCTTCTTTTTTTCCATGTTGTAAGTTTGGGCCCCTAGTTTGGGAGCATAATAGGTGTAATAACTTGTTTTCCCTCTCAGAACATAACACAACACATGGTGTCTGACACTGGTTGGTCCCCCAAGTACAAGAGGACCCTACTGGGAACACAAACACTCTCTGTCAGGCAGTTGACAGGGATGTAGTGGAGGATAAATGCAAGTAAACAGAGTTTACCCACCTCTCTTAAAAGTAATAAAATTACTTTTAAGTTGAATTTGGAGACTCAGTCAGCCTAGTGGTTGAAAATCAAGAACAAGGTTTATTCTTAACATTAGGGACATCACAGACAGACATACACACAGGATGAAGACAAGGACTAGCTAACAGTGGTTTTTCTGACCTTAAATGTTGTAGACACCCAATGGGTGTTTCAGAAGGTTACCACCCCAAAATGAATATGCAATGGTCTTTTCTTAAGTACTCTAGTATACAGTGTCTTTCTAATCAGATCAGAGTAGGTTGTCTGTATGTTAATCCACTGTAGAATTGTCTGTATGTTAATCCACCAGACAGGGACGGTTATTCAGAAGCCCACCAAATGGTTCAGGAAACCCGCTTTTCACACCTCCTATCTCACAGACACAGCTTTGATCCAAATAAAAGGATTCCAAAACAACCAAGGGATTTGAAATAATAATAAAATGTCTTAACATTAAAATGTTATTTACAAGATTATTATCATTACTCAAATACCATCACTCTCAACTGAGTTTATCCACCAATAGTAGAATTTATGTACCAAACACAATTTCTAACATTCCAAAATCACACTATGTCATCTATGTGTGCACTAGGGACCATTAAAAGTGCACTGGGACTGTTCAAACATGTTTGCATGTCTTTTTAAAACATCTTGTGTTGCACCGTGCATACACCTCACTGTGATCACCAAATTCATAGTTTACCCACCTCTGACTTGACCACTACACCTCGGCGGTTGAGATACCCTCTGAGGGGCAAACCAGGAGGGTATAGTTGTGCTAGGGTACTGCTAAAGTCATCAGGAGTGTCTCTCAACAAGGGTAAACCAGCACAAAAGAAGATGACACAAAGCTGACTAGACTCTATACCTCCCCCACTGATAAGGTTTTATTGTCTTCTTTGAGTTTGCATCACAGAGATAGCATCATAACACACTTTTTACCATAAAAACATTTTTTATTAGGTTTACTTTTCTGGATTATCCCAGCTTGCATCATGAATGTCACAACTGCCACTATGTTAGGGGTTTATGCCCCACAAGCGTGCTGGATGGGCAGGAAGGTAAAAAACAACAACATGTTTTAACAGACGCCTCTTACATCTCTCAAACAATCTCTACATAAAATTCTACACAACAGGGCACAGGGTAACAAATTACACCAGTGGAGACGGAGCACTGGGCGAATACCGCTGCCAACAATTTTGCAAAGCCTTGCAGGTCATCACTTTGAATGTGCGGTGTTTGGTCATACTTCCATTTTGTTTGCCACCAGGATACAAATACCCAAATATGCTTCATATTTTAACTGCTTTTTAAACACTGAGCTTAACTGGCATGATGATCCTTGGCGTACTCAGGTTTAAAGAATAAGAATTGAGCACTGCTGCTTTGAGAATACTATACATTCAGTAACAGTTCTTCAAATTGTCTCTGTTCACATCTGTATACAAAGGTGCATGCACTGCATACATACAGATATCAAGATACGGAGAGATATTACAAACTACAAAATCTAATTAAAAGAAGAAAAAAACGTTTTTTTCTGTTACGGAGCACTATTAAGGGACTATGCAAATGCATTCTCATCAAATAGAAAATAGAAAATCGCCTGCTGTTGTTCGGAAGTGACTGTAGGCTGGCTCCATGGATAGAGGGGAGGAAAGGGCATACGTGCGAACACTCATCAACATTCACAGCAAAGTTCCACACTCAGAAGTCACTCAGTAGAGTGACTTGGATCAGTGACGCAGCTCAAGTGGCAATACTGTGCTGGACTGGTTATTTTGTCACATCCACATCCACTTCCACTTCAAAGACTTGCTCGATGAAGGAAAACAGCACAACAAGTGAACAAAAACAGAAAAGAATAAAAAAATAGCTGGTTTTGTTAGATCAAATGTCAGAGGTACAGTCTTTGCACAAAAGACTTCAGCTTAATGGCCACTGGCGCACTGATGTGACATAAATAGCTTGATTCAGATCAATGACAAACCATCATCCCTGTCCGTTTCCTTGCCAACACAACATAGCATTAAAAAAAAAGAAACGAAAGCCCACTATAGAATCCACACCCACTGATAAACCAAATAAATGGTTAAAGTCTAAAAAAAAAAACCTTACAAATAAATGCTGTCAAAATGATTCCCTTTTCAATGTAGTCATCTCTGCTGTTCTTTCGAAAGAGCCTTTTCAAAGAGTGGCATTGATGTCAAAATATTGACCCATCTCCATTAACTTCTCTCCAGTTATTTCAGATCAGCGGTCATAACAAAATGGCTAATGGTGGTTCACGTACTACACTTTGTTCCGGAGACTTAATTAGGTCCTGCAATGAACACACACCCGTAATGTCTCATGCATTAAAAAAAGAAAAAAATATTCTGAGTAAGTCAAATGCCCTTGTGCGTGAGATTTGTGCGTCTATCTAAATGGAAAAGAGAGTGTGTCTGAGTGTTGTATGTGTGGGTGTGTGCGTGTATGTGTGTGTGATGCTAAAGCTGTAATGGATCTAGAACTGCAGCCTGCGCGTGACACTGATGAGGGTGACAAAGGGGAAGAAGCATGCGTTTGTAACAGCACCAGCAGATTAATCGTTCTGCACCCTGCTACACATCCACATAGGGCAGAGCAGAGGCACACAGACAGTGCTGGCATCGACAGGTCAGCCACCACCGTAACACTTCTAGGGTGGGGGTGGTCAGGACTCCTGCCTGGGGTGGAGTGGAGGTGGGGATGGTGGGGGAACCGGGGGGTTTAAGATGCCTTCCTTTCTGTCTGTCAGTGACACACGTAAGGATGAGGGAGGGGCCTCACTGCACTGGAAGCTTTCTGAGGAGTGCAGGGTCATGAGTGCAAAGGTCAGAGGTCAGCTGGAGTAGGAGGTGAAAGTTCACTGGCTGCCTGTGACGTGGCGCAAAATGGCGTTCGGCACCTCCATGGTTTCGTCTTTCACCAGGACGATGTCGTAGGAGTTCAGGTAGGACTCCATCCTCTCCTCCACCTGCAGCACAGCATGGCGACAGCAAGCAGCACAGTTTTACAGTTCAACAGTTTTACAGAACACTTTTAACACATTTTTACATCTTCACAGAAACAAATATGCATCCTGCATATGTGCATACGTGTATGTATTTGTATGTGTGTGTATGTGTGTGTGTATGTGTACAGTGTTGAGCTTTGCAGAGCACTTTTAACACATTTTTCAAATAGATCCTGCATATTCAGAAATATTTGCACATTCTGCATATGTGTGTGTGTGTGTGTCTGTATTGTGTACCTTGTCATTTAGATAACCGATCTTCAGAATGTTCTCCACGTCCTGCACCCCGTCGGCCATGGTCAGGTCCCCTATGGAGTCGCCGAAGAGCAGCACGTTGTGGCGGTCATGGAGTTCCTGAAAGTGGCCTGTGTTCAGCAGCGCCCCCTCCCTCTTGTTGTAGGTATGGATGAGCTCACCTTTGAAAGCTCGCAGTGTGCCCTTGTGGGTAAGCACGAACGCAGTATGAATTAGGGTTCATCAGTACATTTCAGATTTTGGGGGCCCAATAAAAATGCTGGGTTACATTTTATCTGAGCTTGTCTTCATAAGAGTGACATGAGCCCTTTATAAACATGTCATGACACATATCATGAATGTTAATAATACTTCATTCATGTTTATGACTGTTGCCATTATGTCTCGTTTGTTTTTTGAAATAAAAATGTGGTTAAAGAATAAATAATGGTAAGCTCAGTATGGGTGCGACATTACATTTTCAGCAAAAATGTTATGAAATGGTTTTCCACAGCACCTGGATAATTTTGCACAAGTTAATACATGACTTTTGTTTATTATTTTTTGTTTATTTTATAATTCATGGTAAACGGCAAAGCACTTACAGTTTCATCAAAGTCCATGTAGTTGGAAAAGACTTTGACATTGGGGTGGAAGACTTCTGCCTGTTTGATCACCTCCTCCAAGACGTCCCCTATCCCAGCTGAGAAGATGAGCAGAGGGATGTTCTGTTCCTTCAGGTGGTCAAAGAAAAACTGGTAGCCTTCCCTGCAGAGTAAAGAGAAGAGTAGCACAAAAACATGTGGCAAACAGTGACGTTAAAGAACAACAGACAAGGTACATTTAACTTTTACAGGGGTTGACAAATCACCATGTATTCTTTCTGCCCATGCTCCTAACACAGGTCATTTTACTAACTTGCTCATCTACCTGGCTGAAGAGTTGGGGTAATTGGGATCAGCTGGTTCTGTGAATTGGCAGGACTGTTGCATTCTAAACCCAGAATGCCCACGTCTGAACATTTACATATGTGGCCAGCCTCATGGTTAGAACACGGAGCACCTCGTGTTCAGACTCAGTATGTGCTCACCTTAGCATGGCGTCGGACTCTCTCACTACCGTGGCCAAAAGGTCCTTCTTGATCTTCTGCTGCACCAGAAGGGCGTGGGCTTTGGTCCACCTGTGTGAAAAACACACTGTATGTCAGTACGACATTGTCTCTCCCTCATCACCACCACAACAGAGGATAACAGAAAGTTTCAGAGTTTCAGAGGTGTTGAATCTATGAGATAAAAAGCTAAAACTCACCACTCCACCATGAAAGGCAGCTTATCCTCCACCGTGCGGGTAGAGTCTATCTCGATGGGGTAGTACGTGTTCAGTAGGTCCTTCAGCTAAAGACAAAGCACAGAAGTGAAGGCTACCAGTTCCCACTATACATTCTTAAGAGGTTCTGTAACCATGATTACTGCATAAAAGAAGAATTCTGATATAACCTCACAGATAAGACCTATAATCTGAGGATGGCAATGAGCTCTTACCTTCTCTTTGCAGTCTTCACTGATCAATTTACTATTATCCAGGATATCTACAAAAACAACAAACACACTTAGTTCAGATGCTCACAGATTATCCCAAAAGGAATTATCACCATATTACTTTAAACAGTGACACTTTTTTTTATTTCATGGTAAACTGAAATAGGTGTGAAATATCCAACCCAGCTCATACAAAAAGCTTCTAAAAAGAAGCATTAATTGTCCAAAGGTTTCTGCAACTACTAATTACTCACTGTGACAAGTAGGACACCGTCTTCCATTAAAAGCAAATCTGGTGAGGGTCATATCAAAGTCTGAGATAACCTATGAAACAAGCATGATGGTCAGGACTTTTTGTACATCTTAAAAGAAACTTGACATTGTCGACTGTTAATCAGGTCAAGATTAGCAAAAATGAGAACAACTGTTTAAACATTCCAAAGCAAGCGAGTTTGACATATACATTTCACGCAAGCTAATTACACATGAATTTTGCTACAGCAACGGTGATGTACGGGCACTTCAGTGTTGTACCTGGACAGTATTAGGCCCCGCCTGTCTCATGGCGTTTAGAATCTGATCCACTTTCTGGGGATCTCCTATTCGCACTGTTGACTTCGACAATTCCGAAATCTGCAAAAACAGAAAGCCACAGGGTTTAGTGATTTGAACTGATGTATTTTACAACCTGAAATCAGATCCTTAAACCCAAACACTACGGTCAATAAGTCATTAAAATCAGTCGATCCGTTGCCATGTACTTCGGCGCAGTCCACACCGTCAAAAGTATTTACTTCAAAGCTTATGAGCTCCATATTCATTCGAGTCGAGATATTTTTGCATTGTTTAAAACGCGACTGACATCCCAGCTGTTATGTCATCGTGTCCGTTACGTAGCTAACTTATTCAACCTCAGTAGGACAACCCGGGAGGACCCTTGGTCATTTTGACTACAAGGACGGCTTTTCTGAATATGCAGCTGTCAAAGGATATTTATGTTCCTGCAAGGAATGTATCTTTCAAACTGGAACAGGAACGTTCCTTAGCTTTACTGAGGATGATTAGCATTAGCTAGCCTAAACATCACAGCTGATGACAAGACAATACGTAACATGACAAATGACTACCTTCATGAAGTAAAACGGTATGAATACTTTACAAGACGTACATACTTAAAAAAATCGTGAGTGCAAGAGTTGAACACAACAGTCATTTAGTTGTTCTTTTGCACACAGCTCATACTAGAATAGACAAGAAAGAGAGAAGGAAGATAGAGACAAGGGCGTGAAATGAAAGAGGAGAAAGGGAGAACAATGGCCTGTGTATGTGAAAAAAAAAGAGAGAGAGAGAGAAAGTCTTTGAGAAATAGAAAATCCTTCCATTGCCCCGTGTGAAGCGAACTGGGGAAGAGAAAGCACCTGGTGCTCTGTCAGTTCCAGACGTGACCTTCCATCCTCGACCGTCACGCCGCCACGACAGAAAGAGGACAGGGGAAAGACGAGAGGAGGTAGACGAGTGCAGAGGAGAGAGAGAAAGGGATGAAGAGAGCATTCAATGGAGGAGTGTGGTGGAGAGATTCAGGGGGAAATACAGAGCAGAAGAGGAGAGGAGAGGAGAGGATGAGAGGAGAGGATGAGAGGAGAGGAGAGCAAGATGGGGAGAGGGTGAAATAGAGAGCAGCGGCAAGATGGAGAGATAGAGAGAGAGGGAGATAAAGCAGAGAAGTGGGGGACAGAGGGGGAAATGGAGAAGAGAAGAAAAAAAGGGGGAGAGAGATAAAAAAGGACAGAGGGAAGAGAAGGAGAGGGAGAGAAGGGAGGGCAGAGTATGAAATAGATAGAGAGAAAAGGGGGGGAGGGGGGTTGAAGGAGAAATAGAGCAGAGAGAGAGGAGAGAAGGAGAGAGGGGGCAGGGGGTGAAATGGATAGCGGAGCAGTATAGAAAGGGAGGGGGGGGGGCAGTAAGAGAAGATGTGAGGCAATGTGGCCTTCATGTTCCAAAGGCTACAAAGTTACTTCTGTGACAGCTGGACTGCTGTGTGTGTGTGTGTGTGTGTTTGTGTGTGTGTGTGTGTGTGTATGACACTGCGCCTGGAGAGGCAAAGAGGCTTGCTGCTAAGAACTCATTTTAGAGATGAATGGATCCTGACACACATACACACACACCTACACACACACACACACACACATACACACACACACACACACACACACACACACACACACACACACACACACACACACACACACACACACGTTTATAAATGACTCGGTGGGACTTAACCAAAAGTGGTTAAATGTGCCCCAGTGCCACACACCTGACTGACATCACGGAGAGACGTACGCTGCCGGAACCTTCTGGCACAATGAGACACAGCCAGCAGCTTTCAACTGTGCTGCTCTGCTCCAAAAGCCCCTTTCCTAAAGTGTGTGTGTGTAAGAGAGGGAGAGACAGACAGTGAGAGAGAAGCCCCTTCACAAGGATGTCCGTGTGTGTTTCTGTGTGTGTGCTTTAGCAAGAACCTGTGTACGTGTGTGTGAGTGTTTTTTTAGATAGAACCTCCTAACTCAGGATGTGTGTGTGTGTTTAAGAGAGAGAGAGAGAGAGAGAACCTCTACTTGAGGATGTGTATGTGTGTTTTAGAGAGAACCCTCTTCTCGTGGATGTCTGTGTGTGTGTGTACGTGTGTGTTTTAGAGAAAACCCCCTTCCCAAGAATGTTTGTGTGTGTGTGTGTGTGTGCACTCTCAGAAAAGAAGGTACAGAATTGTACTTTTAGGGGTACAAAGCTTGTCACACCGGCAGTACCCTCAAAGGCACATAATTGTACCTTTTAACCACTGTTTTTCAACTAGTTTGTACCTTCTCCAGGGCTGAATAGGTACACATCAGTACCTTAAGGTCCAAATATTAGCCTTTCTTGGTACATTAATACGTATTGTACCTTAAGATACAGATTTGTACCCCTACTGTCCCCATATTTCTGAGAGTGTGTGTGTGTGTGTGTGTGTGTGTGTGTGTGTGTGTGTGTGTGTGTGTGTGTGTGTGTGTGTGTGTGTGTGTGTTTCTTCCCAAGGACATGAAGGGTGCGCCAGACACACTGCTTTAAGTGCATTCAAAACCCAGCTGTTCTCGCATGCTCTATTTTCTGCCTTTTTATGACTTAATTAAAATCTTATGAATTGGTTAAACACACTCCACCTGCTCTTTTTCCTCTTACATGCTTTCTTCCTCTTTCTTTTGACTATGCTATTTTGACTGACCTCAAGCAACATTACAGCAGGAATGATAATTTTAACAATAACTATAACAATGTCAAATGATTGTAACTTACGTTGATGATGGCGTTC
>CM050220.1:22733423-22740923 GCA_027475355.1 Coilia nasus | reverse complement strand
TCCATGGGAATAGCATTAAATTCTAGCACTAAATTCTGGGCCCACTAAATTCTGTGGCCCCCCCACCCCCCACCAAAATCAAATTCCAGACTCCTAGTGCCCCCCCCCATGCTTCTGGCCCTGGTAGCTCACTCCCACTTTTCACCCAACTACGACCCCCCTGCTAGTATCTACCGAGGTTTCAGATGCAGGTAGTGTCTGTGTTTCTGGTTGGTTGTGGCTCCAGATGTTGGCTCCAGCCCTCTCTGTGGTTTTAGCCTCTGAGGGCCACGCCAGGTGGCATTGACAGAGCGCTTCTGGTGAACAGGCTTCTCGTTCGGTCAACATCCAGGTGCTGAGATGGCAGAAGCGCAGATTCAGCAGGTCTGCACGGACACTCCTCAGTCTCTGTCCAACCACAGCTCGATACACACATTTTTTTCCCCCGTGTCTCTCTCTCTTTTTCTCTCTCTTTCTCCCTCTCTTTCTCTTCCTCTCCCTTTCGGCTTAATGCTCATCGAAGCTCGCGCTCACTAATGGGAAACGAGGCCTCCTGGGATGCATAAAATTACCCACAGTCCCCCGGGGCATCACGGCAGAGACGGTCACAAATGGTGTTTGAACTTCTGGGAAATGAAAAAGAAAAATGTAGCCGTTCAGCTGAAGTGAAAAATACAACTATGTGTTTGTGTGTGTGTGTGTGTGCATGTGTGTGTGTGCGCGTGTGTGTGTGTGTGTGTGTGTAAGTGTGTGTGTGATGGGGTTGTGCAGCTGAAAATGACCGTCGGGTTGTGCAGCTGAAAATGACCGTCGTGCTTGTGCTGAGTGGACCGAAAGAGAGAAACGTGCCGATTCTGCCGAGGACTCGTTTGATATTCACCGTGGTGAGCGGGAGAAAGCGCCGGAAATTTGCATAAGTGAATCCCAGAAATGATTTTTTTCCCCTCCATTACAGCGCTGGCTCGCCGTGGAAACAGGGGCCCGGTGTGATGGCAAATGGCTTCCATCAGACGCTGGAGAGCAGGTAAAGACGGGCCCTCGGGAGTCGGAGGACATGAGGAGAGAACAGACAGGGGAAAAAGAGGGGCCGAGATTATCTGCAGGCTGTTTCTATTTCTTTCATTGCTGCAAGCGATATTGGTTTCTGGATTCAGAGAGAGAGAGAGAGAGAGGGAGAAAGAGAGAGAGAGAGAGAAAAGAGAAATATACATAGAGAGAGAGAGACGGGGGGGGGGGGGGGGGGGGGGGGGCTTTTTTGTTGCATCTCAATGCAAGCTAACAGACTAACCAAAAAGGGAGAGAGAAAGAAATGGAAGAGAGAGGAGAGAGAGAGAGAGAGAGAGAGAGAGAGAGAGAGAGAGAGAAGAGTGTGGTGTTGGGTTGGGGTGCAGTGAGAGAGGGAGAGGGAGATAGAGAAAGAGAGAGAGACAGAGAGAGAGAGAAGAGTGTGGTGTTGGGTTGGGGTGCAGAGGGAGAGGGAGATAGAGAAAGAGAGAGAGAGAGGGAGAGAGAGAGAAGAGTGTGGTGTGGGGTTGGGGTGCAGTGAGAGAGGGAGATAGAGAAAGAGACAGAGAGAGAGAGAGAAGAGTGTGGTGTTGGGTTGGGGTGCACTGAGAGAGGGAGAGGGAGATAGAGAAAGAGAGAGAGACAGAGAGAGAGAGAGAAGAGTGTGGTGTTGGGTTGGGGTGCAGTGAGAGAGGGAGAGGGACATAGCGAAAGAAAGAGAGAGAGAGGCAGAGAGAGGGAGAGAGAGAGAGGGAGAGAGAAAGAGATACATACTGTAGAGAGAGAGATGGGGGGGCTTTTTGTTGCATCTCAATACAAGCTAACAGATTGACTAAAAAGGGGGAGAGAAGTAAAAAAAACACAATTATTCCAGACTGGGCAAACAAACCTTTCTGTGCTTGTTTGATAAACCCACGCAGCTCCAAATGCATGCAGGGTTTTAAATATTAAGTGCCTCTCGTCTCCTGAATGCAAACAGAGGTGTCGGGGGCCTAGACGGAGCCACACAGGTTGTGGGTATCTCATCTCTCCGCACGGCGAGGCGGATTGGAGCAAGGTCGCCTGTTGTCATCGCCGCCGCCAGTTTGATTGCTGTTATTCTGTGTGCCGTGCCGCGAAGGCTGTCGAGCGAGCCGAGGGATCGCACGCTCACTCCAGAGGCGTTCCAGAAACATATCACGGCCTCTTTTTCCCCTCCTCTCTCTCTCTCTCTCTCTCTCTCTCTCTCTTTCAAATTAACACACACATACACCTACTGTATAATCACACCAAGACATGGACACACATATATTCATAGACACACAGATATACACACTTACATTAACACACACGCTCTCTTCTATTAATACACACATTAAAACACACACTCACATCTCTCTCTCTCTCTCTCTCTCTCTCTTTTCCCATGCCAGCGCCTTCGGTAAAGAACATCTCTGGCGATTATAACCTAGGGTCATTACAAGAGGAGCAGGCTTGTTTAAAATGCGAGTCAGCTTTTGGTGGAAGAGTGCTCGCGATGTAAGCCCCATCCTGGAATTGATGTTAATATCTGCGGCAGCGCGAAGGTAGCAGCACCAGTCTCGCTACAAGCCAGCCAGCCAGTCGCCAGTGGGAATGAGTAATGCCTCTGTCATAGCACGCTGGCTCCACCACTTTGATACGTTTTACAGCGGCTGGGGACACGCGAAACAATGGAGTCGTTGAAAAATGAGGCAGAACTGTTTTGAACATTTAAAACCGTTTCCGTCGCCGACCATAAATCATTTGAAGTGCAAACCTTTGTCTTCGCCGTGTGAAATGGCCAGTCGAGCGTTAAATGGGGATAAACTGGCGGAATGTGTTGGCCTTTGCCCAAAGGCCCCCGAACCTTATTTAAGCATAAATATACACACATACGCACGCACACACATAAACACACACACACCTCAACACACTTCATCTCTCGCGAGTGAGTCCTTACACGCGACAAAGGGGCCCTTATAAGCAGCATAAAATAGATTCCTGTGCGCTAATGACGTCCAGAGGGCTGATATCATAAAGCCCACCGCTCCTCACGGATTACCCCTCACACACACACACACACACACACACACACACACACACACACACACACACACACACACACACACACACACTCAGAGCCTCCCGCAAGGCCCCTGCACTCAGATTGTTCTAATGAAAGGAGTTTGTCATACCCCGACTGGGCTGTGGGTTCATGTGAGTGTATCCGACAGGGGCTGCTCTGTATTAGTGTGCGTACGCGCTCTATCTCCAGAATAATGTGATGTAACAATAGCCAGAGACTTTCTAATAGGAGATAGGAGGAGACACAGAATTCTCCACAGTGTCTGCAAATATCCTGCCTGTTCCACTGCCAGTCATCAGCCAAACTGTACAATTGGCGTTCTAAACATGTTGCTGTATTGTGCTCCGCTGTACAACACTTGCCGTGGCGGAAAGCACTACGCGAGTGTAGTTCAGAAATAACCCGTGAGGAAAAGGGCTTTTGAAGCTTTATTTTGATACAAACCAGCAAATATTTCCAGCCATTGCAATCAAGTTTTTCGTTATGATTTCAACCATATATTTATTATATCCCTCAGTCACTGGAGAGAGCATATACTCGTGTCTCAAGATTTATTTAAGGTAGGGTCTGGCCTTAATTACCTGAAACAGATGCCGGAAGGCATTGCCAAGATGGCCGCCGAGTGCAGGGACTTGTCTAGAAGGACTTTGATATAACCCATAGTATAGTGTGTGATGTGGTATGGTGTAGTTTACTGTAAAATAGCAGGGATATGTAGTGTGTAGTATTAGTATGGTTAGTGGTATTAGTATGGTTAGTGTACACCATAGTGTGTTGTTGTGTTGTTGTATGATGATGTGTAGTGTAGTGCAATGTTTCCTCTATATGCATTCAGTAGCTGTGCTCAACCACAGCTAAAATGACAAGCACCACTGCTGATCAGTAAAATCATCATTAAAGTAATGCCTTTCATTAGCACACTGTATGAGCAGTACTAAAGGCTTATTTTGAAGCATCAACCTGTCCATTTCTTAACTCAGAAGTTGCCAGAAGTCATCAATTATGGAGTTATTTTCAAAATTTGCCTGGGTTCACTTACTCAAACCAAAAGTTTATGGGAGCTGAATTGGTCTATTTTCACTGTGATAACTTCTTTTTTTCACCAGGTAAAGCATTGTTTTAAGTGGAACAGCAGGGAAGTGGCTGATGAAGTGATGTGCCAATAATGGGATCTCTTCCACTACTATGTGTAGCATAGTGTGAGATTAGATAGTAAAAGAGGATGTGCTATGGCACAGGGTGATGTAGTTTGGCGTAGTAGTGCAGAAGTGTATGAAATGTGCAGTGTGGTGAGATATTAAACCGTATGAAGTGAATGGGGTTAAGTACAGTAGAATAGTATAGATGTGGGTATAGTATAGAGTGGTATACTATGGCGTAGGGTAATGTTGTATGTAGTGTAATACTCAGTAGTATGGTGTGAGATTAGTGTGGGGTGTTGGGGAGTACTATGGTGCAGTGTATTAGTATGAGCTTGAGTAATAATGTGTAGCTTGGTGTGAGATTAAGTAGTATGGAGTTTGGACCACAGGGGACTATGATTATGTGTAGTGTAATACTCAGTAGTATGGTGTGAGATTAGTGTGGGGTGTTGGGGAGTGCTATGGTGCAGTGTATTAGTATGAGCTTGAGTAATAATGTGTAGCTTGGTGTGAGATTAAGTAGTATGGAGTTTGGACCACAGGGGACTATGATATGTCAGTGTGGTGCAGGGCAATGTAGTTTAATAGCATATCATAGTGCAGGTACACACACACACACACACACACACACACACACACACACACACACACACACACACACAGTCACACCTCTGGCCATCTCTTCCTCCCTTGGGAACTATCCGTGGGATCAATTACTGCTGTTGCCCGCGGAGACAACAGAACAGGATGGGATCCCTCTCCAAGAGTCTTTCACACATACACATTTAACACACACACAAGCCCATGACATGCACATAAACACACATGTACACACACAGATATACACACATTAACACACACACTAACACACACACACACACACACACACACACACACACACACACACACACACACACACATATCCATACACACCTGTACAGTACTTGCATTGATAAACACAGATTTCTCATATTAACACAAATGTACACATACATACACTCTCTCTCTCTCTTTCTCTCTCTCTCTCACACACACACATACTCACACCTATGCACACGCCAATACATGCACACATACACAGACATACACACTTACACACACACACACACACACACACACACACCTATGCACACGCCAATACATGCACACATATAATCACAGAAACACAGACATACACACTGACATTAATACACACACACACACACACACATATACACACACACACACAAACACACACAGTCTCGTATTAATACGCACATTAGCACACACACACACACACACACACACACACACATTAATCCGCACATTAACACACACACACACACACACACACACACACGCGCGCGCGCACACACACACACACACTAATACGCACATTAACACAGCCGCTAAGAGCATCCTTTTATCTCAGCGGGGAGGGCGGCGATCCCCTGGAAGAGGCTCATTAAAGAAGCGTCGGAGGGCCGAAGGTCAGGCGGGACGGATGAGAGAAGAAAGGAAGAGAGGAAGAGAGGAAAGGAGGACATAAGAAGAAAAGAGAGAGAAAGGGGAAGGAGTGGAGAAAGGATGGACACAGAAGAAAAGACAGAACGAAACAAAAGAAAGAAAGAAAAAAAAAGAAAGGAAGGAGGGGCACCATCCCTCTAATATGCTTTCGTTAATTAGACGGAAGCCGCTCATCAAAGCCACACGGGGAGGCCCTGTTCAGCTGGAGGGGGGTCAGAGAGGGAAAGAGCGATGGGATAGGGGTGGAGAGGGAGAGAGAGGGGAGGAGGGAGAGAGCGATGGGATAGGGGTGCAGAGGGAGAGAGAGGAGGAGGGAGAGAGCGATGGGATAGGGGTGGAGAGGGAGAGAGAGAGGAGGAGAGAGAGAGAACGATGGAGGGAGAGGAAAGGGAGATGGAGTGGAGCGGAGGGAGGGAGGGAGGGAGGAAGAGAAAGATGGAGGGAGGTCCGGAGGGAGAGAGGAGGAAGAGAGCAATGGAGGGAGAGGAAAGGGAGATGGAGTGCAGGAGGGTGTGGATTTGGCTTCTGGGCATTTCAAAGTCTTTTGATATTACCCCACTCCTCAGTAGCCTCAGGGACAAACAGGAGTGTGTGTGTATGTGTGATTGTGTGTGTGTATGTGTGATTGTGTGTGTGTGTGTATCCAATACCACTCCTTGACTGAGGAACATTCTCTCTTTAAAGAGTCTTAGCTACTGCAGAGAACTGAGAATGCGGATGAATAAGGTAGAACCAGGGAGCAAGGCTGTAACAGAGTGTTAAAATGTACAACGATGGTTGAACCATGCAGACTGTGACACATGCAGTCTATCCTAAATAGGATGGTAGTTGCCTGCTGCCTTACCACCTTCACTGTCTAACAAGTGACATTTCTTAGCAGGACTCAAGGTCTTGGCTAAAAAGGTTATTTTGGACGACTTAGAGCTAGATAGCTAAATTGTAGTTCATGTTTTCTTTATTAGATACGCCAAGATATTAACAGCTGAATTATTTTGATAGAATTTTAGATCTTATCTAATCTTTAGATAAATCTTTGCTGCCTTCAAAAGTGGGCAAAACAAAGGTCCCCTACGAGGCAGAGGTTTATGTATTTATTGGAGTGAGACATGCGTTGATGCCTTATTGCTGCCTGTGAGTGCTTGTTTAGAAGGCAGCAATTTGTCAGTTATTTAGGATTTAGAACTGAAGCAGAACCCTGACAAATGACAGCACTACAAGTCATATACTACGTCATTGTGTAATTAATGCAACTCATTTGCTGGGTACGTCTGCCAAAGGCAGTAATTCCACATGCATAGGCACGGTGGCTGGCCAGTCATTCAAGTACAGTCATTGAGTAAGAAGCAAGCGTGGCATGTAATACTGTAAACAGACCGAAATCATTTGTAGGCCTAATAATTATCGCACTAACATGAAGCAACCAAGTGACTTTTGTGTTTGCCTGCAGGACATTTTGTTTTGTGAAAGTAGCCTATGATGCATATTAAATTGTAACTGCATGGACAGATAAGGAAATACCAAAGCAAACAGGTCACCGAGGTCACTGAAGAAGCTTCGTTGTTGAATTCGCTTTGTCCACTTTGTTCGCTCGTGAGATACCATTTGGAATGTTAGATTTAGCTCAGTAATTAACGGACGTTGGTAAATCTATGTATTCTGGTTGGTTTTTACCGTACCGCGTCATAGCTCATTACCATAAAGTGAACTGGCTTTTTAACTTGTCTTTTTCACTCTGGTCGCCCAATTCGCTTTGCTGGCGGTGAATTCGCTTTGTTCACGCAA
>CM050220.1:22728423-22730923 GCA_027475355.1 Coilia nasus | reverse complement strand
TTTACCCAATCACTAATGTCTGGTCATCACATATGCAACTAGCCTACCTACGCACTGCAATTCAAATGTAGCACACAAAGTCAACGACATGGCTCACGAACACACCCTGTGTTTGCTGATTGGCTAGGAGTTGCTCGGTCCTCTTACATGACCTTCAACGGTCTCTGGTCCAGACCCTCTGTACAAAATGAAATGAAGTACGAGGGGCGGGTTTACCAGGCTACGAAAACACTGCACTCCAGAGGCTCGTTACAACTGCACAGAGGGTCATCGGCTGCCCTCTCCCCACGCTGGAGCAGCTGCACAGCTCTCGGTGCCTCAAGAAGGCACAAAACATCCTAAAAGACACTTCTCACCCTGGACACACCCTTTCAACAGCTCTCGGTGCCTCAAGAAGGCACAAAACATCCTAAGAGACACTTCTCACCCTGGACACACACCCTTTCAACTGCTCACGTCAGGGAGACGGTACAGGAGCATTAAAACAAGGATCAGTAGACTCATGAACAGTTTCTATCCCACTGCTCCAAGTAATGCTGCCAATACGTGACTTTAAATGCATGCCTTTTAAAGGGGACATATTATGCTCTTTTTCAACAAGTTAGAATAAGTCTACGGGCTACAAGAAAAAGGTTCATCAAGCTCTTCTAACCCTTTTTTGCTACCTCCTCTGCGTGGGGGTAGACAGAAAAATGGCTCTTAGGCGCAAAGCATTCCTGACACCAAAATCTTTCAGCTGACTCATAGCAAACAAATGGGTGTTTTTTCGGCACTAGAAGTGTTTATAGGAGCAATACAAAAACATGCAAAAATGACTTTTTTATAATATGTCCCCTTTAAGGAATCCGTGTAATACTGTTTAATGTATGTTGTGTGTGTGTGTGTGTGTAGGTGTGAGTATGGTATTTATTTGTTATATTTTATGTGGTCTTTTTAATGTATATGCACGTTTTATATGCACTTTTAATGCACTGTTTTAGATGGCATTTTAAAGCAGCACTATGCAACTTTTTCAAGTTAATTAGTCATCTTCAGTAGATACTTAAATCAGTTCAGTAGAGCTTAAACCACGTGAATGAAGACTTTCTTGATCACCCCTGCTGTCTGTGGACAGAATACACAAAGTCTTGAATATCGCAAGAAGCAGGATCACGTTAAACTCTGAAGAAATTCTAACTTTACTCACCTCAGTGGACATGACTACTTTCGTATTTGCCGATTACTCTGATCAGTTGAGTTGAAAACACATGCACAGGTTGAGGGGAAGGGAAAACTTTGAGAAAAAGCACTCAAAGTTGCATAGTATCTCTTTAAAATTCATTGTACAGTACATGGTACAGTGACAATAAAGACTATTCCATTTTCAATGACCTGAAGTTTCAAAGCAATTTCAGACCAAAGGGACCGAGGACAGAGGAAGGGCTTTAAGGTAACACAATAAGATGCAGCTCTCGTCTCAGCCCACTGGAGGTCAAATACCTGGAAAGACAGCATCAGTTCTCAGAGCTGCAGAAGCCTTTTGGATGACAGATGAATCATTCTCAAGCAGAAAAAAATGTCCAGTCGGCTGCACAACTCAACACTACTGATCCCCGTGACCTGGACAAGTGACAACCTACACAGTCATACAGCAGTCCTTGGTAAACTTGACATGGCTGTGTTGTGGCTGTGGTGGCAATTTGTCTTAATCTCACAATGACAGCATTGAGAAAACCTCCAACCCCGTAGGGATGCAAATTAGCACTGAGAGAAGCAGAACAGTGCACAATGAAGAAGCAAATACTTTTAACAAAAATCCAAGTGCTACAATTATTGGCATCTCTGCGTTTAGTACAATGAAAGATTCTCTTTTTGCCAAAATAGTGTTAATTAGCCTTCTCCTTTGACATGCCATGAAGGTTGATAATACAAGAAAATTTATTCCAATGAATCAAGATCTTCTAGATGTCTATGTCTATTCTTGTGCATTGCCTTCAGTAGGTTATTTCATTGGCTTTGTATGCTGTTAAAGCAACACTAAGTAGTTTTTTTAACCTTAAAATAATGTCTCCAAAATTGTTTCAGTTGTTCTTGAACTTGCAACAGTGTGAAAGCCACTTCTGGATTTGCTTTGCTGCGGGCTATAACAGTGGACCGTCTCTCTGTAGCTTGAATGAGAGACAGTTTCGCTTCCAACCTGTAGGGCGACTGAAGAGGAAAACTACTTAGTGTTACTTTAAGATTTTGCCACATGCATTTTATGTTAAAAATGTGTATTACTTAATGATGTGTTCTTTCTTCTCCAAACAAATTGCAGTGCAGTGGTGGACACACACTAATATCTGCACACATGCACACAAACATA
The DNA here is from genome assembly GCA_027475355.1 of Coilia nasus. Classification (NCBI taxonomy): domain Eukaryota; kingdom Metazoa; phylum Chordata; class Actinopteri; order Clupeiformes; family Engraulidae; genus Coilia; species Coilia nasus. The sequence continues at coordinate 22,728,579 of CM050220.1, read as the reverse complement.
CACGCACGCACACACACACACACACACACACACACACACACACACACACACACACACACACACACACACAAAGACACTTCTTTCCTGCCTCTTTTCTTCCCAGTGTTCCATCTACGTAATTAAAAGCCAGGGACAACCAAACTCCTGGCTCAGCTA
>CM050220.1:22710923-22718423 GCA_027475355.1 Coilia nasus | reverse complement strand
GCTGGTTAACTTTTGAGAAAGCCTAAGCACACACACACACACACACACACACACACACACACACACACACACACACACACACACACACACACAGTGTTCATTAGAGAAGATATTCTGTTTAATTACAGAAAAGATGCAAGAAGAGGTAAGTTAGTCAAGTCATTATAAAGCAGGTGGCGGCCGCTGATTGGTTGGAGACAGCACCCGCCCCAGACATTGTCGTCTTTCTGGCAGAACTTTCGCAGGCTTACATTTCGTCCAGAAAGACTCAGAGAAGAAGAGTTTCAATTTAAGCAATTTAATATGGTCAGAATTAACAACTGAACATTAAGTAGGAAGTAGATCTTCTTTGGCATAGGTCCGGTCATCAGCCTGGGTCTTGCATCGTTGGATCCGGCAGATCCAGCTGTTGCCGTTTAGCAGAAACCAGAATTACCCCCCAAAAACAAGATATAGCATTTATAGGTTTTAATACCCTCCGTGTGGATTAAAACTTACCCCCAAAGAGAAGAACAATGAAGCAGAAAGACACTAGACCCACCGTAAGGTGATAACCAGAACCCACCTGGCGCAGAGAAGCAAATGGTTAGAACAAGATATGGCACCGGAGAACAAATCAAACCAATCAGTACTCGCACATATGACAAACACGGAAAACACATAAATGAGCCCTCGCGAAGAGGGACACATTAGACTCACTGATTCTCACAGATGAAAACGAAGACACACAGAGCTGCCCCGGAGAACGGCTATCTGGGCTATCTGGCTGGGCGATTTCCCTCCCAAAAAAAATCTTCGATTTTTTCATAAAAAACTCGATTCACGATTCGAATCAATGCCCCCCAATTTAAAATGAAATAACTACTGATTGTAAGTTTATATCTAACATATACATTTATTTTGAGAAAAATAAGTACTTCAGTCTGCAGTCACTGAATTAAGCAGAAAGTGTGTGTAGTTTCATAGACTTGTGCTTTAATGAATTACTAAAGCAACAAAATGCCTGAGGTAACACTTGTAAAAAGAAAAATCTCAATACAATAGAATCCGCTCTTTTCATATGGGACACAGCGTGAAAAGCTTTGAGGAAGAGTAGTTTTCTTTGCAGATGATGACGTGTTAGCATTAGAGCTAGGAAAGTTTTCTGTCCGAAGAAGGCAGTATTTCTCCCACTCAGACGGATGTTTCTGCTTCAAATGCTGAAACTAATTGGTCGTGCTGCTACCACTTATGATAACAGCTTTCAGACACAAGTTGCAACGAGGTGTTGTTGTTTGGTGTTCATCAGATGCTGCAAAACGAAACCAATTCCAAATTACGGACGTTGTGGGACTTTTGGGCAGGAGCCCCTCTTTCTCGCCGTCTGTTTCTGTCTCCATGTTTGTTTGTGCATGTGATGTTACTGGGGGTTCGAGAGAAAACGCACTGCAGGAAGTGCAGTAGGGATAGCCTTGGGTCTTGCCGAATGTAAAAATGAAATGCATGCGCTGTGCGCTTGGAATATAAACTGTATGGGGACGGGATTAAAAAAAATCTTTTAACTCGAGTTTCAGGGAAAATGAATCGATTTGACCTGCCAACTCGATTTTTAAATCGTATCGATTTTTTGCACAGGCCTAGCAACATACATGACAGACACGTAAGACAAACAGATCAGCCCTCATAGAGAGCTACATAGAAGTCTTACAGAAGCTCCCATGGAGAGCATGTAAGACAGACACACACAGATTTGCCCCAGAGAACAGCTATCTCGGAGCGTAGCTGAGAGACACACAGATTTGCCCCAGAGAACGGCTATCTCGGAGCATAGACGAGAGACACACAGATTTGCCCCAGAGAACAGCTATCTCGGAGAGTAACACACGTGACAGACACATAAGACAAACAGATCAGCTACACAGAAGTCTTACAGTGGCTCTCACAGAGAGCGTATAAGACGGAGACACACAGAACTGCCCCAGAGAATGGCTATCTCTGAGGGCAACACACATGACAGACATGGAAAACGAACAGATCAGCCCTCGTAGAGAGCTACATAGAAGTCTTACAGCAGCTCTCACGGAGAGCATGCAAGACAGAGACACACAGAGCTGCTCCAGAGAACGTCTATCTCGAAGCATGACGAGAGACAAACAGATTTGCCCCAGAGAACGGCTATAATTGAGGGCAACACACAGGACAAGTTGATAGGCTCTGAGGAAGAGCTGCAAACGTAACAGAACGTCCTTTTCGGAGAGCATAGCATAAAATACATTTCAGTCTGCAGAGACTGACACCACCACCAATAGTTGCAAAATGTAAATACCTTAATTGCCAAGAGAGAGCGAGACTTGAGCCTTCAGAATCGAGTTTGAGCCAGGCCTGACGTAGGCCTCGAAGGCTGATGAATTCCATCTTCCCAGCCGCTTGATCAAGGAGTCAGGCATTCCTCTTTCCGCAGCGGTCGTGGCGGCTCCAATCCGAAAGGAGTGTCCCGTATAAACCGATCGAGACAGGCCACATTTCTCCACCAACAAACCCAAGTGCTCCCTGAACCACTCTTTAGTCATAGGCAAACAATCTGACATGATTAACAAGGAGAAATGGGGTAAAGTACGAGGACGCATAGAAAGATATCGAGGCATAGAAGCGTGAGGGCAAAAAGAAGAATCGAGCTTAGAAATACTGACAGTAACACCTTTGCCGACAGTGTCCGTCTTTGAGTGCCTAAGAAAGATAGAAAAGAAATTAGGTGAAACCCGCAAGTCGGAGAAGCACAAACCCCTAGAGGAATCGAAAGCCAAAGTATCAAAAGTAAATTCCCCCGGTCACAGAAACCCGTAAAAAGCCATAAGAAACGCAGCCTCGAGGAGAGTGTTAAAGTATAGGGAAAACAAACCACCACGCAGTGCAAGAACAAGCTTATGCAAGACATCAATTGTAATAGGAAGACGAGTGTCTGACGTTTTAGGGAGAGATTTTGCAATCCCCTTCAGAAGAAGGCGTATAGAAGTATGAGAAAATAAACTAGGAAAACCAGGGTCGTGGCAGCGAACATAGAACTGGACAGGCAGAGGCATCTGAACTCCTGAAAACGAAAACGGGAGAGAGAGTCAGCAATGGTATTACAGTAACCTGGAATTAATTTAGCCTGAACAATAAAATTGATCACTGACTGCCAAGTCAGACGTCTAAGTAGCGACATGATTGATAAACAAGACGAATGACCTTTGTTAATTATTATCACAATACATAGTGATCTTTTTGCGAGACCAAGCCTTGCCCCACAACACACTCGCCACCACTATCGGATAAATTTCAAACAGGGCAATGGAATTATTTCCAGGGGCAGAAGCCCCGAACCCTGCGGGCCAGACATCGGCAAACCACTGTCTCTGGAAATAACCCCCAAAACCAGCAGACGGAGCGGCGTCGGTAAATAATTGCAGGGAATCAGAAGATTCAATTTCGTCATTATAGAAAAACTAAATGCCATTCCATGAATCCAGCAAACGAGACCAAAAACGCAAATCAGACCTAGCCCCCTCGTCGAGGAGGACTTGATCACAGAGTTCATCCATGGAATGCGCCACCATCAGCAGACAAGAAAGCTTGCATCTTAAGAGTGTCCAACAGAGGGCCTCGGACAGACAAATAAAAATGTGCGGGCTACTCCTGCAACCGAAAGTCAATCTAACGGCGAAATAGAATTTTGACTGCCACCTAACGCCAAATAATGGCCAATCGGCAGGGTGAATAGTGCTTCTGTTTCCGGCTGTTTTAGTTTAGTGGAGGGGGTGGGGCCGGGAGAACGACACGATTTCACCAGAGGCGTGACACGCTCCCTGCAGCTTCCTTTGCCCCACAGACAACTTGATAGCAGAGTAAGGTAAAACTGCACACAGAATGTCTTCGGAGATACAGCCTTATGTGTTTGATCCTGAATCCGAAGAGGAAGGAGAGATGGCACACGCCTCCGGTCGCTTCCTTACCATTTGTCAATGAACGTTTCAGAATAGTAATATTTGCATGACAAAACAGTGCAAGTGCCCAGCTAAATGCAGTTCAGTCATGCAACTAGCCTGCTAATCGTATGCGAGTCAGTCACAGGCTAACATCATTTAAAGCCCATTCGGTCAGTTTCTCTTATATGCATTTGCACACGTCTACGTCATGCTGCAGGCCCTTTTCGCATTGGGTCGTTTTTCCCGCCTATTGTCTTCTTTTGACTGATATAGAAAATGGGGGTAGAAAAACATTTTGATATGCAGCATGCATATGCAACTCGGGGTGACCTATAATATTTCAAAAGAGCAAGTACTAAACGGTTTCTCGTGGAAGTACACATTTAAGCTCGCGGTGCAAGAGATCGATGACAATATCAGGCTGAGAGAGAGCAGACTGTAGGTTTTTTGCGACATATGACGTAGACAGGGGAGAGATGGACCCCACCCGAAACCCCTGGGACAGGCCAGTGATCAAATAATCAACCAATTCCCAATCAAAGATGGGTCGTTGTGAGAAGACAGTTAGTGAGCCAAAATGGGGACATTAATGGGAGTAGAGGGATGAACGGTTAGAATTTCTTGGAGGGAGGGACAGTTCCCCGTTTCGCTGGGCGGAAGCGACGGGGGCAGACACTTCTCGGATGGGGATCATGGCAGACACTACACATGTGCAAAAAACGGCATTTAGCAAATGTGCAAACAGCTTGATTAAAATTATTACATATCTGGATGCCTTTAGGGGTGGCCTAGGGGTGGCCGAGGGGTGGCCCCAGCTTGCCGAAAAGGGTCTTACAGTTTCAGGACCCTGGACAGCAGACGTAAGTATGGTTCTAGGACAAAAGCCAGCGGAATGCCCATGCGCACTACAAATAGAGCAGGTTAGCGCAGGCTGGCCACCAAAGTGGCAAACTAAAAGTTCCATATCTAAAACTGACCAGTCCAAGCGGGTATTAAAAAGGGCAATATATGAGGCTGATTTTGCCAAAAATGACTTATGATATTCATAAAACAGCGTGCCCCCGTAGCGCTGATTAAAATCGGCCATCATAGCGAGATATAAATCCATTTCCTCCCTCCTACCTGGGTATTCCCGGCATAGGACGTCCCTGAAAATCCCAAAAGCCATAACAAATTCACCAAAGGAAAGGTTACGCTGCAGCCTGGGATCGGAGGCTTTGAGGAAGACAGACATCTCCACAATCCGCTGGCAGGCGACGGCAGCAATAAAGACACAAGATTAATGTCCTTACCTTGGACAATGTCTGCTCTCTGTTTGGTGGACAGAGCGGACATAGTAGGTGATAAAAAACGGCTACCCATAACCGCAGCAGACACTGCAGTCCTGAGGGGGAAAAAAAGGCAGCAGGGGCGGAAGAAGTGCCGACATCATGGTGGATAGAAGCTGGAGGGGGAGCCAGCGCCATGAATAAATCCCCGTCCATGGTGGAGCTTCCGCAGTGGTGCGGGAGGAATGGATTGGCCGATGCTGAAGACGAGGCAGCAATCGGGGAGAGGCTGAGAATCCTCGGAGGCGTCCACTCTGGCATTTAGGGTCCTTACCGCGTCCGTCAGGCCGTGAAGGACCTGGGCGAGCTGGAGCTGATCACCGGCGGGGCCCAGAGAGCTAGGCGGACCAAGAGGAGCAGGCTTCCTACCGCGTTTGGCCGGAGGCGGCGGAGACGACTTCCGCACCCTCTTCCTTCCAGCTGGCGGACGAGGAGCAGGAGCCGGAGGGGGGTCCTGCGCGGGCTGGACAGTCCCAGCTTGAGGGATGGGAACGTTGTCGGGCAGAGAAGCGGCGACTTGAATCAGGCCCTCCCTAGACATACCGCTCGAAACGGGGATGTTGCGATCCTTGAGAAATATCCGTATGTCTTCGGTAGACCAGGAATCCCAGGAGGCCCGGGACGTGAGACGAGAGCTGTGTCTCAGAGATAGTGCAGGAGATGGAGGCACAATATCCTCGTCAGAGTCAGAAATGGCAAAATCGACAAAGGGGGAGCTGCGACATTCTGGTAGCTTACGCGAGCAAAAAACATGCGTCGAAACGTCGGCACCTGAAGCAGCGGAAAAGGTAAGTTAGTCAAGTCATTATAAAGCACCTACTTGACTTGACTTGACATAATTCAAATGTGTCATGTTTGTCTTGGCAAATAAAGCAGTATATATCTCTCTCTCCCTCACACACAAAAACAATAAAGTAACAATTTAGGCTGATTGTGTTTTTGCTGGCCGATACCACATACCACCACTTCGCACTGACGTGTCATCGTGTTCACATCAAACTCGCCCCGACACAAAGTGTACAGTCTGAAGCGAGTCAATAGGTGTGACGATTGGACAACTGACCCCGAGTCGGTCAGAGTGAAAGGTTCAGGAAAGGCCTCGCTAAATTAGAGTGATAAACACAGGATACTTGGCAGGGTGATAAGGCCTATAGACATTCAAAGATGGCCCTTGCAATATCAGACGTCTGACGTCGGGGCCTTGTGCACTTAACTTTAGATGCGTTCTTGGCTGGCCACTCCAGCAGAGAATCCCCTGTCGGCCCACCCACCTACCCCACAAACCAGCACCAAATGGAGGGTGCCCTCTTGTCCCCGCTGCCGCCAATGGCCACTAGAAAACCGGTCGGTGTATATGTTATTAAAATGGGCATGCCTAAAAAATAAAAATTGGATTGGGGGGGGGGTTCCACATGTGTGTGTGTGTGTGTGTGTGTGTGTGTTTGTATTTGAAGTGCACCGGGGTGGAAAGTCTGCTCATTAATATTCTTGACTAGTTGGGTGGAATTAGGCAGGCCTAACACACACACTTTTTCCCACACACACAAGTACACACACACACACATATTTTTGTATTGGAAGACAGTGTCATGGAGAGTGCGAGACAGATTGATGTAGCTCTGTGGCCCTGACCACCTAATGAGGAGAGGAGAACTTAGTGTGTGTGTTTGTGTGTGTGTATATGTTGTATTTTGTGTGTGTGTATGTGTGTGTGTGTGTGTGTATGTGTTGTGTTTAGTGTGTGTGTGTGTAGTCAGACCACAGTAGTACTCAGGAAGCATGACCAAATATAAAAAGCAATTACCGTCCTGGTGTGTTATGGAACGTTTGACTTCACCGCAGCAGTGCATTCCAAATATCCACTGGGGTAAGTTTTCACACACACACACACAGACACAGACACACACACACACACATGCACACACACGAGTTGGTGCACTCACACATTATTACACACACAGTTGCTTACACATTTCAATACTTTTTCTGGAATTCAATGGCATAAAGCCTTTCTCTACTCCTTTTATTCTCAGACAAACACTGTCTCTCTCTCTCTTTCTCTCTATCCCCCCCCCCCCCCCCCCCCCACACACACACACACATACACACACACACACACACACACACACACACACACACACACACACACACACATTTTTGAGTGTATATACTTGACATTTGAAGTAGTGAGTCATGCATGGACACGTGATATGACATGATGTGATTAA
>CM050220.1:22700923-22703423 GCA_027475355.1 Coilia nasus | reverse complement strand
TATGTTTATTTTACTACTTTATTTTCTGTTGAAAGTCAACCGGACTGTAGAAATAGATCACCAACGACTTCATCTTCTGCTTTCCGTGCGTGCTTTGCTTGACTGCGAGTCGGGAACACCCACCACCATTCTCACTTGGCGTTTTTAAAAACAGTACGCCATTACACTCATGCAATCAGCTGTTAAGAACTTCCTGTTGAATACGTCAGCGGACGTCCATGCTTTGCTGCTCACAGACACCTTCTGCTGTTCGTCCCCTCCCTCCCTAGCAACCGTCTGTGGGTTTCTGTCCATGTCCGGAGGGTTCTGATGTCGCTGTCCCTCATGTACCTCTCTGCCTCTGGATTTCCATTGAGTCTTTATTTGAAGGTGAATACATAAGGGTGACATGAGCCCTTTATAAACATGACATGCCATGTATCATGGACATCAATGACATTTGTTGTCACTTTTTTTTGCCATGCCTGCATCTAAAAAAATATCAACTTAACATTACAAACACTGAATGACACTTAATGACAACAGTCATAAATATGAATGAAGTGTCAATAATGTTTATAACATAGGTCATATCATGTTCATAACATGTCCATCTTATGTAGACACCATCAAACGAAGTGTTACCCATGGTTCTTCTGCATATCTCCTCTCCACTCGCCCAGGATGCAGGCTATTTCTCTAAAAAACAGTCCAACTCCTCAACTCCCCTCCACTGGGCAGATACTTCTCTGTCTGTTCCTGGATCTTGGATTTTCTGCTGTCTGGCCGACAACCTTGAGTCTGCTTCCACTCATCCAGAATCCATTTAGACTAGGCAGATAAGCTTTCCCCCTAGAGAGGCGATTCTGCCCAAGGCTTCCTCCTCAACAAAAACATCTATAGGGAGTTTTTCTTTGCCCCAGTGCTTCTGGGGGCCCTTGGACTGTGCTCTTGAAGTCCCCTGATTATTTTTTTACGGTGTTATATAATACCACATTTCATGTTTGTGCTTTTATTTTATCATCTGTATTGCATGCCTTCATGAAAAGCTCATTCTCACTAATATAACCACCACCGGTTTGGTTTATGCCCTTCCATCTGGGGGCTAATGTGCCTCTGCCATGCAGCATCTGTAGAGTTATCATGTATCGAGTTGGACTGAGGACAGGACCTACGCCAAAGGTATCGATGTGCCATATTATTGTTATTTGTTCTCAATTAAACTACCATCATCTTCACATTTTCCCAGAGTCTTACTGGTTGAACTAGTGTGGTCCACTGTAGTCTACTGTGATCTAATTTGATCTACTGTGGTATACTGTAATCTAATTTGATCTACTGTGGTCTACTGTATTCTATTGTAATCTAATTTGATCTACTGTGGTCTACTGTATTCTACTGTAATCTAATTTGATCTGCTGTTGTCTACTGTAATGTACTGTAGTCTACTGTCTACTGATTACTGACATGATGAAGTACAGTCTACTGTAGTGTAATGCAGTCTAGTGCAGTCTATTGTAGTCTAGTCTAATGCAGTCTAGTGATGTATGATGCAGTCTAATGTGATCTTGTGTGGTCTCTTTAGTATACTATATTGACCTATGAAAGGCTCAAGACCTTAACTCGCCAGAGTGTAAAACTGAGAAAAATTACTTTAAAAATCTTCGCAGTGTTTTCAGTGTTACGGCAAAGACAAAGACTGAAGATATCTGGCCACATGTTAAAACTGATATTGATTGTTCCAAAAATGACAATTACTCATTTTCTCCCAAAACTGAAGTTGCAGTACTTTGCCTTTCTCTGGCAGTGATATCTAATGCAGTCTAGTGTCGTCTATTGTAGTCTGATGCAGTCTGCTGCAATCTGGTGTGATCTGATACTCTTAGATAGTTTTGTTCACTCAAATCCCATAAAATCTGTCATATTGTCAAACACTGATATCTGTTGTGGCCTAATGTGGTATAAATCAATCTGCTCATCTGAAATCTGATTCAGCCCAATGCAGACCGTGGGGGTAGTGGTGGTGTGATGTGGTCTGATGTAGTCTCTTGTGGTCTGATATGCAATGTGGTCTGATGTAGCCTTATGTGCTTTGATGTGGGATTTGGCCTAATGTGTGTTATGGAATGATGTGCTCTGTTAGGGTCTGATGTATAATGTGGATTAATGTAGTCTCTTATGGTTTGATGTGTAATGAGGTCTGGTGTAGGCTCTTGTGGTCTGATGTGGAATGTGGTCTGACCCATGATATAGTGATTCATTATGTGGTTTGGTGTGCACTGGTGTGGTCTAATATGTGATATGGTTTGTTGTACCCTCTTGTAGTTTCATGTCTGATGTAGTTTGATGTAGTCTCCTGTGGTCTGATGTGTGGTGTGGTCTGGTGTAGGCTCTTGTGGCCTGATCTATAATATGGTGATTCATTATGTGGTTCTATATGCACTGTTGTGGTCTAATATGTGATATGGTTTGTTGTACCTTCTTGTAGTTTAATGTCTGATGTGGTTTGATGTAGTCTCCT
>CM050220.1:22693423-22695923 GCA_027475355.1 Coilia nasus | reverse complement strand
TCTTCCTCTCTCTGTGTCTTCCTTCTCTCTCATATGTATGTCTGCACCTCCCTCTGTCTTGTTCCTTCGCTCTGCGCCTCCCTTTTCATCCAGGCTCCCTGTGGAGAGAGCTCTCTTCCTATCTTCTGCTGTGCAGCGCTTGCTCTCTTTCACACACACACACACACACACACACACACACACACACACACACACACACACACACACACACACACACACACACACACACACACACACATGCACACACACACACAGGCATACATACACACACACACACACACACACATGCACACACACACACACACACACACACACACACACACACACACACACACACACACACCAATATGGTGTGCATATTAGAGACAGGCCTGCTGATTTATCAATACCCCCCCACCCCCCGCCCATACATACACTCACACACACAAACACACACACACACACACACACACACACATACATGCACCTGAACTTATACATCTCTGTCTCTCTTTTGCACACACACACACACACACACACACACACACACACACACACACACACACACACACACACACACACACACACACACATGTTCTCCCCTAGTGCAGCTACATTGAGCTGTGCAGTGCAATTCTCTAAGGTTTTGCTGCTCCTTCTCTGTCGAGAGTTGAGACCCCAGTAAACAAAGACACACAGAAACTAAAACACAAACAAACCAACAAACAGACTGAAACCAGCTCCACAACTGAGGCCAGGTTGTCCTAGGTGATACCGGGCCCGACACCCCTTAGGCCCTACACCCCTTAGGCCCTACACCAGGCCCTACACCCCTTAGGCCCTACACCAGGCCCTACACCCCTTAGGCCCGACACCCCTTAGGCCCTACACCAGGCCCTACACCAGGCCCTACACCAGGCCCTACACCCCTTAGGCCCTACACCAGGCCCTACACCCCTTAGGCCCTACACCAGGCCCTACACCCCTTAGGCCCTACACCAGGCCCTACACCCCTTCGGCTATACTGTGTGACCGGCCCTCATCATGCTTAACACTAGCTTAATTACTGTCAGGGATAGCACATCCTAAACACTTTACTTAAATACTTCAATACTGTCAGGGGTAGAACATCCTAAACGCTTTATTTAAATAACTCAATGCTGTCAGGGATTGCACATCCTAAACATTTTACTTACTTCAAGACTGTCAGGCATATCACATCCTAAACACTTTACTTAAATACTTCAATACTGTCAGGAATAGCACATCCTAAATGCTTCAATTAAATACTTCAATGGTATCAGGGATAGCACATCCTAAACGCTTCAATTAAATACTTCAAGACTGTCAGGGATAGCACATCTTAAACACTTTACTTAAATGCCAAAGTGAAGTAGACTTTTCCTAGACTGAAAAGTAAAGCCTTTCCTAGCCTCTCACTTCCTTTTGTTTTATAGATACCCTCTATCCTTTATCATACATATATATTTCTCTCTCCTTTTTCTCATTCATGCTGTCTGATATAAAGATCCTCTTCTGTTTGCCTTTTTTTCCTTTCATCTTCAAATTTCTCTACTCTCTCAGTGGTGTATTACGATTTTTACTGAGTGCAGACATGGACAAATCCAATTGTGCAGGTAAAGACTGAGAAAATCTATAGAACAAACGCGAGTGTAGGCAAACCATCAGACAAAATGAAGCTTTAAAACCACTAGCCCAGAGCCAAACAAGCCTAATTAAATAGGAGATGGATAGCTTTTACAGGTTGGTCCACTCACGGCTTTGAAACAAACTGAATGGAGGAGGAAATAATCCTCAGTGTGCACAATGAAACTGAAACTGAATTGTAAAAATGGAGATGGTAAAGAATATGGTTTTGGCTGCTACGTAAATCATGCTAAAACATTCTACAATGAAGCTTTACCAGAATAGATTAAACTTCTCATGAAACCATTATCAAAACAAAGTCGCAGGTTACAATGCGCATGCGTGAAGCTTACCTTCTGTGTAGACTGACGTGACTGACAAGTGTTTTTTTTTTGACCATTGTGAGGCCTCCAAAAGTGTTCAAATTTATAATCTGTTCAACTTTTGGAATGCGTGTTTGTTACAATACCGTGACTTGTAGAGAGCTGGGTTTCACATAGCAACAGTGAAAAATGGGATAACTGTATGTGTAACTTAGCAACAGTAAACAAACCTTGACATCTCCAGCAAGTGCTTATTACTGTAAGCGCTTGGCTTTTGGAATACTAGCGACGCTTCTCGTGTTTTGGAGGAGGCAGAAAAAGTGTCAGAGTGTGAACAGCCCCTAAAGCAGGCTTAGATTTGCTGTGGCTTTGCATCTATGGTAAGATCAGAACCTACTGCCATCACTGTCACTCATGGGAACATGTTTCCGCCCCGGCACCACTGGACTGCAAGAAATGCTGTCTAGTGTTGTTCTTGCCAAACTGTAAAGTACTTTGAGCTGCATCTTGTATGAATTGTGCTATACAAGTAAAGATGATGATGATGATGA
>CM050220.1:22683423-22690923 GCA_027475355.1 Coilia nasus | reverse complement strand
GTTTCAAATAGAGGGATGTTGTTTATTAGTCCTGTTTGTGTATGGCGTTTATTTGTTATTGCAATTGTTTACCAGTCGTGTGTGTGTTGTTGTTTACCATTGATATGTTTGCATGTGTTGTTTGTTGTTTATTTTTGGTGCTTATGTGATTTGTTTATCTGTGTTGTCTGAATGTTTTTGTTGTTTTGTTATTGCTTGAGGCCTTTATGGGCTTCTGATCTTAATTAGTAAACATCTTTGAGGAATGGTTTACTTTTTACTTTTCAGTGTATTATCTACAGTGTGATGTTTGTGAGGTGTGTGTGTGTGTGTGTGTGTGTGTGTGTGTGTGTGTGTGTGTGTGTGTGTGTGTGTGTGTGTGTGTGTATGTGTGTGAGTGACTGTTGACTTTAGATCTATGCTATCTGTAATGAGGTGTGTGAGAGTGTGAGAGCCTGAGGGGTGTGAACCTGATGTGTATGATATAATTTGTGATGTGTGTGTGTGTGTGTGTGAGTGAGTGAGTGACAGAGAGAGAAAGAGAGAGAGAGAGAGAGAGAGAGAAGAGAGAGAGAGAGAGAAAGTCTATTGTGCATGAAACATACAATATGCAGCTGCATTGTTCATGCATGAGACCAGCTGTGTATGTGCAATTGTATGTATTTAAGCGTGTGTGTGTGTGTGTGTGTGTGTGTGTGTGTGTGTGTGTGTGTGTGTGCACGCGTGCACTTGCCTGCTAAGAGTTTGCCTTGTACAAGCAGGCTGCAATGAGGTCTCAAGGGTGATGGTGCAGTGTGTGTGTGTGTGTGTGTGCGCGTGTGTGTGTGTGTGTGTGTGTGCAGGGGTTATCCATCGGCTCAAACACTCATTTATCTTGTCCCATTTAGCAATGTTGCTCTCATGTGGAAACCATGGAAACGCTGCCTGAGGGTGAGGGGCCTTGCTGGCCTCAGGGGCTTACAGACAGGAACCAACGCAGTTCTGCTTCAGAACTAAAACACATCTGGCACCTCACAAAGGGAAGCCAAAGCAGTTCTGCTTCAGAACTAAAAATCACACTTAGCGCCATGCACACAGGAACCAAAAACAGTTCTGGTTCGGAACTAAAAATCACACTTAGTGCCATGCACATAGGAACCAAAAACAGTTCTGCTGTGGAACTGAAAAGAAGTCAAAACAGTTCTGCTTTGAAACTAAAACATATCTGGCACCTCAGAGAGAGAAGCCAAAACAGTTCTGCCTTGAAACTAAAATTTACACTTAGTACTATAAATATACAAACCAAAACAGTTCTGCTTTGTAACTAAAGAGAAGTTGAAACAGTTCTGCTGTGGAACTAAAAAATGCAGACACTAACCAACAAGGTCTGCTCTGGAACTAGAAACACACCTGGTACCTTACATCCGATGCTTTTTAAAGGAAAAACCGAGAGGCAAACAGTTCCCCACAGTCCACCTCAGCCCTAGGATCCCACAGGCTGCCACAGGTGTAGAATCCCTATAAGAGTGTTTTTTTTCTTTAGACTGATGACCGATGGGTTATGTTCCAGGATCCTCATCAAAATCCATATAATTTATCTGGCAGCCTGGTTTATGTCTAGAGTGGAACTTCAGAGCCACTCTTTTGGGTCAGGACCATAACACTGTCTCAAATCTGCTCTACAGTTAAAGGATCTGTTTTAACATGGCCACCAACATGAGATCCAATGTATGAGCAGAGTCCAATATGGCCGCCTTTCTCAGATGCAGCCCATGACTTGCACGCTGTATTAAGGTTTTCAGACATGTGGAAGCAGTGGTGGGTCTGTTCATGCTGGTAAGGTATTTAGCACCCCCAGAGGTGTGTGTAGCGCCTCTGGTGGCTATCTCTGCTGCTCTCCTCCTGTGCATGTGGATATGGGTTATTAGCGCAAATGTCCTGCAGCATTAGAAGATGCTCAGCAGTTTAGAGGGAGGGGGTGATGCAATCGGCTGTAAAAACTCACAGCGCACCTCTAACTAGCAGAATGTGCCCAGGGGACTGAGACGATTCTGGGCCAAATCATAGCCGAATCTGAGACAGATCACAGCCGAATGAGGGCTCACACCTGGGTAGCAAGTAGTGTGTTGCGGTTTCTGCACTCAACCAAATACCACACATACACACACACACACACACACACACACACACACACACACACACACACACACACACACACACACAGAGCAATGCAGCAAGGGCACTTTGTGGGCAATAGAGTATAGCAGAGGTATTTAAGGGCAGTAGAATATAGCAGGGGCATTTTTGGGCAATAGAGTGCTGACTGACAATATGGTGTAATATGTATGCAGTCTAAGCCACATTCAGGGCAATAAAACAAAAATGTGTTTACTCTGGCTGGTGTGGTTGGTGCCTTCATTTTTGTGGGGTTCTTGCCATATCTTTATCTGTTCCTCATTAAATTTACGAGGAACCAAATTTATGATACAATTTTAGCTGGCACTGCCCCACACCCTGTTGTGAACACCACTCCCACACCCAGCTGATGTGTTTTCCCCCATTAGGTGCGTAGTGATGAGTGATCCAGACAGAAACAAAACACTTGTGTTAGTCAGAATACATCTGTGTTGTTAGAATACACCTATGCTGTTTGACAGAATACACAGACTTAGCAAACAAACCCAACAATAGGACGATTGACTCAGGACTCAGGAAATAATATAATAATAAACCTAAATGGTTAAGTGTTCTTCCAAACAATAGTATGTTAGAATAATGTTTGTAGTCAGGAAGGCTTGTATCTCTTCTCCCAAAGGTACTCTTCCTAGGTGCACACATATCTTTTGTTTCTCAAAACACCTAGATGTTATTAAATAGATGACACATGTGTTGATAAAGACAGTACTTTTTGCATCAGACAGAATACTTGTGTGTTAGACAGAGTGCACACCTGACGAAAACCAACACGGTCAAAACACTGTGCAGAATAAACCGGAAGCAGAATCAATGTGCGGAGATTCTCTGTCTTTGTTTGCCATGTATGTTTGATTCGACACCTGACATGTGATTGTTGGATGTGCGTACATCCTTGTTGTGTGCAGAATGCATCTGTGCTGTTGAAATACACTTGTGTTGTTTTATAAAGGTACACTAACTATGTGTAATAACCTGTAGCATCAACTCTTTTCTTTTTTTTAGAACACTGATAAATCACAGTTCACTGCAAGCAGTGATAAAAAATATGTTCCACAGCTTAAAAGAACAACTAGCTTTGGGTTGGTGTAATTTCTCAAACAGAAGGCTTTAAGTGTCAATTCAGCCTTTTACTTAGTAGTCCATTATTCTCTGTCAAACGATCGACTCATTCATACTTTAATATCCTTTACACTTATAAATGTAGTGCTATTTCAATTTTGTAGAGTAGAGTCTTGCTCAGTCCAGTTAAAGTCACATCTCTGAGAACAACTGAGAAGCCAACTCATCAATCCAGCTCACCTCATGTATGAAGTCAATCCTGTAAAATACAGAGCTGGCCAATGGGTGTGGTACAACCACCTACAATCCCCCATCACTAGGCCTGGTACAAATAGCTACAATCCCCCATCAATAGCTCTGTTACAAACACCTACAATCCCCCATCACTAGCCCTGCTACAAACACCTACAATCGCCCATCACTAGGCCTGGTACAACCACCTACAATCCCCCATCACTAGGCCTACTACAAACACCTACATTCCCTCATCGCTGGACCTAAAAATCTTGGCATAGTTTGTCAAGGGCAGCTGATCTTGCTAAAAGCAGTTTCCTAATTAAACAGGATGATGAATGTGTAAAAAACATGGCAGAGGTTTCCCCAAATGTACAACACTAAGGGAACTGCTAGCAGTATCTGTGTCAGCCCACATAACCATGGAAGAAAGCACATCTAAAGCACACCTTCTTCTTAGACAGTTAAAGAGACAGATAGATAGATAAATAAATACTTATTTCATCCCAAGAGGAAATTAAGGGACAGATAATTTAATCAAAGACATGAAGCTGCTTCATTTGCACACTGATGGGAAAGATTAACACTTTCGTACTGCCGTGTTAACACAGTTAAGTTGGTCTTAACCAAAGTTCATTTTTACAATCCCTTTTTTAAATTGATGATCCATCTATGTCACACACTGTTCATACCAGATAACATAACATATGTCATGTAGACACAGGCAGGCCTGGGTGAGATGGCTGAGAGAGATGGCTGGGCCCCTATAAAGATCCAATTATTGGGCCTTCTCCTCCCCCAAAATACCCCTGTGGTTTTCAATTGAATGGGCCCCCCCGGTGGCTGGGCCCCGGAAAGCTGTTAATGTTATGGGCCACCCTGGACACAGGTGTGGCATTTGTGCACTATCTCTGGCAATGATGTGGCCAAGATTGGGCCATAATTCTCATATGACCCTTCCATGACCCTGAGGTGACTCTGATGTGGCCCTGATATGACCTTGGTCCGACCTTGCCTTGGCTGGGCTTCTCCCTGCAGCTGTAATTGGGGAAAACTACCCTGCAGGAGACCAAAGAGGTGTTGCCAGCTTTGAGGCACTTGCAGGAGAAGCCCTGAGCTGGAAGACAGTGGTGGTGTGGTGGTGGTGGTTCAGAGCAGTAATCTGCATAATTTACTGCATAATTTAGTCAAGTTCAGCGCTTTGAGAGATTACAAGCCCTTAATGAGCATCTCGTTTAGTGATGCTCCATTAGGGTTCATCTCAAATGCAAACACACACCTGACACACACACACACACACAAACACACATTTCATACACAAACACGCCCACGCCATATGCAGACACACACACCTTATACACAAATACATGGTTCATACACTAACACAGACCTCATAAACAAGCACACACTTCATACACAAAAACACACAAACACCTATGACCAGTTTTACACACACACACACACACACACACACACACACACACACACACACACACACACACACACACACACACACACACATAGCAATCGAGCTTCATTAACCATCAAAGTTTTTGCATTTCATACATTGCCCAACCACATGATGCCATGTATGCCACACACAGACTATACAGTAAGCACATCCATGAAGTTCAGAAAATATCCCTTTCCTGAGTCCCAGGTTGAAAAGACTGTGCGTAATGGATTTAATGTGTGTATTGTAACATAAATAAATCTAGCTTTCCCTTCCTTTCAGATACTGGTCTCGGTTAGTTCTATGTTAACTACGAAGGCACACACAAACACACACACACACACACAGACATACACACACAACGTAAGCGATAATGACATTTTTCTAATGCGGTGGAGAGGCGGCACTGTCATCCAGCTCTTGCTGGTGTTGCTGGACAGACCAGAATAGAAAATGTACAGAAGCTGATTGCAATTCTTAGATTTTCGTTGAATTCTGCTTGCACCGCTCCACAATTTGCATAAAATTAAAATGATAAAGGGAAAAAAAGCTGAGGAGCGAATTGTGAGAAAAGGCTGTTGTAATTTATTGGGGCACAGTAAGTTAATAAGAGATCATTTATTCATACCCGCATTAATATTGCATATATTTATTAATATTCCGCCGCCTTAGCATCCATATTTATGGATGGAAGAAGATGTTCTGTGAGTTCAGTCAGGAACAGATATTCCATGAGTAATAGATGTTTTGGAAGGAATGTAGATAATCTTTGAGTTAAGAAGATGTTCTGTGAGTAAACTCAGTAACACGTATCTTCTGTGAGCAAAGTAAGGAATGTAGATATTCTGTGTATGAAGTAGGTTTTCTGTCAGTGAAGTCAGGAACAGATATTCAATGATTAATAGATGTTCTGTAAGAAACGTAGATAATCTGTGAGTTAAGTCAGTAGCATATATGTTCTGTGAGCATAGTAAGGAATGTAGATATCCCATTACCAATTACATGACACTCTTATCCAGAGCGACTTACAGTTCTTATTACAGGGTACAGTCCCTGGAGAAATGTGGGGTTAGATGCCCTGCTCAAGGACACTGCAGCCATGGATGAGGGCGCAGGAGAGCATTAGTTATTTACTTCCCCCCCCCCCCCCACTTCTTTGTATTGGTACGGGATTCAAACCTGCAACCCTCTGACCTCAGGACCAACTCCTTAACCATTAGGCCACAGCTGCAAGTGAATGAATTAGATGTTCCGTAACTGAAGTCAGGAACGTAAATGTTCTGTGAGCAAAGTAAGAAGCATTGGTATTGCGTGAGTGAAGTAGATGCTCCATCAGTAAAGTCAGTCCTAAATGTCAGTTCCGTAAGTGAAGTCAGGAACATATTATGTTCAATGAACAAAATAAGGAACGTAGATTCCATGGGTAAAGAAGATGTTCTGTCAATGAGTACGATGTTGAGTGTAAAATACGGAACACAGATATTCTATGGGTGGTTAGATAGAAGGGGCAGCCCATCGAGACTGCTTGCGTATAGGGCCCAGAATGTTGTGCTACTTCCCTGGCTGTCGGTGTGGAAAAAGGCGGTCATACCCACTGGGCACAGCAGCTATGCAGGGGAGCTTAGAGTTCCTCAACGTGGCCATTCCTCTCTTATCAGCAGTTGTTTGTCTGAGAATGTGGACAGCGGACCGCTTGAAGCAGCTCATCTTTTTGGCTCTGAGTGATTAGGAAGACCTTTGGGTTAGACTGCAGTCTTGCATCTTGTCTTTTAGCCCTGTGTAGGTCTGCGTAGGTCTGCAATGCAGTCACTAAAATGCTGTCCCCTGTCTATGCAACGTCTTCCCAATAAAATGCTCAACACTTTCACTGGAGACAATGCAAATGGCTATTACATGATAAACTGTTGGGACACATTTTTATTTTTCATCCTTGTGTAAACCATCTTCCTATTGCTAGACTGTCAAATGTACCGGTTCACACAATCTAAAAGAAATAGCAAACAATGTCATATAGGCCCGCTTTATTTTTTTTATTGTAATGTCGCAATACATCAGATCATAAAATCAAGCAACTTAGCCTGATCCTTCGATGTCGGCTCTTCTTATCATTGTGAAGCAGAACTCACCAAGCGTTGGATTGTTCCCCCACTAATAGGGAACGTGTGCTGGGTTTAGACCATCGTGAGAATGGTTAGTTTTACCCTACTGATGATGTGTTGTTGCAATGGTAGTCCTGCTCAGTACGAGAGGAACCGCAGGTTCAGTCACCTCATCTGAAGACACTTTGTTATTTCCAAAGCCGGTGCTGGATAAATGACATACCAAACAAACTGGATATGTGCGCATGTGACAGTATGGCTGCAGAAGGCTAAAATATTCTCAACATTGCTAATGGACAATTGCGCTTTCAACCTGTAGGGCGACGAAAGAGGAAAAACAATTTAATGTTGCTTTAAGTTAGACTGCAGTCTTGCATCTTGCCTTTCAGCCATGTAGGTCTGTGTGTTTATCGAGACCTTTGAGTTAGACTGCAGTCTTGCATCTTGCCTTTCAGCCATGTAGGTCTGTGTGTTTATCGAGACCTTTGGGTTAGACTGCAG
>CM050220.1:22673423-22675923 GCA_027475355.1 Coilia nasus | reverse complement strand
GACTTTAGGAGCGGAGCGACATGATGCAGAAACCGCAGAGGTAAGCGACGTGGACTGATGAGGAATAACAGCCTGTTCTTGCCTTGCTTTTGAGTTCCACTTTCATAAATTACGTCTTTGAAAATGACGGTTTTGGGCTTTCCCCTCTTCTGTTCTGGGTCGTAAGTCAGGTTTTTATTGGAATGTGAGCGGGTAGACATGTTTTGCGTATGAAACCTCAAATCACTTTCACTGCCGGGCATTCCAATCCGTTCTGAGTAGAAAGTGCACGCACAACCTGTTTTGTTCCTTTTTTTGCTGATGCGTGGACTGTAACTGGCAGGCGTAACATGTATTTAAAGGCCTTTGGACATTTTTGAGGGCAGCTGGCCATGCCATGAAGCACCTCGCTGCTACCTCGGGATATGTTCCGCACAGGTTATAGCCTATTTTCAACAAGCGGACCCGCTGGTCGCAGGCTACCGCATTACCAAAGCCCTGTTCATTTGGGGCAAAATGAATCCGCTGGATAGCAGGGAGCTAAGTTCCAGCAAACATCGTGCTCGACTGTCCTGGCATTTATAAAGGATTTTAAATAACCTGTAGCTAGTGTTTAGGATGAATCGTTGCAGGATGTGAAAGAGAAAATACAGCAGGGCTATTTTCAACTGCTGTCAGAGCCCTCAGTTAGATTTGAGGGGGGAAACATAGTTGGCTGAGCGAGTAAATGCGATGTGCTGAATCGAGAATCTGGTGAAGTGGCACTAATGTTGTGGTAGTGACGGCCTCTGGATCACCATTTGGATGATGAGAAGCAACAGCTTCAACTGCCAGTCGCCTTCAAGGACACACACACACAGACACGCACACACATACACGCGCGCAATACTCAGCCCGTCTCTCGCATTTCTCCAGTTCTCGTGTGCGTCCACACGTCACATCTGGACGGGGGACCAAGCCTCGCGGCACGGTGGGTTTTAATGGCGAATCTGGCCGTGACCCCTTCGCCCACTCTAGCCCCCCTGTCTCTCTGCGTCCCTCTGTTCTGAGGCAGAATACCAGACGGGCTGCAGTCACCTCCGACGCTGCTTTTGTGGCGCTGAACTAATCTGAAGTTCACAGGAGAGCCACAAGGTGGTACTGTGGACATCCGCTTCTTTCGTGCGTTAAAGGGACGGTTCGCGGTGCTGAATTAGGTTTCTCTCAGACTCGTACGTGAGAGAATTGCTCAATGTTATGCGCTCGCGCTGCTTCAGCTCAGCTGCCTTCTCCTGCAGCAGCTCGAGCGCCACACACACACACTCTCTCTACCCCGTCCTCGTGGCTGTGCTCCATGAAGGACGTTTGAGGTACCCGGAGTCGTGTGCTTTCACACATGCCAACTGGAAGTGTTTTGTCTGCCAGTGGACTGAGAAAAGCTCTATGGTAAAAGGTCACACCTGGCCCTCAGATGAGAGCTGGACTTTTCTCAGACAGACCCACCAGTACCAGGTCAGGTCCAGATGCATACTGGTTCAGGTCCAAATTCACGTTTGTGCTCAGATTCATACTGGCTCAGGTCCATATCCATACTAGTTCAAATCCACATCCTGACATCCATGTCGTCTCAGCTCCAGATACATAGTCAATGGAGCTAAGGTATACGCAACTTTGAACCCTTAAGCTCCAAAAAAAGAAGTCCAATTGCTTACAATCTACTATGACTTGGATGAATGAGAATCTTCACAGACAAACCTCCAGATACATATAAATTTATACCCACACCAGTACTAGTTCTGGTTAATATCATAATATCAATACTAGCTGAGGTTGAGTTACACACTACTTCAGGTCCAGAGCCATGCTAGTTCAGGTTTAGACCATGCCAGGTACAGGCTTGTCTATGAAACATGCTGCCCAGTTGTGAGGAGGTGAGGGCCAGATCGGAGTGCTGTGCTGTAGTGTGGTGTGGTGTGGCGTCGGCTCCCACTCGTCCCTGCCCTCCTCACCCAGCCCCCCCAGAGCCAGAGACAGCCTAATGAGGCCCTGTCAGCTGATAGATGAGCCCCCACTCTAAGGACAGGCAGCAGAGCAGCTCCATTAGCGGCTGCAGGGCAGAGGGCAGCATCAGGAACAGGCCCAAAGAGCGATAGAGACAGAGACAGACAGAGAGAGACAGACAGAGAGAGCGACAGAGACAGAGACAGACAGAGAGAGGCAGACAGAGAGAGCGACAGAGACAGACAGAGAGAGGCAGACAGAGAGAGAGACAGAGACATACAGAGAGCGACAGAGACAGAGACAGATAGAGAGAGGCAGACAGAGAGAGAGACAGAGACAGGCAGACAGAGACGGAGAGAGACAGACAGAGAGAGGCAGACAGAGACAGAGAGAGACAGACAGAGAGAGGCAGACAGAGAGCAACAGAGACATACAGAGAGAGACAGACAGAGAGAGAGACAGAGACAGAGAGCTGTGCTAGTGAGACACAGGGCCAGAATACAGACAGAAGTCGTACATTACAGGCAAGAGAGACAAGAGA
>CM050220.1:22648423-22655923 GCA_027475355.1 Coilia nasus | reverse complement strand
TCCTCTTTATCTTTCTGCTCTCTCTGGATCTCTCTCTCTCCTCCTCTCTATCTCTATGGCTTTCTCTCTTGCTGTGTCTATCTTCGTCTGTCTCTCTCCTATTTCTCTCTGTCCTTCTCTCTCTGGAGCGCTCTACTTCTTTTTCTCCTGGTTCTCCTCCTGTCCTTGCCCTCTCCCCCTCCTCTCTCTCTCTCTCTCTTCATCTTTCTCTTCGTTTTCATCTCAAGTGTACTCTTTCAATCTATTTCTGTGTCCTTGTCCCTGTCCCTGTCCCTGTGTCTCTTCAAAGTCTGCAGAAGTGAGTCTCTCCACTTGGCAGCCATCTTGAAATCAGCCCTGCAAAGCTATTTTGGGAGCACCGGGATCAGGCTGTAATGGAAATGAATAGGCAGAGATTATTAACCTAACAAGATCAGTCTGTTATGGAAATGAATAGGGAGGGATGTTTAAAGGTGCCATTCACTTTATAAGGTTGCTTTTTTTCAACATTAATATGAGTTCCCCTAACCTGTTTAAGGTCTCCAGATGGCTAGACATGACGAAATGTGTAAAGCAAGCACTGGTGTCCTGCTCTGCTTTTGAAAGAAAAAAAAAAAAAAAAAAACTCAGACATGTCGATCCTGAATCTTCCCCTTACGTTGTCATATGGGGGAAAGGTTTCCACTCCCTTTCTCTGGTTTGCCTGCTCAGAGAATTTGGCCCACCCCATCAGAAAATGAGCTATGACTTCTTTTTTTTTGTCTATGGCTACGACCGACTGTAGGCCTATTAGCGCTGGCACATTGGGTTCCTCTAGGGACGTAACGAGTTTTAAACGAGTGAAGCATGGCAGTTGCTCTGTGTTTGGATGTGATAATGAACAAAAAAGCATTTTTTAGTTGCTTCATCCGAGCCTCATAGTAGTTTAATTTTATTTTGGGTGGAAATGCGCCCACACGAGCGAGATCAGAGGAGGCTCTTATGGAAATAAAGAGGCTCCTATGGAATGGAGAGGCAGGGGCGCCGCTAAGAGGGGGGTAGATCAGGATGAATCAGCGGGCCCAGAGCTTCACAGAGGCCCACAGAGGACTGTAATATGGTTGGGGTGGGGCGCCCAAAATGATTTTCTTTCAGGAAGCCCAAAATGTCTAGCGGCGCCCCTGTGGAGAGACTGATAGCTCTTAGGATAGCACATAGCATGGCCGGGCAGTGTAAGTACATCACATGTTTATGTTTAAGTTTGACATGAATGGCTTGACGTGGTTTACTACAGATGCACAGACATCAATGACACAGTTATCTCTATGGTAACGCTGGAAATGAACAAGGCTCTCAGGTGAACCAAGATGTCAGTTATGCACTTTCCAAACCTGTGATTGGATGTGTATAATGCAGGGCGGTATTAACACTTTCAAATTTGTCATGTGTTGCTACTGTATAAAGACTGCCCTGTGCTTTTTTCCATCACAGTTTCGATCAACCCTCTTTGTACGTATAATGCATATGCCAATGTATTGAGTAGCTGACCACTCCCATTTGTATACATAAATAAATGTACAAATGAGCTGAGTACCCTATCCTTTCATGTGTGGCATATACACTAATATGTAGATGAACTGACTTTAAGCGTGATGTATACATTAAAAAATAGATGACCTTACTTGATCCACCATTTTAAACATTATAACAAATGTAGAGCAGTAGACTCAGTCCTCCCCTCTAATGTACATGCTAACCTATAAAACATATGACTAACCCCCTTCACCCCCCTTACATCATGTATGAAGTAGCTGAACCCACCCACATGATGTATACACTGATGTGTAGAGTAGCTGACTCCGTCTCCTCCTCTCTACATATCTTGCCATCCGCCCATGTGATGTATAGCTTGATCTATGCAGCAGCTGCCCCCCCTCCCCTGGAACATGTATAGATTGATGTGTATAGTAGCTGTCTTGTAGTCGATAACGGCTCTGATCCAGTGACACAGTGGCAGATCATGGCGGGCTGTGGTGCAGCTGTGTGTGTGTGTGTGTGTGTGTGTGTGTGTGTGTGTGTGTGTGTGTGTGTGTGTGTGTGTGTGTGTGTGTGTGTGTGTGCGCTGTCGCATAGTGTGTGTGTGTGTTGTCGCTTCTGTCTGCTGTTGCATAGTGCATATGTGCATATTTGCTGAGCAGCAAAACAAAAACACACTCAGCTGTGTGTGTGTGTGTGTGTGTGTGTGTGTCTGCTGTCACACAGTGTGTGTGTGTGTGTGTGTGTATGTGTGTGTGGGTGTCTACTGTTGCACAATGTGCGTGTTTGTGTCTGTCGTCTCCTCATGATGTCCCCTCCCGCTGGGAACCTCCGGGCTGGACATGTGCCACTGGCGGCGTGGTGACTGTGTCTTTCTGTGACGGCGCTCCAGAGAACGTTTACGACAGCTGGGCTTCTCCTCTCCGCCTGCCAAGCGCCTGCCCACTGCACCGCCACAGCCATGGCAACGCTTAAACAGAGCACTTTTACTAAGAGCTTTGAAATATAAAAATTTGTGAAGACATTTTGGTTACACTTTATTTTACTGTCCCTGTTACATCAATGAGGTACAGTGTAACAAAGTGTGTAACAACATTATGTACCTACACTGTACCTTAGGGTTAGGATTAGTGTTAGGTATGTACAGTGTAAGTACATAATAATATTACTTGCTGTTACATGTAGATACACTAAAAAAGGAACCGCAAAATAAAGTGTTACCCACATTTAACTAATTTGTGTCTTTGAATTTTTTATTTGAAAAAACATAAGGCTTGGATGCCTAAGATCGAGATGCTGATGGTGTGTGTGTGTGTGTGTGTGTGTGTGTTTGTGTGTAGGGAGGTTGAGATGCTGTGTGTTTGGTGAAGTTGAATTATTGATGTTGCTACGGCCTGACTTGGAGCTCCTTGTCTGTGATCCTTAGTCGACTGTGACCTCTAAGAGGCTGTGTGTGTGTGTGTGTGTGTGTGTGTGTGTGTGTGTGTGTGTGTGTGTAAGGTGTGAGTTTGAATGGAACAACACCTGACTAGATGTGTGTGTGTGTCTGTGTGTATGTATGTGTGTGTGTGTGCGTTGTGTGTGTCTGTGTATGTTTAAATGGAATGCCACCTGGCCAGGTGTGTGTGTGTCTGTGTGTGTGGTGTGAGTTTAAATGAAATTACATCAGATGCGGTGTTGTGTTATGTGCGCGGTTCATAAACAGAGTAAAGATCGTTGTCCTGTCACTTGTGACCAGAGTGGCCTGCTGTAGTCACAGTAGGCTAGCACTAATGTGAGCAGACTAGTGCTGGCGTAAGGCAGCACAGTACGGAGGTGTTGGAGAGCATGGACAGAGGAGTTGGCGATGTGGAGACGCAGTTTTTACAGCCAGACTGCTGAACCGCTACACAAAAAGTGAGATGGACACGACTTAAAGTTTAGAAGTATTTTCAGTTCATCAAAATGAAATGTCTGGGCACATGTCTGTGTGTAGCGGTCAGGAGGTGAATGTAAGCGTGAGTGCGGAGTGTAGGCGATGTAGCCAGGGGGAGAGGAAGACAGAGAGAGAGAGAGAGAGAGAGACAGAGAGAGAAAGAGAGTGGAGAGGTACCTTCTCCACATGAGCAGAAACCTACTATTTTAACACCCAGCGCTGCCGACAGGTGTGTGCTGCTCAAGTGCCAATCAACAACACCTTTGCAACCAATTAGCCCATGTGAAATCTCAAGTGTAGCATAACATACTGTAGCATACCCTTAAAGCTTATGGTGAGATTTCAAGCCTAGCCTTTGCCTAGCATACCTACGTAACCTACCTATTGTGAAATCTCAGCTGCAGCCTAGCATAGCTTTGTCTACCCTATCCTTAACGTTATGTCATAACACTACATGTAAAAGCTATTGTAGCTCCGACAGCAAATTCTGTCAGGAACTTGATTAACATCGCTGAAGTTCAATAGATGACCTAGCCTGGTCTTAAGCTATTCGAGTCAGTTCGGTTCAGTTCAGCTGGGGCCTCTATAGTGCCAATAACAATTTAAAAGGCCTTTTACAGAGCTGAGTCACAATCCCCTCACACAGTAAAGGCAATGATGGTCTGAAAGAAAGGGGAACCTTGGGACAGAACAGAGATCATAAGAAGGCAAACATAAGTTCACACACACACACACACACACACACACACACACACACACACACACACACACACACACACACACACACACACACACACACACACACACACATCTTGATAACACCCGCATACAAGATGGATTGATGTAATAGAAGTGCAAGGACCTAGCATTGAAAGTAGTGGATGAACTTTTGGTCATTCAGGCCTTTTAGACTGTCCACAGTAGAGGCTTAGACATGCCCTCCACAACTCTCAAGGCTGTGTGATACAGGTGCAGCACGCTGCATCCACATCTCTCTCTCTCTCTCTCTCTCTCTCTCTCTCTCTCTCTCTCTCTCTCTCTCTCTCGGACCAAGGTTGATATATAGTACTGGTGTAGCATACTGTAAGTAGAGTAGAAACTGCTTATCAGTTTGACAGGAATGTGCAGTTGACTGCAGAAGACTGCAGCAGCAAGTCAGAGTGGAGTTATAGTCAAGGGTAAAACATCTCAGTGTAATAAAGTTGAGAGTAAAACAACTCACAGAGTAATGTAGTCTGGAACACATCATCTCGGTTTAATGCAGTCTAAAGTAGAATATCTCATATTGTAATGTAGTCTTAAGCGAAACATCTCACAGTGTGATGCAGTCTGGAGTGAAACATCTCACAGTGTGATGCAGTCTGGAGTGAAACATCTCAAAGTGTCAAGAAGTATAGCGTGAATAATCTGAAAGTGTAAAGCAGCATAGAGTGAATCATCTGAAAGTGTGAAGTAGTCTAGAGTGAATCATCTGAAAGTGTAAAGTAGTCTAGAGTGAATCATCTGAAAGTGTAAAGTAGTATACAGTAGAGTGAATCATCTGAAAGTGTGAAGTAGTCTAGAGTGAATCATCTGAAAGTGTAAAGTAGTCTAGAGTGATCATCTGAAAGTGTAAAGTAGTATACAGTAGAGTGAATCATCTGAAAGTGTAAAGTAGTGACTCATAGATGGAGCTTGCTCTGGCAAATCTCCCATACACAGGAAGTTCTCAGAGGTGGGATCAACCGGTGTGTTTCAAATGCCTTTGTGTACAACTAGACAGAGCTACAACCAATCAGACCACTGATTCCGATGACATACTGTATGCGTAGCATTTGTTTTTCATTTCTCGGACAAAGGAACAGCCAAAAACAGGCAGGTTGGCCGGACTGACTTGAACACGGAACACAATGTAGCATCACAGGCAGTATGGCCGGGCCCAGGCTAATTGTAATGTAGTGTAGAGTGAATCATCTCACAGTGTAATGCAGAGTGAAACATCTTACAGTGTAATGCAGAGTGGAACATCTTACAATGTAATGTAGTCTAGAGTATGGCACTGCACAGTGTGGCCAAATGTCTCAGAGGAGACTTGCTAGCAACCGTCCTCGCTAGCAATTTGCTACTGAGCATACCGTAGGATCATAGGTTTGAATCCACCGTCCCTACACACTGCTCTCTGGGCAACATTGTCATGTCTGCCCCTTGCTCACGTATGTGATGGGTTAAACGCAGACTCAATTTCATTGTGTACACTGTGTGCTGTGCTGTGGTGTGTCGTGTAGTCACAATGACAAATGGGTGCTGTTTCGGAGCAATGACCTGTACATTACTAGTAGCATGTCAAGTGATGTTAGAGGGGGTGTGTTAAGTGGCGTATGACTTTAAAAGCTGGCTGTAAGACCATGTTTTTTTCTCTTTAATCTCAAAGCGAGGCTACGCAAGGGATTGTGGGATATCTACTGTACAGTAAAAACAAGCATCTTGTGCATCTTCAAAAGTCTGCAAATGAAAGGTGAAGCTTTGGACAACTCTTGAGTTTTTTTTGACAGCCTTGTCTGGCGCAACATCAGCAAATGCTCCCTACCTATGGTGGGTACTAGGCTTTTGAACATACAGTAGATAGTCTAGAGTAAGAATAGAGTAAGACAAAGTAGACAGGGGCAAGCTGGTCGATAAATGTGTAAATAATAGTGTTCAGGCTGCCTGGTGTGTGTGTGTGAGTGTGTGTGTGTAGACAGAGCAATGCATTTTGGTGTGTGCGGACAAAATAGAGCAGCCTGGTGTGTGTGTGCATGTGTGTGTGTGTGTGTGTGTGTGTGTGTATGTGTGTGTGTAATTTCGGCTACAGTGATGAGGAACAGTGTTATTCCGGCTGTCAGTGTTCGCAGGCAAAGGTGCTTCAACCACTGAGAGAAGAGAGACAGGCTTACACACAGACTGTCAGTCAAACACATATAAAAGATTTCACATGTTTTGATGAAGCACCGTGTGATTATCAGTTCTCATGAAGCACAGGGAGAGTGGGGCCACGGCCTGGGTAATGAATGGGTGGGGGGTGAGATGAGGTATTGATCCTCTTGAGAAAATGTTATGGTACGAATGGGATCTGGGCAGAAACCCAAATTAGGGTCGGGGGGTTTGAAGACGGTTAGGGAAGAAGGAGGCGGTGGGGGTTGGTGTAAGATTGGTGTAGGGGAGTCTCCAAGGATTACGAACCTGGAGAAGACCAAGAGACAAAACTTCAATACGAATTCTAGTAACCCCAGGGCCCCATTAATGTGTCAATGGGCCCCCCAGCTGAAGCTCAAAAGCACAATTGCTAGCGGGTTGGGACTGCTGAGGGGCTGTTATCTGGGAGGGACAATCACACGGGCTGACTTTGAGCTGTTATCTTCTGGAAACTATTGCACTGGCCGGCAAAGAGGGCTTTATCTTAAAGGGGCTGTCAGAGTGGTCGACAAGGGACTGTCTTCATCTCACAGATCTCCAGCAGGGAGACTATTTACTGTTTCCTTATTGGGGAGGGAAATACAGTGGCAGGCTAGTTGGTTTTCGTCTTATAGGAACCATCACATTTGCTCACCATTTGCTGTTGGGTCAATCGTATTGGCATTTCACAAGAGGTGGTCTGCACACTGAAGCCTGATGAAAATCTAGGCCTGATGAAGATCCGATGAGATCGAAACATTGTCTTGTTTTTCAAATAAAATCTTTTTCTGGAGCAGAATAGTGTGCAGACCACCTCTTGTGAAATACCGGCTGCACTTGTCTAGCACCTGTGATTATATTTTTTTGGATGTGTGCCCCTCTTTCATCTTTAATACGTCAATCACATTGGCTGACAAAGGGCTGTTATGTTATAGGAACTCACAAATGATATCACTTTCATATGAACTGATGTAATTATAATCTGTTAACCTCAATATGTTGTGATTCTAAAATGGTGAATGTTTTTGTACCATGATGAATCTCCTACCAGTGGACAATAATTACAAGTGAATGAATGGGCTTTAGGCTCAGAGGTATCAGGTGTGCAGCAATTCATATTGAATATAAATGAATATATAGAGTCTTCCTTGTATGAAATCTGAAAAAAGCCACAGACTGAA
>CM050220.1:22630923-22635923 GCA_027475355.1 Coilia nasus | reverse complement strand
GTAATGTGCTTGTATGTGCATGTTTGTTTTAGTAGTAGTGAAAGATGAGAGGTGTGTGCGTGTGTGTGTGTCTGTGTATGTGTTTGTGATATATAAAAAGGCTTTGGGTGGCTGGGTCAGTGCGGTTGACCTGATACGGCAGTCGTGTGTGTGTGTGTGTGTGTGTGTTTTTTTTTTTTGTCGATGCAGTTGGTATGTGCGTTTGTTTCTGTCGATGCAGGTGACCTGTTGGGGTAGGCTTTGAGTCTAATGCTTTAGTGCCCACACTGACATTAAAACATGTGTGTGTGTGTGTCTGTGTTATGCATGTATACACATATCTGTGTGACAAAGAGAGAATGTCTTAAACCAGGCATACACTGGATGACTTTGAAAAGACCCTTAAGAAACTGCAGAATGACAGCCTGTCACATTTTCAGAAATGTGCTGTCCACAGGGTTCCACACAATTAATCAATTTTACAATTGACAGGGCTTTCACATCGGCAGCATTATGCTGCTTTGCTTGCCGCTCTGCTAAACGTGGCCATTTGTGGCTGTGTTACGCTTGCTACTGACACCGAGGGCGGAGTTCTCGAAAACAAGTATTTTTTGCTTGGTAGTATGAGTTCATGTCACATGTTGAACTTTGACCGCATCAAGCGGCAAGGCAGAGGCAGAGACATGGAGCCTGTTCCAAACGGCTAAATTCGCTGCCTAAGTAGTTACCTAATGCGGCAGCGAGTCATCGAGTGCTGTTCCAAACGGTTAAAGTTCTTATTTCCTGTCGCAGCAGTTGCCTTCAAATTGTCAGCGCGCCAGGCAGTTTTGAAGGCAGCTTCGATGATTCCTTCAAGCTGCCTATTACCCAGAATTCTGTGCGCTAACTTTCAAACAACTGTGAAAAGTAAATAAAGATGGCGGCCGACATTAGTCTTTCGGTTGCTGTCGGTATCAACATCTTATTTGTTTGGCACTGTATTGCTTGTATTTATACAATTTAAATGAGAAATCAACAATGTACTATCTAAATATCCCAACACATCAACTGTTAATAGCGTATTGTACGATTTATGTACTGTCAGTACACTGACTTATGTTAGCCAACTAGCTTACGTCAGCTAGTTTCACGTTCTTGCTACGTGCTAACGTCATACCCCAACTTTTGCTCTCTTAAAATCCCGTTCGAAACCAGTATTTATAGAAGTTGCCTTCACCCCGTAGTCATATCTAAGGCACCTCTCTATTTAGGGAGGAAGTCATCGAGGCAGCTGCCTTCTGTTTCGAACACAGCCATGGTTATGGGCGTGGATATAACACTTTCTGGGCTGCTCCACTGAGGGGGCAAACAGCTCTGGCGCTGGGGAAACAATTGAAACCAAGGGAGTAAAATGGGGGCAGAAATGAAACTCCATTTTGACACTTGGAAATTTTGATTAATTTGGGCTGAGTTTACTACCCTGTAGGGGAGGGACTTCTTCACTTCATCCACATGATAATACCTCCATGGGGGAAACAATTGAAACCAAGGGGGTTCAGCGTACAGTGGTGTGGCTACTGCGTGCTATCTGAAAGCGCTTAACCAAGATTGCAGTATTAACTAATGGATTTAGCTAATTTACAATGACTGAAATTAATTGTGCAGCTCTCAAGTCTGCCCCAATGGTGCACCTAGTCACATCTGTGATTTTTATGTTCATGTCATACCTCTGTTCCCCCACACTACCCTCTACACAGGATAGAACTGGTGACCTTGTTATTCTGTCCAATCATATCTTGTTTTACCTCAGGGTCTGTGTGCAGCTCAGGGGGTCAGGATTTGGCTGGTTAGCTTTAGGCGATTAGCAAGGCACTTCCTCTTTGCCATTTTCTAGAAATTGCATCATATCCACCCCCATTTCCCGATGCTGATTGGTGGATGCTCCACTCTCAGCTCATGCAGGAGGGTGTCAGCATCCATTTTTGAACATCCAATGCCCTTCCTCGATATAGCTTTCTGCTCTAACTCACGTCAATCAGTAATATGGCCCTTAATTGGCTAGGTAAAATGGGGGCAGAAATAAGCCCTGTGAAACTCCATTTTGACACTTGGAAAATTTGTTCAATTTTGGCTGACTTCTTGCCTAGCATTTCCCATTTAAAATGAATGGGGGCACGACTTCCACACTTCCTCCAGTTAATATAATGCCTCCATGGTGCAGCTCATCTCAGACACCAGACACTGGGCAAGATTAGGGCCAGCGTAGGCCCGGATAAGGGCACTATGAAGTCAGACAACTCTAAATGTGCCCAGCAGGTGCTTGATGCTGTTAGTGTTATAGCCCCATTCTCATGCCGCCATGCTGAGGCCTGCTGGCGACAACAATCCAACACTCGTAGACCTCCTTCCTTCCTTCTTCACCTCCTCCCTCATGCTTTAGCTCTCTCTCTCTTTCTCTTCCTCTTTCCCTTTCTCTCTATCTCTCTCTTTTCCCTTTTTCTCTCTTGTTCTCTCTCTCTTTCTCTCTTTTTCTCTCTTTCACTCATTCCCTGACTGCATGGCTGGCTTTGTGCATGACTGATGTAACTGGCATATAAAGGGACAGGGGCGCTGCTAAGAGGGGATAGATCAGGATGATTCAGGGGACTCAGAGCTTTACAGAGGCCCACAGAGCACTATTATGTGGTTGGGGTGGGGGCCCAAAATTATTTCTCTCAGGGGGCCCACAATTTCTAGCAGCGCCGCCCCGATAAAGGGCTCTTCACCTTCTGCTCTGTAAGGTCATTTACTGGTGCCTGAACATCATACCATTTTCTTGGTGTTGCCAGTGACTGTAAGATGCAAAAGTATATGTGTACCTTTGTGTGAGTGCCAGTGTATGTGTGTAATTCGCCAGCTGCCTGATGTTTTTTTCTGGCGTTACTAGATTACAACAAATCTTGTCTTGGAAATTTCTGCTGTCTTGTGTTTTCTATCCAATCTGTCAAAACACTTTGAGCCACATCTCTTGTATGAAATGTGCTATACAAGTAAAGATTAGCATTGTTCTTATAATTCATTTTGGACCTGAGGTGGTGAGGGGGCTGGTTCGTCAGTTCCATAGGAGCGTGGAGGTCACGTGACCAAGGGTGGGTGTCATGTGATTGAGGATTACTGTCATGTGATTGAGGTTGAATGTCATGTGATGCAAAGTGGCCACATACCAACTGCTGGTCTCACCAGCAAATCTGAGCCAGTGTGCAGTGATTCAGTGAATATGCTCTACTTCACCTCTACTGTGGAGCCATAAATCCCTCCAGAGCTTTTGTTGTAGTGGCGCCCTCACAGCTCTCTGACTCTGAAACAGATCGGAACTCTCAATTTGGACTGGATCTGGATTACATCTGGGCTGAATCTGGATTACATCTAGAAATAGATCTAGATTAAATCTGGACCAGATCTGGATTCGAATCTAGATTCAATCTGGATTAGTGTCCTGTTCCAAAGGCAGAGGCCTACTGAGGTGTGTTTGCGTGTGTTTTTGCCTCCTCTGATTCTTGTCTGATGCCCTCTACTCTCTCCTCTCCTCAACAGTAGGAGGCAACATGTACACTCCCCGCGATGAGTTCACCAATAATGATGGTGGAGAAGATGAAGGTATTTTTCTGTCTTTTTCCCTTTTTTTTCAAAAAAAATAAAATAAAAGCCTGACACTCGTGCATGAGCAGCAACCTAAAAACGTTTTTTTTTTTTTTTTTTCCCCCAAAACTTAAATTAATTTATTTTTGGTTCTCTCCTTCCTTTTTTCCTGTGAAGTGCAGAAGCACCTCTGGGCTCCCCCTCCCCATTCTCTCTTTTTCAAAACCTCTTTCCTCTTTGGAGATACAGAGCACCGCTTAGGGGGGTTAGGGGGGGCACACCGACACATCGCCGCTGCCCTCCCCCCCCTTTACTCAACCTGCAAAGTGAAAGATGTTTCTAGAACTAAACAAGTCTGCATGTGTCCTCTCTTCCTCCTCAGAGAAAGGCAGCCGCCAAAGCCATGCCCCCACTCCCTCCCTCCCTCTCTCTCTCTATCTTTGCTTTGGTTCTCCTGTCTCTTTGGTTGTCTGTCCCATTGCTCGACCAAGCATGCCCACTAACCCGTGTAGTTTTTGACAGTGGACTTGTGTTGGTTTGTGCGCGTCAGACGTGGTGGCACGGCTGAGCTCGGCACGGCCCAGCGCTCTGCTGTCATATTAATAACCTGTTCTTCTGCATGACCCTAACCAGGCGCCGGGACCCAGGGGAGGAGGGTGGAGGGATGGGGGAAAAGGATGGGTGGGGGGTTGTCTGGGCGAACCAGGCCCAGAGAGAGGTGCTCTGCTGGGGCTGTCTCCGCCCAGATGGTCCCCTTGGTGGTGGAGCTTCACATAGGCTCAGCATCAAAAAGCAGGAAGGACACCAGTCTGGCTTTAACAAACACACAGACACAAACACACACACACACACACACACACACACACATCTCTCACAAGGCTGGTATGTATGTGTGTGTTTGCTTCTCTATTCAACTTTTTTCTATTTGCACCTCCGACGAAAATAAGATCTTTCTGCAGCTCTTGTCAAGGGTTATATGCGTGCCC
This sequence comes from Coilia nasus, assembly GCA_027475355.1. Taxonomy (NCBI): domain Eukaryota; kingdom Metazoa; phylum Chordata; class Actinopteri; order Clupeiformes; family Engraulidae; genus Coilia; species Coilia nasus. Next base: position 22,631,361 of record CM050220.1, on the reverse strand, counting down.
TGTTATGTTGCAGTTATATAACAACTGCCAGTATGATGAGATGTCTGAGCCCCCAACACAGAAATAAACACATCTTATTCCAGCTACAGTGGCACCTCAGGAGAACTCTGTTGGTGGTTACACTTACTGTTCAGGACTGCTAAGCCCAGCCAGGCCAGTGTCTGGGACAGAACTACCCTTGCTACTGTCTGTGTAAAACTGCACTAGCCTGGAATAGCCTAGGCAATGTCTGTGTAAAACTGCACTGTTTAGGACTCCTAAGCCAAGCCAAGGCCAATATCTGGAAGAGAACTAGCTTTGCTATTGTCTGTGTGAAACCGCACTAGCCAAGTCTAGCCTAAGCAATGTCTGTGCACTGTTTAGAACTGCTAAGCCAAGCCTAGGCCAATGTCTGGGACAGAACTAGCCTTGCTACTGTTTCTGTAAAACTGTGCTGTT
>CM050220.1:22615923-22625923 GCA_027475355.1 Coilia nasus | reverse complement strand
TGTGTACAGTATGTGTGGTGTGTGTGTGTGTGTGGTGTGTGTGGTGTGTGTGTGTGTGTGTGTGTGTGTGTGCGTGCGTGCATGTTTACATGTTTAGTTGAGATCAGATTTCCCAGCATTTAGTCAGCTTTATTCTGACATATGTGCTGCTGCCAGGTAGAGTGCGACAGAGTGTGTGTACAGTATGTCTGGCAGATAGAGTGTGACCGTGTGTGTGTGTCTGGCAGATACAGTGTGACAGTGTGTGTGGGTGTGTGTGTGTGTGTGTTGTTGCATGTGTGTTTATCATCTAAGGCAGCAGCTTGTGAGATGCAGGTGCCTGTACAGTAGCGTGTGTGTGAGTGTGTGTAAAAGTGCACACGTATATGTGACAGCAGGAAATTACATGACACCCCCTTTGTGCTTATGGAACAAGAAACGTACTGTATATATAGCATTTTCTATTTATTTTGGGACCTACTGTAACTTGTCCAGTTTCAGGATGAAAGAAATATGCCGAATAACTCTGTGGCTATAGCTTGCATAAAGAGGTGTATTATAGTTTTATTTGGCAGTATGTTTTGGTCTGTTACAGTGTGTTTGCATTTTGCCATTTCTGACTAACCTCATCTTCATCATTGATTCCATCCTAAAGCATGACACTCGCAATATGTGTGTGTGTGTGTGTGTGTGTGTGTGTGCATATGTGAGATGAGAGTGTGTGTGGAGATGTGTATATCTATGTCTGTTTCTTTGTTTCTTTGTGTGTGTAAGCATTTGTATGTGAGTGTTTGTGTGTGCGTGTTTATACGTTTTTGTGTGCACATGTGTGTGTGTATGTGTGTGTATGTGTGAAAATGTGTGTGTGTGTGTCCATTAGTCAGTAAACTCATGAGTGTGTGTGTGTATGTGTGCAAATGTGTGTGTGTGTGTGTGTGTATGAGTCAGTAAACTCACGAGTGTGTGTGTGTGTTTGTGTGTGCAGATATCCACGATGAGAACGGTCTGCGGCCGGTGATGGTGTACATCCACGGGGGCTCCTACATGGAGGGCACGGGCAACATGATCGACGGCAGCATCCTGGCCAGCTACGGCAACGTCATCGTGGTCACCATCAACTACAGGCTGGGCGTGCTCGGTGAGTCCCTTCTTTCAGCGTCCCTTTGCCCATGGGTACCAGAGAATGTGTGTGAGATGTATGATGTGTGTGTGTGTGTGTGTATGTGTGTGTGTGTGTGTGTGTGTCTGTGTCTCTGTGTGTTATGAGGTTAGCTGTAGCTGTGCTTCTCTGTGTTGCTGTGTAGACCGGCTGTGGGTTTCTTCCATGAGTATGGTGTATGTGTGTGTGTGCATGTGTGTGTGTGTGTGTGTGTGTTGGGCATGAGGTTAGCTGTAGCTGTGCTTCTCTGTGTTGCTTTGTGGGCCTGTGGGTTTCTTCCATGAGAGTGTGGTGTATGTGTGTGTATGTGTGTGTGTGTGTGTGTGTGTGTGTGTGTGTGTGTGTGTGTTGTGTGTGTGTTTAGTGTGAGGTTAGCTGTACTGTAGCTGTACTTGATGTGTTGATGTGTGGGCCTGAGGGATTTCTTTTATGATTGTGGTGTGTGTGTGTGTGTGTGTGTGTGTGTGTGTGTGTGTGTGTGTGTGTGTTTGGTTCAGTGCTGAGTAATGAGTGTGCATGTGTCCCATGTGATATGTGATGTGTGTGTGTCTGCGGGCTTGGTGTTCAGAGAGAGGACTCTGCTTTGTAAAATTTTCACAAGGCTTTAGAAGGCTTTAGGCTGTGTGTGTATGTGTGTGTGTGTGTGTGTGTGTGTGTGTGTGTGCGTGGGTGGGTGTTAAGTCATACATGACCTATTTGGATTTAAAAGCCTTGTACTTCACCAGAGCATAGGCTTAATGTTGAAAGTGTGGCAGATTGAGTTTAATGTGTGAAGAGTGTCAGAAAGCGACTGAGTGAGTGTAATGTCTGAAGTCTCAAATTAATAGCTTCCAGCTGACGTCAGAATGATCGACTGGTGGGCAGGAATTACATTTGAGAGCAGACAGCTGCCATAGAGATCTGTTGGAAAGTGGCGACTGGATTTCACTGCCTGTTGTTCTCATTAGTATTTCGGAGGTTGAGCTTACCAAACAAGATGGCTGATAGCTGTTGTTCAATTGGCTGTACCAACCTGTGAAACAGTGACGTTACCGCCCTGCTTTCACCAAGCGCCACCACCAAATGAGTCCCACAAAAATCCGATGTCAAAGGTGAATAAGTGCAGGTTTATTTACAGGTGCGAATTTAAAAAGTGCTCAAAAATGCAAACAAAAAAAAAAGACTCAAAAATGAAACAAAAACCGGCCAACTCAGGCAATACTAAACATATACAAAAAATATAATCTTCAAACTAAACAACTTCGCAGCAAGTTGTGGCGACAATGCTAATTCACACAATTCACAATACTTAGGCACAGATCCTACCTCCACCAGAGCCAACTTAAGACTGAAGACTCTCCCCAGTCTGGCCCTCTAAATACACCCACCACTGATTGACAGTTTGCTTGATTGGGTAAGCCCATTACCCCCACAGGTAAAAACAAACAAAATCCATATTTACAGTGCAATTACCAAATGTCAGCATTCACAATCACCTTTAAAACGCATAACAAACACCCCTACACATTTCCACATACATTTCAGATACTCACACTTAATACAAATGACACAAACAAAGTTAAACATCCAACACGGAAGACAAACACGCACCCCCTACACCAAACCAACATTTCCCAAGTCCAAGGTGGAAGTTAAAAGCATTGCTCACCCGTAGTGCGCGCTTCTGCGGGGAACCCATGCCGTGACGGACCAGGAAGTGCAGTGGTGCAAGTGAGTAGTGTGTGTGTGAGTTCGTGAAAAGTTTACTATTGTAACAGAATGGAGAGTGGAGCAGAATCAGCGGGTACCTCACTGTTTGCTATGATGTTTTAATAAAGTGCACATGACGGTAAAATACTCTGTGTAACTGTGGTTTGTGATGTTCGTTGCTAGTTTAAAATTCACTGAGCAGACGCCGGTGTTTGCCGGTATAGTCAGAGGGAGAGGTAATTAGCAGGCAGGTGCGGTGTGATGTATGCTGGGAAGTGTAGTGTATGTGAATGAATGGGACCCGTTCGGTGAACACAGACAAAGACAAAGACATGCCATGGCGATTATACAGACAAACGAAAACGCTAGCGCTTTAAAAAGTGTCCATACTTTTTACACTTCCTTCCCCCTCTGATGGCTCGGCACCGGGGTGACGAGACAAAAAGTCAGCGACAGGGTTCAGCTTGCCTGCCCTGTACTTCATTGAATCTAAATGGTTGTAGAGACAAAAACCACCTAGTGACCCTTGCATTGGAGTGCTTCATCTTTCCCAACCACTGTAGAGCGCTGTGGTCAGTTTCAAGCGTGAACTCTCGCCCCAACAAGTAATACTTGAAAGTGTCCAAAGCCCACTTGACCGCCAGGCACTCTAACTCCACCACTGAGTACCTGGTTTCACGTGGGAAGAGTTTTCGGCTTATGTAAGCCACCGGTCTCTGTTCCTCCGCCTCCCCCTGAAGCAGGACTGCCCCCAGCCCAACTCCAGAGGCGTCTGTCTGCACAGTGAAGTGCAGGTCAAAGTCTGGGCTCTGCAAAACAGGCTCGCAGAGCAACGCCCCTTTTAAGTCCCTGAACGCCCTCTCATGCACCTCCTCCCACGGCACAGAGTTTGAGCCAGACTTTCTTGTCAGGTCTGTGAGAGGTGCAGCACGAGAGGCAAAGTTGGGGATAAAACGTCTGTACCACCCTGCCAGACCCAGGAAAGATCGCACATCCTTTTTGGTCTGCGGTGTAGCACAGTTCCTGATGGCGTCCACTTTGTCTTTCTGTGGACGAATCACCCCACTGCCCAAAACATGCCCCAAGTAGTGCACCTCCTGTTGCGCAAGCGCACACTTCTTGGGCTGGACAGTGAGGCCCGCCTGGTGCAACCGGCGCAGCACCTCGCCCAAGTGCTCCATGTGCTGCCCCCAGGTGGCGCTGTATATGGCAATGTCATCCAAATAGGCCGCTGCAAAGGCACCAGTGCCCTCCAGAACCTGGTCCATTAGCCTTTGAAAGGTCGCTGGCGCCCCCTGCAGGCCAAAAGGCATGACTGTGAACTGGAATAATCCCTGGGGTGTCCGGAAGGCAGTGTAAGGCCTAGCTCCCTCGGCCATTGGCACCTGCCAGTATCCTTTACATAAATCCAATGTAGAAATATAGCGAGCCTTCCCCAGCCGCTCGATGAGGTCCTCCAGCCTCGGCATGGGGTAAGCATCAAACTGTGACTGTGCATTCACCTGCCGGAAATCGATGCAGAAACGGATGCTCCCATCTTTTTTGGGAACCAGGACCACCGGGCTGCTCCAGCTGCTGTTGGACCGCTCGATGACCCCCAAGCTCTGCATAACTTCCAACTCCTCCTGGAGTGCAGGCAACAAGCGCTCGGGGATACGGTACATCCGCTGTCTCACAGGTGTGAAGTCCTTCAGCAGGATGTCATGCTCCACCAGCAACGTACGCCCTGGCTGGTCCTGGAACAGGCCCTCGGGTATGACGGCCTGCAAATCTCGCTGCTGCTGTGGGGTCAGGTGACTACAGTCCAGCTCTGCCGGTGCAGCCCTGGAGGGAAAGAACTGCTCCGATGGGTCATCCTCCTCCATCACTGCACGCACCAGCAACTGTTGACTGAGTGGCAGGTCTCGCTCATGCCACTCCTTTAACAAGTTTACGTGAAATGTCTGCCTGGTCTTGCGCCTTTCCGGCATCTCAATTTCATAGGTGACTGGCCCCAGCTGACGACACACCTGGTAGGGACCCTGCCACTTGGCCAACAGCTTGTTCTCTGAGGTCGGCAAGAGCAGGAGAACCTTCTGGCCGGGCTGCAGAGTCCGTTGCCTGGCTGTCTGGTCATACCACCGGGCCTGTGACTGCTGGGCTTGCTGCATATTTCCCTTGACAAGGCCTGCCAGCTCCTCCATCTTGTCACGCATGTTCAAGACGTAGCTGATGACGCTGATGCCCCCTGCTGGTTGAGGCTTCTCCCAGGCCTCTCTCAGCAGGTCCAGAGGCCCCCTCACCTGCCGTCTATACAAAAGTTCAAAGGGAGAGAATCCTGTGGAGGCTTGGGGCACCTCCCGATAGGCAAACAACAAATACGGCAGCCACTGGTCCCAATCTTTGGCATTTGCAGCCACAAACTTTCGCAGCATGCTCTTCAGTGTTCTGTTGTACCTCTCGACCAGCCCGTCTGTCTGGGGGTGGTAGGGAGTGGTCCTAATACTCTTTATGCCCAGTAATGAGTACATCTGTTTGAGTGTTTTGGATAGGAATGCTGTGCCCTGATCTGTAAGCACTTCCTGTGGCAGCCCTACCCATGAAAATAGCTGTAACAGTGTGCGTGCAATTGCCCCAGCAGTGACTTTACGCAAAGGGAATGCCTCAGGGTATCGTGTCGCGTAGTCACATACTACTAATATGAATCTGTGTCCAGACCGTGTGCGCTCTAGGGGTCCAACAATGTCTACCCCTATGCGGTGAAATGGTGTGCCTATAATGGGTAGTGATTTCAGTGGTGAGGGTTTAACTTTGTGGCTGCTGGCTAACTGACATGTGGGACAACTCCTGCAATATTGCTGAACATCTAGGTATAACCCTGGCCAGTGAAAACGTGCCGCTATCCTCTCAAGGGTCTTCATGCTACCCAGATGTCCCGCCCATGGAATGTCATGGCTCAATGCTAAAACTTTAGCCCTCAGGCTCTTTGGCACCACTAGCTGCTCTACACTACCATCTTCTGAACGGTGATAGAGTAGGCCTGCTCTCACAAAGTGACATTCTCCAGTTAGCCCTTTAGATACACCCGTCTTCACCCCATCAATCTCACTCACTTTGTTAAACACATCCTTCAGTGTAGCATCATCTTTCTGCAAACTGGCAAAATCACTGGGTATCTCCCACAATCCAGCCCCCTGTACCTCTGGGCCCACCCCCTCTACTGGCATCCTCTGCACTGTTCCCAACAGCTTCTCTCTTCGCCTCTGGCTACGTGTTTTTAAAACTTTGGGTCGCTTAGGGGTGTCAAACTCAGAGTTACTGTAGGGCATGAGGTCCAAAAAGGTTTTATTTACAACCTGCTCTGGGGTTTCTGCTGCCCTCTCCTTAGCTTGGGCTCTTGTCACGACCATACTAACTGGCTTTGAGGCCTGCACCAGCTCCGGGAGAATAAGCACATCCTGGCCCAACACCACAGGATGGCTCAACCCCTTCACTACCCCAGCCATTAGCCTATAGGCCTGACCTCCAACCTCCACACATACGTCAGCAACTGGGAAAGTATGCTCATCACCATTTACACAACATACCCTCAGTTTTCTCACTCCCAAAGCCTCATGTGGTTCCACTAGATGGGGCTGCACTAGTGTTTGAGTACTACCCGTATCCAGCAGTGCTATGGTGGATTGGCCATTTACAACTACAGGGGTGGTCTGAACTTTCCCCAAAAACTCTGCCTGCTCCCCTTCAGGTCTAGGTAGCCCACACATACCTGTCCCCTTAGCTACTCTAACAGGCAATTCGGGCAATATGTCCAGCCTGGCTGCAGAAGTGACATACAAAGGGGCCTCTAGCAGGTGCGTTTGTGAGTGGTGTGGGTGGCCTAGGATGTGCAGTCGGTGTTCTAGGGTGTGCAGTGGGTGAAAAAGTGCGGGTGTTGGTGTCTGTAGCCCTACCAAATGAACTAGGACCAACTCCACTAACCAACCCCCCAGGTTTACCTCCCGCTGCAGGTCGGCTGACCCTCTGGAATCTGAACGTCTTGGGTCCTCGCCGCGCCGACAGGAACGCCTCCACCCACTCTGCAGCTTGTTGGCCTGTAGCTGGGTTGTGTTCCTTTACCCAAATACGCACATCAGGGGCCAGGGAACGAAGATACTGCTCCAGTACGATCTTTTCCCCGACTTCCTCCACTGTCTTCCCTGCTGGCTTAATCCATTTTTTGTAAAGGTCCTTCAGGCGATGGTAAAGCTCCCTGGGTGTTTCCCCTGGGCGGATGTCTGGCTCTCTGAACCTCTCCCGGTAGATCTCCTCATTAATTTCATATTTCATGAGGATGGCCTCTTTAACCTTGTCATAGTCCATTGCCTCCTCAATGTCCATCGCTACATAAGCAGCACGAGCCCGGCCTACCAGATAAGGCACCAGATACACCGGCCAGTCTGCTCGTGGCCACCTATATGCTCCAGCCAGTCTTTCAAAAGTGGTGAGGTACTGCTCTATATCATCGCCTTCTTCCAACTTAGGAACAGCTGCTCGGGTCCAGGCTACTGGGGACGCCCCTGGTGGAGCTGCTGGCGTGCGTGGAGCTGCTGACATGCGCGGAGCTGCTGACATGCGCGGAGCTGCCGGCTGGTCCTCCAGTGCTGGTGGCCCACCTGCTGGGTGCTGGGGTTCCTCGTCATCTGACCTCTGGTCGTCCCCCGGCTCAGCCTGGCGCTGACCTCGATCACCGGCAGTCCTTCGCCCCTCCTCCAGGTCCTCCCGCAACTGATTCATCTGAATCTGCACGCTGCGCCACCTCTGCTCCTGCTTGAAGGACTCCCTCTCCTGGGTCTGCAACGACTTGTGGATGAGCTGGTAGAGGGCGTGGAGATCTGGTGTCTCTGGCTCCCCCTCTTGGATGACCTCTGGCTCCCCTCCAGTGGCTCCATCCTCACCCTCATCCGCTGGCTGGTCCATTGTAGTTTTTCTTGTCAGGCGCCGATATGCCATGCCCTCTTTGGTGGTGTGCCCTTTCTATGCTCACCCTTCTGGAGAGCGTTACGATCCCACTTCTGACACCAAATGTGAAACAGTGACGTTACCGCCCTGCTTTCACCAAGCGCCACCACCAAATGAGTCCCACAAAAATCCGATGTCAAAGGTGAATAAGTGCAGGTTTATTTACAGGTGCGAATTTAAAAAGTGCTCAAAAATGCAAACAAAAAAAAAAGACTCAAAAATGAAACAAAAACCGGCCAACTCAGGCAATACTAAACATATACAAAAAATATAATCTTCAAACTAAACAACTTCGCAGCAAGTTGTGGCGACAATGCTAATTCACACAATTCACAATACTTAGGCACAGATCCTCCCTCCACCAGAGCCAACTTAAGACTGAAGACTCTCCCCAGTCTGGCCCTCTAAATACACCCACCACTGATTGACAGTTTGCTTGATTGGGTAAGCCCATTACCCCCACAGGTAAAAACAAACAAAATCCATATTTACAGTGCAATTACCAAATGTCAGCATTCACAATCACCTTTAAAACGCATAAAAAACACCCCTACACATTTCCACATACATTTCAGATACTCACACTTAATACAAATGACACAAACAAAGTTAAACATCCAACACGGAAGACAAACACGCACCCCCTACACCAAACCAACATTTCCCAAGTCCAAGGTGGAAGTTAAAAGCATTGCTCACCCGTAGTGCGCGCTTCTGCGGGGAACCCATGCCGTGACGGACCAGGAAGTGCAATGGTGCAAGTGAGTAGTGTGTGTGTGAGTTCGTGAAAAGTTTACTATTGTAACAGAATGGAGAGTGGAGCAGAATCAGCGGGTACCTCACTGTTTGCTATGATGTTTTAATAAAGTGCACATGACGGTAAAATACTCTGTGTAACTGTGGTTTGTGATGTTCGTTGCTAGTTTAAAATTCACTGAGCAGACGCCGGTGTTTGCCGGTATAGTCAGAGGGAGAGGTAATTAGCAGGCAGGTGCGGTGTGATGTATGCTGGGAAGTGTAGTGTATGTGAATGAATGGGACCCGTTCGGTGAACACAGACAAAGACAAAGACATGCCATGGCGATTATACAGACAAACGAAAACGCTAGCGCTTTAAAAAGTGTCCATACTTTTTACACAACCGCTGAGGAGACAAGCCCATCTGACTCGGAGAGGCGGAGACTAAGGGTTAACGCAATTAATCAAAGGTAAATTCATGTTCAGTTGCAGTGCTTTCATGACAGTATTTTAAATCATGTTACCTATATGGTATATTGTAATCTAGGCCTAGCAGTAGCAATTAGCCTACCAGCTGAAGCTAATGCATTTTCTTCAGAGTAGATTAGATTAGTATTAAAAGTAGATTATTTATAGAGTGAATTATTTTACCAGCCTGCACGATATCACAAACATACTTTTCTATAAACAGTTGGCTTGGTCAGTTGGCTATGCTACAACCGAACAGTATGAACTATTGTTATTAGCTAGGCATATTCACTGTTACATCACTGTTACAGTAGGCTACATATTGCTATATGTAGGCTTACTGAAAAAGTATCTTGACAAATGAGAAACTAGACTGAAACCTGTCCAATTACCTTTTTAAATACAACAAGTTGAATGCTGACTGTGCCTATATTGTAAAAATATTTTCCCCTACATGAGCCTCATTTTATTATGCAAGGTGTCAAATCCAATGACCCACTGTTCCCTGACTGAATTCCATCAGTCTTTTTCGCTTACATCTTCTTCAACAATAGGTACGCGCAGGGACAGCTGTGGCCTAGTGGTTAGGGAGTTGGTCTTGCAATCGGAAGGTTGTCGAATCGAATCGAATCCCGCCCTACCCATGATTGACATGCCCTTGAGCAAGGCATCTAACCCCATACTGCTCCAGGGACTGTAACTGAAACCCTGTAAATATTTGTAAGTAGCTCTGGATAAGAGCGTCAGCTAAGTGTAATGTAAAGTAAAAGTAAAGTAAAGCAGCACCGCAGAATCCAAAGCAAGTGGACAGAGTCAGAGAAGAGACGAGACGCAGTGGAAGGCCTCCTAGGACTGTCTGTCATCAGAATCTGTGCCACATCAGTGAGACAACCATCTATGCAAGGAAGCCATACTGTAGCAAGACTGCAGAAGGAACGTAATGACCTCTGGGAGGGAAAGCTGGGCTGAGGAATAAGTTAGAGACAT
>CM050220.1:22603423-22610923 GCA_027475355.1 Coilia nasus | reverse complement strand
TGTGTGTGTGTGTGTGTGTGTGTGTGTGTGTGTGTGTGTGTGTGTGTGTGTGTGTGTGTGTGTGTGTGTGAAACAGACAGAGGGTGGTGGTGAGAAGGGGAGATAGAGAAAAGACAATCAGAGGAAAAGTTAGCATAGAAGGGGTAAGAGTGATGATAACAAAAGAGAATGCTACATTACGTGTTTGAAAAGGAGATTATGAGGTGTGTTTTAGCTGATACTTTGTGATGTGTGTGTTTCAGCTGCTAGTTTGTGAGGTGTGTGTTTTAGCTGGTAGAGGTGTGTGAGGACCGTTTTAGCTGATTGGGTGTGCAAGGTGTGTTTAAGGAGGAAGATTGCGATGTGTGTTTTAGCTGTATGGTATATGAGGTGTTTCTGATTAGGAGGCTTAGTGATTCTTTATGACGTGTCAGGCAGAACTAACGTGTGATAGGGCGTGCTATTACAGAAGAGAATGGTAATATTACAGTATTAAGGTTGGGCATGCTATTATGAAGAAAAAAACACTAGCATGGAAAATAACAAGGTTTAACATGCTGTTAAACATGCTGTTATGCTGTAAAATAACAATATGGTTGAACATGCTGTTATACTGTAAAATAACATTATGGTTGAACATGCTGTTAAACATGCTGTTATGCTGTAAAATAACATTATGGTTGAACATGCTGTTAAACATGCTGTTATGCTGTAAAATAACATTATGGTTGAACATGCTGTTTTGCTGTAAAATAACATTGAGGTTGGGCATGCTGTTATAGCAAATAACATTAAAGTTGTGTCCTAGTAAAGAGAGTTTATTTCAGTTTTAGCACACCTGTACAGTATGTGGCAACAACAATAAAAACAACAGCATTGTGTGTGGGTGTGTCGTTGCGTGTCTCTGTAAAGGAGTTTCGTTTGTTTTGTTGGTGTGTGTGTGTGTCTGTGTGTGTGTGTGTTCTTGCTGTAGGATGGGGTGGGGGAGATATGAGCTCCTTGCCCCGTAGCACTAGTGCATCCTGGGTAAATGATAATACAGATGCCAGAACAATGATATGATGTCAGCTCCATAACACTAGACTGTCTCCATTAGCACGCTAACAAGGTCACTCTCTGTCTCTGTCTCTCTATCTCTCTCTCTCTCTCTCTCTCTCTCTCTCTCTCTCTCTCTCTCTCTCTCTCTCTCTCTCTCTCTCTCTCTCTCACTCCCTGATGCTCTCTCTCAGTTTTCTCCTCCCTCTCTTGTTCTGTCCTTGTGTGAGCCTGTGTCATTGTCCAAAAGCCTCATGCTGTTGTTAGTTTTTAACCTCAGGTCTTTGTAACCCCACTCAAACACACCGACACACACACACTGACACACACCGACACACACACACACACACACACACACACACACACACACACACACACACACACACACACACACACACACACACACACACACACACACACACACACACACAGAGTGTGTGAGAGAGGAAGGAAAGGCTGTCAACCTCAGCTGGTTAGAGGACAGACAGGGCCAAGAGGAGTTCAGTGCCCCGTCCCCCACCAGCTTAGTGTGTGTGTTTGTGTGTGTGTGTGTGTGTGTGTGTGTGTGTGTGTGTGTGTGTGTGTGTGTGTGTGTGTGTGTGTGTGTGTGAGAGAGAGAGATAGAGAGTGAGAGAAAGTGAGACTTATCTGTTTTTGTGACTCAATGTATTTGTATGTGTGTGTGAGACAATTAATGTGTGTGTGCGTGCTTGTTATGCTAATATTCATTATGTTTTTTTGTATGTGTGTGTGTGTGTGTGTGTGTGCCGTTGGGATTGCAGAGGGCTGGGTGTAGTGTTCTGGGGTGAGTTGAGGGGTGAAAGAGAACTGATGAGTCTGTCCCTGGGGTTAAGAGAAACTTTCAATCGCACGCACACACACACACACACACACACACACACACACACACACACACACACACACACACACACGCACACACACACACAGTCTGTATCTCTGTCTCTCTCTCAGAGGAAGAGGATGGGCATAGTGCACTGGTTTGAACATCAACCACAAAGGCACAATGTTTCTGAATCTCACTTTGCAGTAAAAGCATAGAAGCCTCTCTTCTCTTTCTCTCTCTCTCTTACTCTCTCTCTCTCTCACACACACACACACACACACACACACACACACACACACACACACACACACGCACACACACACACACACAAGTGGGAGGGAAGTGTGCAGAAATGTCTGCATCACGTTTGGAAGATACTCAAGACTTTGATGAATGTCTTTCTCTGTGTCTGTGTGTGGGCGCATGTTACTGCATCTCTCTAGATCCACTGACACACACACACACACACTCACACACACACACATAAACACACACACTTTAGACTATCTGCTGAGATATGTCTCGGCACTTAAATGTTACTCCAGGTAGAAGGTGTTTGAAGAAAGGAAGAGGTGGCACATAAAACAGGTGGCACATGAAACAGTACGGCAAAGCAAACAGAAGTCGCTTAGGCAGACATTCCAAGTATCCCGCAACGCGCGGAAATTTCTTTAGCAAGTTAGAACAAATGGCAAATGCAGCAAGTGACAGGGAGGACGGCGGAGTGTGGGAAAGTGGAAGTGACAGGGTGGGCATCGCTCCTGTGTGGTGATTTTGTACACATAATAGACCACCTCTGTCTTTTCTTTCTTAGGCTATTCAGGTATTGACAAACAATAAGGGAAATGTTCTCCAGCATGAAGGAAAAATAATATAGATTTTTGTGCTCGTGCACTGAAGACTTTACAACACCACATTTTCGCTGTGCTTGGTGGTTGTGTTTAAAAGCCAGCTAATGTAAATGTGGGCTTTACAGATCAGCTCTTCCTTATGTTGCTTAAAGTAGCATATCTCACTAGCTGCATCTGCATTCTACTGTATTCTGCATCTGGGGCCTGTGATAATGTTGAATTCCTCAGAAACTTGAAGTTAAATATAGATTGTGTATTTAAATATAGTTATGTACTATAAATCCTGTAATCCTGTGTTGACCTCCCTGAAATGAGTTTCTGCAAGTCGGGATGTCTGCTTAGGCTTAGAGACAGAGAAAGAGAGAGAGAGAGAGAGAGAGAGAGAGAGAGAGAGAGAGAGAGAGAGAGAGAGAGAGAGAGAGAGAGAGAGAGAGAGAGAGAGAGAGAAGAGAGAGAGAGAGAGAGAGAGAGAGAGAGAGATCTGCACAGTGATACCCGGGAGAAATCCGACTTACAGTGTCATCTCACACCATTTTGCAACAAGATTTGCAGTGTAGTTCCTGAACAGAAGCAGGTCATCCATCCACTGTTTATTCATTCAGGTCAAGTGGTTCAAACTCCTACAATTGGCTCAGGCAAAAATACATAAGGAACATATTTCTTAAATAGTAGAGAGGGAGAACTGGAAGAGGTCAAGTCAAGTCATTTTATTTTTATAGCACATTTAAAAAACAACAGAAGCACTCCAATGTGCTTTACAATACAAGCATGAAAATAAAACAGCACACCCGTAAAACAGAGACCGTAACTATGTTAAAATACTGACAAGGCAAGGAAATAACAATTAGATTAACAAATAAATAAAAATAAATAAAGGGTGGACTTGGCGGACTCAGACTGAGCCTCAGACAGAGCTAAAAATAAAGAGGAAAGATATGTCTTCAAATTAGATTTAAAACAATTAATGGTAGGTCTGTGTCAGCTCTCAGACTGTGTGTAGGACCCTTTGAAAACCTTCCAGATGGTAGAGTTAAAGGATGTTGGAATAGAGGTTCATTGTCCTTAATTTTTTTTTTTTTTTTTTTTTTGGCTTGAAGGAGGCATCGTGACTTAAAGATGTTCTCCAATTTGGGCAAAATGGCCACCAGTGTGAGCAAGATGGCCTCCGGTGTTTGCAAGGAGGGTGTGTGGTTCATTTCTGTGCATGTTGATGACTCATTGGAGGGCTTTCCTGTCTATTGCAGCAGCTGGCACTCCAGAATCTTATACATGATGTCCAGATGCTCTCAGTGGCACAGTGTAAGAGGGACTCTAGCAGCTTAGCAGACAAGTTGGCTTTCCAGAGGGCTCTGAAATGGGGAGCCACTTGCCTAACGATGTACCAATTGTGATAATACTGAGCTTAGATGTACTAAATTCATGCTACTACATTTACATTACATTACATTTTGCAGACGCTTTTATCCAAAGCAACTTACAAAAGCAGGACATAATAAGCTAACAGAGGTGTAGAGGAACACCTCTACACCCCCAAGCTATAGTGCACTGCTGTTACACAATTAGTGTCATTGCAATGATAAAACTTATGAATAATGATGAATGAATAAACAAGCACTTTTTCATGATATAGTAAAAATTTACTGTAAGTTCTCTTCAACAATAATGGTACTCTCAAATGTGCTGCTAACTAGCATATTAAATGCTACTCTCAACTTCAACTTGCTCCTGTTAGCTGTAATCTACTAACAAACTGAATGCTAATATGCTAGTATGCTGTACTAAGCATATTTAGCCATAATAACACACTGAATGCTCATGCCAGCTATGCTGTACCAACCATAATTACCTCTAATAACACACTAAAAGCTAATGTCAGCATCTGTAATGTGTGAACACAAGAAAGGACACTTTATCCTGTGTTAAATGTGTGGATCAGCCCTGTAACACCTTGGGCTGGGCTGAGTTGAGTTGAGTTGAGTGCCTCAGCAGAAATGTACTCCCACCTGGATTTCACCTCAATTTCTGCTATGAGGTAGTTAACACATTAATGCTAATCTCTGCCATGATTGACTGGCCATAATGACACTCTCTTTCCCTATGCGCTAAACACTGTGACAGCATTGTATGTTAGTACATTAGTACTGCCAGTTCAGCAAACTGTGAATTAACCACAGGGACAGTCTTGGGGTTAAGTACAGGGTAAGCCAAAAATAAAGGGCACATTGTAAATGCTTATACCTTGGATTGTAAAAAGGATACAAAGTACCAAATATATTTGTTGTAAAGATGATATTCAGGATTTTTTGGTACATAGGTTTCATGTCTTTTTCTTTTCTTTTCTTTTTTTCTTTTTTTTTTTTTTTACAAAAACACAGCCAAGAACGTTTCAAACTATAGGCATGAATGAAAAATGATAAAGAGGTCATTAAACATTGTCAATAGAAACATTTCAAAGGTAAAATTTGTGAAATATAGGAAAACTGTCGATGATAAAAAATTGCAGAGTGGGCTCTGCATGCTAATCCCAGTCATATTACAGCCCGCACTTGTGTTAAGGAATTTGGTCCTCCCGGCGCCTATAAGATTCCCTGACAATGGCGCAGACTTTGGGATTAAACTCAACCTCCTGGTGTTTCTTATTGTATGTACAGTATATGCTGATTACTGACCACCAGACCACCACACTCGGTCAGTTCTGACTGTTGAGTACTGATGCCGCATATGCTAATGTACCTATGTGGCTTGTGTTACACTGAACAGCCCAGGCATGGGACAGCTGCCAGCTATAGGGGTTCATTCGCCATGACCCTGTTCAGAAGTTTGTGCACTTTGTGTACATGTACTGCTTTCAACTCTAACGTAATGCAATGACATGAAACAAACAAACAAAGAAAAAAAAACAGTGTAGTTTTAGCATTTTGTTTTGGAGACAGCAGACATTTACAGTTCCTGTGTGTGTGTATGTATGTATGCATGTGTGTATGTGTGTGTGTGTGTGTGTGCGTGCATGCATGTGTGTGTGTGTGTGTGTGTGTGGACTGGCTCAGAACCTCTAAGGTGAATGTGTCAAACCTCTCTCCTGCTCGGTGGTTTGTGTATGTGAACTCAGATCTGTGTTGTGCCCCACGGTGGTTTAAAAACCTTTTGTGGTGAAACACAGAGCTGGGGCGAGAGGAGAGAGTTGACCTTTAAAAACAAAATGTTTCTGGCATTTCTGTGCGTATTCCCTCCAAGGGCTGGAGCTTCAACAGAGCAAGTCTGCCTCATGTTCTCTCCGCTGTGTGTGTATGTGTGTGTGTGTGTGTGTGTGTGTACCTTATGCTGTTTGTGCTGTGTGTGTGTGTGCATGCGGACATGCATGTGTGTGTGTGGCTGCGTGTGTTTGTGTGTGTGCATGGGTGTTTGTGTTTGTGCACCTGGTTTATTTCTGTAGCTCATACTCTCTGTTGCTGCTGAACCACTTTTGTATAAAACTAACATGGTCTGTCTCTTCAATACATTACAACTAACTAACATGGTCTCTTCTCAATATATTGTAACTAACTAACATAGTCTCTCTCTTCAATACATCACAACTAACTAACATAGTCTCTCTCTTCAATACATCACAACTAACTAACATCGTCTCTCTCTTCCATATATCCAAGCTAATTAACATGGTCTGCCTCTTTAATACATTACAACTAACTAACATGGTCTCTCTCTTAAATATATTAGTCACCACAGTGATCCAACTAACCAGCATGGTCCTTTTTTAATCTTACAACTAGCTGGCATGACTTCCCTCTTCAATGTATTACAACTTACAGGGTCTCTCTCTCCACTGTGTTACAATTAGCTGGCCTGGTCTCTCTCTCCCTTTCTCTCCATTGTGTTGTGTGGCGACAGAGGCTCAGTGGGTAGAGGAGTCGCCCAGCAACTGAAGGGTTGCCTGTTCGATTCCACCTCCTACTGGCTAGGTCGAAGTGTCCTTGAGCAAGACACTGAACCCCATACTGCTAGCAGTGTGCTAATTGGTTCCTTGCATGGCAGCCTTTGCCACTGCTGTGTGAATATAAGCTATTCGATGTAAAGGCCTTCGGGAACTCTGCTGAGTATAGGAATGAGCTTCATAAATACACTCCATTTCCATTTACCATTTTCTCTCCAGCGTGTTACAAACAGTGGTTAAATAGTTTTTTCTTAAAGAGGGGGAGCACTTCTTTACTCACAGTGGTCAATATCTCCCTCTATTGTATTACTATGAATTCTCTAACAGAGAGAGCTCAGCTCTGGCTGGCTGTATTGTTGAGATGAGGAGGCGCAGCTGAGCTCCTGAGGGCTCCGACCCAATTTAAACTGCGGTTACAATGACTTGGCATGGCTTCTCTGTCTCTGCTGTATTGCAACTAACTGGCATGGTCTGTCTACTGCATTACAGCTGTCATGGAGCTGTCCGTCTGTAATGTAGTACAACTAACATGGTTGCTCTCTCTTCACTGGTAAAACTATCTGGCATAGCCTCACTCTCCACTGAGCTATAATTCACTTGAGTGACCATCTCTGCAGTGTTGCAACTGGCTGGCATGGTATCTCACCACTGTATTAAAACCAGCTGGCATGGTCTTTGTCTCTCTGTCTCTTTCTCTCTCTCTCTCTCTCTCTCTCTCTCTCTCTCTCTCTCTCTCTCTCTCTCTCACTCTCTTTCTCTCTCGCCATCTCTCTTTCTCTCTGCTGCATTAGGACTGGCCAGCATACTCTTTCTCTCTGTTAAGAGTAGACCACTGTGTTAAAACCAGCTGGCATGGTCTC
>CM050220.1:22583423-22585923 GCA_027475355.1 Coilia nasus | reverse complement strand
ACACACACACGCACACACACACACACACTGGCAGAGGGATGTAATTACCTCAGCAGATTTTAATGAACATACGCTGATAGATCACTAAGGTCACACTCTGCATTCACACACGTGGAACTAATCACACACACACACACACACACACACACACCGCTCCTAAGTCATTTTGGAGTGATAAGGACACTCTCCTTCTCCTTCAGTCCTATGCCTCCCATTTTATAACTTTGAGCTAATCTCTAACACATACACACTCAAAGAAACAGACAGACACACACACACACACACACACACACACACACACACACACACACACACACACACACACACACACACAGGCTGCTAGTGTGTGGGTGTTTCTGTCACTCTATAGGTGTGCACTTTCGGATGTCTGAGTAGATGTGTGTGAATGAGTATGGGGGTCTGTGAATGTAAAGTGTGTGAGTCTGAGGGCTCTATTTTCACGATCATATGCGCATTGTCTAAAGTCTGTCGTGCAAGTTGCTTTAGGGGCGTTCCCGACACAATTTGGTATTTTCACGGCGGGAAAAGCGAACATTGCACCTGGCGCATGGTTCAAAAGGGTTGGTTACCTAATTAATGTGTGGTGTGTATGTAATGTAGGTGTGTTCGGGGCGTAACATGCAATAAACCAATCACAATTTATAGTCTCATTCCCTTTAAAAGCCAGCCGCGCTTTGTCCATGGCCTGTTGCTATTACGATGGCGTGTTTCCCATCAGGAGCGTTTTTCTTTGAAGACTGATCTGCTTGTGCATGAGCAGTTAATTTTCAGGGATGGATATTTAAGTCTTACTTGTGTGAAACACATAATTTCCCTTTGGTTATGAACAATGTGTATATGTTTATTAAAAAAAAACTGATTGCTCAATAAATGTGCATTATTGCAAAATATATATCAGTGTTATGTCTTTGCACTTAGTAAATAATCAGATTCGTAGTCGTATGCAATTGGACATCTTTCTGTGTTTTAAGCACTGTTGTTGGCATGACGTATGTGTTAATAACCATGCCTTTAGTGGATAGCCCCTAGTGGATCATCCCCTAACAGCGACTCATCAAGAAGGGGAACCCTCTCGTTATATCCCAAAGCGTTGTGCGCCCATAAAATAGCTTTTCAGCAATGCGCAACTGATGACAGACCAAGGTTTTGTTGGTCACTGGCGGATTTAATTTTTGCGTCCTTATAATAGCATCTGGCACGCTTTGCGGTAGACCACACCTCATGTTTTTGCTGACACACCCGTGATGGCGCAGTGTCATCTGCTATCTAGACAACGTGATTTTTTGCCTGAAAAAATGAACGATGCGCTGGCACAGAAAATTAATGACACCATGCGCATATCGCGAATGCACAGTGCGCCGCGGCATGATAGGGCCCTGAGTATGTGTCTGAGTGTGTTTGTGTGTGTGTGTGTGTGTGTGTGTGTGTGTGTGCGTGTGTGTGAGTGTGTGTGTGTGTGTGTGTGTGAGTGAGGGAGTGTAGTGCATGACAGGTGGATAAGCAGGAAGGATTCAGTCTCCTAGAAGGAAAGAGACAGGTGAGATGATGGCTGTCAATCATCCTACTGACTCTTCCTGAACTATGTTTAGAAAACAACATTTGTGCCTACGTGTGCCTGTGTTTGTGTGTGTGTGTGTGTGGGGGGGGGTGTTTGCATATGCGTAGGTGTTTGTGTGTGTTTGTGTGTACACATGACAATGTGTGCGTGTGTGTGTGAGTATATGTGTGCACGTGTATTTGTGTGTGCATGCCTGCATGAGTGTGTGTATGTGTGTGTGAAAGAGAGAGAGAGAGAAGACCCAGCAGATGGTGTTTGGCTGGTGGCAGTGGACTAGCTGCTCTAATCAGCATCCCTCATTATCAGCATCGCTCGTTTACACGGCAACCATACCGTTGTCACGACAACGCACTTGTCCTCACACATATAACCCACACCTTCTGATATAGGAAACTTATGAACTGCTTTGTGTGTGTGTGTGTGTGTGTGTCTGTGTGTGTGTGTGTGTGGGTGTGTATCTGTGTGTCAAAGCAGAGAGGTAGGCTTGTCTGCTTTGGTCAACAGCTGTTGCTGTCTCATCAGCAAAAATATTATCATTATCTGAGACAAGGTCACTTAACACTTTCTCTTTCAAGCGCACACACACACACACACAGTCACAGACACACACATACACACAAACTCAGACACTCAAGCAGATGCTATTGTCAAAATCTGCTCTCGCTGCATAAAGACATCAAGAACTCTAGCATCTAATTACTGTATTAACACTTTGGCACACACACACACACACACACACACACACACACACACACACACACACACACACACACACACACACACACACACAGTGTTCTTATAATGATACAGTGGAATATATGAGGCTATATAAGTGAAGCAGGTAAAGGAAAATAAAGACAGAGAGAGGGAGAGAGCAGGAGAAAGGGAGTAAAGGCAATTTAGATAATAATAATCATAACA
>CM050220.1:22568423-22578423 GCA_027475355.1 Coilia nasus | reverse complement strand
CACTCTTGCTCTCGTTGCCTGTAAACACACAGGCAGGGAGAGACATTATTTGGGACTGTGTGTGTGTGTGTGTCTGTGTGTGTGTGTGTCTGTGTGTGTGTGTGTCTGTTTGTGTATGAGTAAGAGAGAAAGAGAGAGGTTTAGAATTTAAAATTTTTAAACTTGTTTATTACAATTTAAAGCATGTAAACAGCCATGTGAAAATGAACAAACAAACCTGAGAATTGAATTTGAGACTGAAATTGAATAAATAAATATATAAAAATAAATATACAGAGAGAGAAAGAAAAGAGAGAGAGAGAGAGAGACAGAGAGAGAGAGAGAGAGAGAGAGAGAGAGATAGAGACAGAGAGAGAGATTGAGTTGTGAAAGCCCTCCAAATGACAGTAGTGCCATCTCTCTTTTTCTCTTCATCTCTCTTCCTCGCTCCATCTATCTGTCTCTGTGCTCCATTTTATTCACTCACTATCCTCCTCTATTCTCTTCTCTCTGCCACACCTATCCACTTCACTCGCTGCTTAGCTTTCTCTCTCCCTCTGTGTGTGTGTGTGTGTGTGTGTGTGTGTGTGTGTGTGAGTCTGTGTGTGAGTGTGTGTGTGTGTGTGTGTGTGTGTGTGTGTGTGTGTGTGTGTGTGTGTGTGTGTGTGTGTGTGTGTAAGAGAGTGTGTGTATGATGTGTCTATAGAGGAAAGCTCTTAAGGCCTTTAGAGAATATTAAAGTTCCACTCCAAAATAGCACCCCAGCGATGTGCAAAGCCCCTCCAACCCATACACACTCTCTCTCACACACAGCACTCTCTCTCTCTCTCTCTCTTACACACACACACACACACACACACAAACAACAACACACATAACCTCAAACATCAAACACACTGTCAGTGTCTGGCCACTACAAAGATTGCAGGGAGCACAGAGGGTCACAATTATCATTACAGATATTGCACCTACACTCACTGAGGCTGTGTGTGTGTGTGTGTGTGTGTGTGTGTGTGTGTGCGCGCGCGTGTACGCTCTTAGATAGATATTGCCTTGTGAGAGAGAAAGAGATGAAAGAGAGAAACATGAATGTCTTTGTAGTGGCAGAGAGGCAACATAAACCTCACAACAGTGTGTGTGTGTGTGTGTGTGTGTGTGTGTGTGTGTGTGTGTGTGTGTGTGTGTGTGTGTATGAAATATAAGGACATAGGCTAAGGAGCAAACACACGGACATAAAGCCTGAGCCATAGAGCAAACACACGGACATAAAGCCCTTCCTACTACAGGACAACCGCCGTGTGTGTGTGTGTGTGTGTGTGTGCTGTATGAAACATAAGGACATACAGTAAGCTAAGGAACACACACACACACAAACATTAAGCCTGCACACTGCAGTACAACCGCAGTGTGTGTGTGTGTGTGTGTGTGGGTATTCGTGTGTGTGTGTGTATGCTATATATGAAATATAAGGGCATAGGCTAAGGACCACACACATGAACATAAAACCTGTACACGACGGTGCAACTGCAGTGTGTGTGTGTGTGTGTGTGTGTGTGTGTGTGTGTGTGTGTGTGTGTGTGTGTGCAGTATGAAACATGAGGTCATAGGCTAGGGAGTGAACACATGGACATAACGCCTGCACAATACAACCACATGTGTGTGCTTGTGCCAATGCGTGTGTAAGTTTGTTTGTGTCTGTGTGTGTGTGTGTGTCTGTGTTTGTGTGTTTATGGCAGTATGACTGTATGGGCCCAGAGGCAGGCAGAACTAAGTTCTAGGGCTAATGAGGATCCTGTGTGTGTGTGTGTGTGTGTGTGTGTGTGTGTGTGTGTGTGTGTGTGTATGTCATGTGTATGTGTGTGAAAGATCAATGGTTGCTGGATCATGAGGATGCTGCATTATTGTATTTTTGTTTACCTCGTTTTTTTCTGACAAAAGTAATAATACAGTAATAATACTCCACAACAAACAAACAAACAAACACACACACACACACACACACACACGCACGCACACACATGTGCTTACACACACACACTCACACACACACACACACACACACACACACACACACACACACACACACACGCACACACATGTGCTTACACACACACACACACACACACACACACACACACACACACACACACACACACACACACACACACACATACACACACACGCACGCACACACATGTGCTTACACACACACACTCACACACACACACACACACACACACACACACACGCACGCACACACATGTGCTTACACACACACACTCACACACACACATAGACACACTAACACACACACACACACACACACACACACACACACACACATACACACACACACTCACACACACAACACACAACACATTTAGTAATAATGAAGTGTTTGCATCACAGCTACACCACAGGCCAGTCCTCCTTCTGACTCACCTACAGTGTGGTCACATCTGTCACACTCAATATCTGTGTGTGTGTGTGTGTGTGTGTGTGTGTGTGTGTGTGTGTGTGTGTGTGTGTGTGTGAGTGTGAGTGTGTGTGTGGGTGTAGACGCACACTGCAGTAGCTGTTTGGTAAGACCAAGGACAGCAGTTGATTATGTAAGGATTAGATGCCACTTCAGGATAGTCACACACACACGCACGCACGCACGCACGCACGCACGCACGCACGCACGCACGCACGCACGCACGCACGCACGCACGCACGCACGCACGCACGCACGCACGCACACACACTTTCTCCCATTTACAGACATAATCATACTCTCTTCCTCCTTTTCTCCATCTTTTTTGCTCTTATATCCACAAACCCACCCAACCCAACCCAACTGTTCAGTGCTGATGAGTCCTTTTTAGTCTGCATATCAGCACTTTATCTCTACAAACGCACACACACACACACACACACACACACATGCTTACACACACATGCTTACACACACACACACATGCTTACCAACACACACACACATACACCAGTACACACAAATTCCCTGAAGAGAGCAAGCCATGACTTCGATTTCATACACAGCAGCATCCAGATGGTGTGGAGCATGTGTGTGTTTGACTCTAGAGGATATTTCAGATATGTGCATGGGTTTGTGTGTATATGCATTTTGCAGAGGATTTAATTCCTGAGCTTGTAAATGGCACTCTTTGTGTGTGTGTGTGTGTGTGTATGTGTGTGCGTGTGTGTGTTTGTGTGTGTGTGTGTGTTTATGTGTGTGTGTTTTTGTGTGTGTGTGTGTGTGTGTGCTTGTTTGTGTGTGTGCGTATGTGTGTGTGCACGTGTGTGTGTGCCCAAGTGACATGTGTATATGTGTAGGTATGTTTACAGGTAATGAGTGTTATTTATGTACATATACTTGGCCTTAATTGTGCGCATATTCTGTTTGCTTCTTTGCATGGTGTGTATACTGCATACCTGATTGCTCTTTCTAACCGGGGTCAGTAGATATCAATATTATCTATTGATGCTTTTGAAGTCACCATTTATTGATGATAACGCACCATGTGATATCGTGATGCTAGTTCCATGGTAATAGGAAAGTGCTGGGATCACTGAGGCCACTCTGCATCATCTGGATGTCAGAAGTATGCATCTAGTTATTACAGTTTTTGCCCATTGCTTAAACACATTTTGTTAAACTTGGCTCACTGTGCCAAAACTCTACACACAAGCACATAAGACACAACACTTGGAAATAAACCATTCACATCTATGTCAAATTGAAACTCTGCAATCAAAACCTAACAATCCTTTGTCAAAATGTCACTCTGATGAAAAAATTGCACACACTTGCATTTTATGAAAACACTGTCACATCAGCAGCAACACACTAGTCTACTTTATATAAAACACTGATTTTTGTATTTTGAACAGATGTGTTTTGCCAATGATACATTGGTATTTGATTTTTTAACGAAGTGTCTTATGTATGAAATAGTGTGTGGTGTGCAGGAGCAAGTGTGTTGCAAAAAGGAGCAAGTGTGTTGCAGAATTGCCACTAAAGTGTAAAGCAGCGTTTGTGTTTAAGGTATGGTTACACTGTGTTTAAGGCATGGTAACACAACTTCAAGTTATGTTACTTTGGTTTAAGCATATGTCTATTGCGTTCAAGCAATGGGCAAAAACTGTAAGCATACTGTGAACATCTGGTTAGTATGGTCCTCTGCCTTTGGGGCAGTGGTGGCCTAACGGTTAAGGTATCGTACCTGTGACCGCAGGATTGCAGGTTCGAATCCCGGGTTGCTAGCAGCACCACTGAGATACCCTGAGCATGGTACTGTCTCCACACACTGCTCTCTGGGCGCCATTGTCATGGCTGCCCCTGTTCACGTGTGTGATGGGTTAAATGCAGATGTTGAATTTTGCTGTGTGTGTTGTGATGTACTGTGTCATCACAATGACAAATAGGACTGACTTTCACTTAGTGTGTTGCTGGTCCTGTAATGTGTGTCGTATGTGTGTGTGGACCAACCATGCAGCCACAAGGCGTAGGAACATCAGTCATATGTCAACGACATGCCCCTTGCATGCAGTCTGAAACTGATCCCCAATTTTCTCCCATAGACTACCACAAAGGATCTTGGTTTATCTACCATCTTTGCTTGGACCTTGCCTCTATAAGATGCCCCACTTGTGACATTTCGGAGTCTCTCCTCCTCTCGCCGTTCCATTTCCCATCTCAGCGCTCATCGCTGCCTTGTGTTCCTTTTAGCAGTACTTTATTGTCTTTAGTTAAAATGCTTCCTGTTATGCTTTCCTGTCCCATATGGGTCTATGTTTATGTTCATTTGTTTGCTTATTGGTTAATTTATGGAGTTGTTGGTGTTTTCTGATGGGTTTCCACATTATTAGTCTAGGTTCAGTCAGCACAGAGGGCCCAGGAGGCTCACTACAGTACTTTGTCTTTTGTTTGCAATTGGGAGGAAGAACTTTATTCTTCTAAGTTAATGAATTGAAGTGTTTTCTTTGCTTTGTGTTTTGTATTAATTTCACCGTCCTGCTCCATTTCTTCTTTTTCTTATTGTGTACAACAATCTCACTTGCCTTCATTATGTTATGTTTAGAGGTGGACATGCCGGGTTCAGAAACTAAAAGTCCTGCCACATAGTTGTTCCAATTAATTCACTGAACCATCTGATCCCAATTAGCACATCTCCTCATCCAGGTAGATGAGCTAATTAGTGAAATAACCTGTGTTAGGAGTGCAGACAGAAGGAATATATGGCAGGACTTTTACTTTCTCAAGCCATGTTGTCCGCCTCTGGTTATGTTGAACCATTTACAGTTTTTCTCAATTGTTTAAACACATTTCCTGAAAGCATGCCTCATACTCTCAGAACTCTGCACACAAATAAAAAAAACACACACACAATGGGCAAAACCACTCACTTCGACTGCAAAATGAAACTTTGCATTCAAAACAATGTTATTTCTTGTCAAAATGCTATTTTGGTGTCAAATGACAAACACAAACCATCATATGAATAGACATTTATAACAACCAGTTGAACCCTGATGTGCTTAATTTAAAACACTATGATAAATGGAAAACACTTCTTCTCCATTCATCATAATGATTTAGGCCTTTTTTGGTTCAGTGTTACACTTACAGATAGTACATACATAAGTGTGCTATATTTTACAATATTGTTTTTATACTCAGAACACACATATACATTGTTACAAATATATTTTATTTTTCCACACAAAAGCAGTGTACACACTGTGCATCCCAATCAACACAAAGCTGCACCTACAGTGGTCTTCATACAATAGAACAGAAGAATTTACTGTAGCCTATACAGTTACAAAAAAAAATTACGCTGCATCCTTTCTTCTGTTTTTGTGTGGCCACAGCACCTCATCCACATCACATGCAATGTTTTTCCTGGCCTAGCAGCGAATCCATCCATGAAAAGCATCAATTGCTATATTTCCACATGCGTCTTCCATAGCTTAGAGAGATACGTAAACAACTAAACAACTACTGTAAAATAATTTCGTTGACCAAATGGTCAACCAAAATGGCTCTGATCTCATCAGAGATTACGGTCCTTTCTCGTCCTCGTCCGTGTCCTCCCCGTCCTCCTCCTCTTACTCTCACTCCTCTAGCTGTGGCTCTGCCTCTTCCAAAGCTCTGATAGCTAATTGTAAAGCTGTGTGCGAGGTTTTTGCCGATGTGATGAGTCAGTGTACATAATAGGGCTATTAACTTAAGCATTTTGAATCACTGTGTGTTCCTTGTGAAAACAAGAGATTTCTGTCATGAAAATTGTGCTGCAATTTCAGTTCAAAGCAGGAATTGTGTTCATAGTTTAGCAGAATCGGTTAATGGGGTTGGTGCATGAGTTACATTTTGTGGTCATTGTGTCTGAAGTACAAGGAATTGTGTGTAAACAATTGAGAAAAACTGTAAGCAATTGATGGTCTCATAACATAAATGTGGATATGAACCCAGGACCTGTTTCCTGTGTTTCCTGGTCCTGCATTGTGCTGCTGGTCGTGTTATGCGCAGGTGGTCATAAAGTGTATGTGGTCTGTCAGAAGGCATGCTGCTTGTCCTGCAAAGGCATAGGTCAATCAGGCCCACCCAATCAGAAGGCTAGCTGTGATTGATACAATAATAAAGCATATGGTTGGGCTAGGCCCACTTGATCTTTATTTGAGCTAGCCCATTTTATGATCCCTTCCCTGTAGTGTGTCCGTACTGTGTTGCTGGTCCTGTAATGCGTTACTGGTAGTGTGTATTGCTGAACATAAAGTGTACAGCTTGTCCTGTAGCATATGGCTGGTTGTGTAGGCTGTTGCTGGTCTTGGATTGTGGTCCAGTAGTCTGTTTCTGGTCTTAGATTGTGGTCCTGTAGTGTGTTGCAGGCACTGTAGTGTGTTGCAGGCACTGTAATGTATTGCTGGTCCTAGATTGTGGTCCTGTAGTCTGTTTCTGGTCTTAGATTGTGGTCCTGTAGTCTGTTTCTGGTCTTAGATTGTGGTCCAGTAGTCTGTTTCTGGTCTTAGATTGTGGTCCTGTAGTCTGTTTCTGGTCTTAGATTGTGGTCCTGTAGTCTGTTTCTGGTCTTAGATTGTGGTCCAGTAGTCTGTTTCTGGTCTTAGACTGTGGTCCTGTAGTCTGTTTCTGGTCTTAGATTGTGGTCCTGTAGTGTGTTGCTGGTTTGGTAGTGTGTTGCTGGTCCTGTAGTGTGTTACTGGTCCTAGACTGTGGTCCTGTATTGTGTAGCTGGTCCTGTAATATATTGTTAGTCCTAGACTGTGGTCCTGTATTGTGTAGCTGGTCCTGTAATGTATTGTTAGTCCTAGACTGTCCTGTAGTGTGTTGCTGGTCCTAGATTGTGGTCTTGTAATGTGGTTTGGTAGTGTGTAGCTGGTGGTAAAGTGTGTAGCTGGTTCTGTGTGTGGCTGTGTTGGAGCTGAAGTGGCTGGGGTGTGTAATCCTGCTTTAATCCCTCCTCTGGACCTAATCACTGGGCCTGGGGAAGGCTTTATTTCCCTGCTCTGAGCCAAGCCACACACACACACACACACACACACACCACACACACACACACACACACACACACACACACACACACACACACACACACACACACACACACATACACTGAAGACTGAGACACACACAAGCATGCTCCAAATCCACAAAATATGCCAGTGTGTGCACCCACACACACATACACACACACACAACAACACACACGCATACACGTGTGTGCGTGTGTGGAGACAGTCCTTCATGTCTCCTTTTTCCCTGTTCATTTCTCCCTCAGTCTCCCTCAGTCTCCCTCAGTCTCTCTCTCTCTCTCTCTCTCTCTCTCTCTCTCTCTCTCTGCCTCTACTCCGCTGTATTCACTTCATAGCCTCCTCTCTCTATCTCCTTCTCTCTGCCAGAACTTTCCACTTCATTCACGGTTTTTAGCAATCTTTATTTGTGTGTGTGTGTGTGTGTGTAGGTGTGTGTGTGTACGCGTGTGCACTGTATGGTTCCTGAGCACAGGTGACCAGGCAGAAAAGGGGAACTGTGGGCTACTGGACTAGATCCAGGCTGAAGGACAATGCAGTGTGTGTGTTTGTGTGTGTGTGTGTGTGTGTGTGTGTGTGTGTGTTCTTCATCTGGAGTGGTGCGGAAGGATAAAGTATGTGCATGAGTGTTTTCTCTGTCTAGAGCCTTGCTGAAGGACGATGTGTGTGTGTGTGCGTGTGTGTGTGTGTGTTCATGTGTATGAGTAGTTCCTAAGGATTAAGGTGTGTATGTGTGCGTGAGTGTCTGCCTTCTCACTTAAGAGGACACAGGATAAAGTGTGTATGTGTGTTTGTTTGTTTGTGTGTGTGTGTCATCTGTTTGTGTTTGTATTTGTGTGTGTTTGTGTGTTGTGCTCCAGAGTACCCAGACAGCCTCTCAAGAGGGACAAGATGTGGAATGGAGTTTATTTAGCTTCAGAGGGCTTATGGGAAATGGAGTTGTGGAAAATGGGACTCTGTTTGGCTGTGAGGGCTGATGTCCTCTTATCTCTTCTGCTCTCCTCCATCCCTCTCTCCGTCTCTCCTTTCTTCTCCTCTCCTCCTTTCTTCCCTCCTCTAATCTCTTCTGCTCTATTTTGCCCTCTCTTCTTCTCTCCTTCATCCCTCTATCCTTCTCCTCTCTTCTCCTCTTCTCTTTTCCCCTCTCTTCTCCTCTCCTCCATTCTTCCCTCCTCTAATCTAATCTCTGTTTTCCTCTCTTCTTCTCCTCCACCCATCCCTCTCTCCTCTCTTCTCCTCTCCTCTCCTTCTTTCTTCCCTCCTCTAATCTCTTCTGCTCTCTCTTTCCCTTTCCCTCTCCTCTACTCTTCCCTCCATCTCTCTCCTCCTCTCTAACCTTCTGTCCTCTCCTCTGTGTGTGTGTGTGTGTGTGTGTGTGTGTGTGTGCACTGCAGGGTTCCTGAGCACCGGTGACCAGGCGGCCAAGGGGAACTATGGGCTGCTGGACCAGATCCAGGCACTGCGCTGGATCAAGGAGAACATCCAGGCCTTTAAAGGAGACCCCAAGAGAGTCACCATCTTTGGCTCCGGAGCAGGGGCCTCCTGCGTCAGCCTGCTCACACTCTCACACTACTCAGAGGGTAAGACACACACACACACACACACACACACACACACACACACACAGGCCCTACTGCGTCAGACTGCTCACACTCTCACACTACTCAGAAGGTAACACATTTACTTAAAAACAAATACACACTTCTCTTTGTGATTTTCTCACATTGCTCAGAAACTCAGTGTTGTCAGAGCTTCTGGTTGTGTGTTTAGGGTTTCTCTCTACGGAATCCCTGAAGACCACTTACCCTTACCTGCCCCTCTGTAAGACAGGAGAAACACACACACACACACACACACACACACACACACACACACACACACACACACACACACACACACACACACACACACACAGATGCACACATACACACGCACACAACCTTTTGGGGATAGAAACAGAGGGAGAGGTAAGGTGTGTTTTGATTAGGGGAGGTTCCGACGTTAACTCTAACCCCGTGTCTCCACTAGCCTACAAAACACAATGTTCGTTGGACCCCGGGTAAACAAAGCGAAACTTTGTGTCTCAGAGCAGTGAACATGACTGTTTGCAGGCTTGCATCTGTATTGACTTGTGGATTCAACTGGAAAAATCCTAAAAGCTTAGTGTTTCTATTTATTGTGACTATTAGCCCATTTATGTCTATTTTTCATAAGGTTAGATGATATGAGTGTTGTTAGAACAGCTGAATTAGTACGCTTAAGGTAGGCAGGTAAACATAGGCTTTAAGAAGTTATTTCATTGCCTGAGGCCATATAGCAAGCAGTTAAGTAGCTTTGGATAAAAGTTGCTCAGTGTAATGTAATGTAATGTAAAGTTAAATGCTTTATCATAGAAAAGCCAAAACAATCTCCTACAATTCCGAGTCTAATAGACTGTAAGTTTTCATCTAACACGCATATCAAAATA
>CM050220.1:22553423-22555923 GCA_027475355.1 Coilia nasus | reverse complement strand
CGCACACACATACACACACACACACACACACACACACACACACACACACACACACACACACACACACACACACACAAACACACACTCACACACATACATAGCCTATAAACACACACACCGGGACTTTTCAACTGCTTTTAATGCTGTACAGCCAAACCTGCTTGCAGAGAAAGTCTTTGACTTTGAATTTGATTTTAAGTTTATTTAAAGAGGCCATATTATACTCTTTTCCAGCAAGTTGGTGTAGGCATATGGGCTATAAAAACATCAAGTTCATCAAGTTCTTTGCACAAAATCGCCGTCAAGTGAAGGAGATCTGACCAGTTCTCTTCTGGCCATCATTTTTCAGTCATTTGGGTCTGCTGGTATTCGATGTTAGCATAGCGTAGATTGTGGATGTCATACCACGCTCTGCTATGTCAAGCTGCTATGTCCACAACGCTGTCCACAAACTCTGGGCGGCCTTTCCTCCTACTGTAGGTGACACCGAGGTCTGGCCACTACAGTAGGCCTCAAGAGAATGCCTGATAGGCTTTGAGGTGCTACAGTAGCTCAATCTGGTATTGTTTGACGATGTTTTCTAAGATTGTACAGTTGTTCGCTGCTGTACACGTTTCATAGAGCTTCCCGCACGCATAGTAGAAAATATAAAAAATATAAAAAGTTTGACATTCCGTTTAGACGTCACGTTGGAAGCCAGACAGGACATGGCCAATTGTGAATGACTTTATGACATACAGTAGGAGTTATGCAAGGAGTCTTTTCTCAAATTGAAAGTGTCAAAACACTAAAGACTAAAGGTACTGTAGTTAAGGAAGCCTGCTCCCATTCCCAAAACAGTGATAGAGGGGTCTGAGGTAGAAATTGGTTATGCTCCCAGGCTAAGAGGCTATCTATAAGTTCAGCAGCATCTTTATTTTCAGAGAAAAAATAACTCTTTTCCTGACATTGAGTCTGCCCTGTCTTTTCCTATTGTGCTGTGGTTCGGTAACCCTAACCTTGCAGAGAGAAACAAGCTTGCTCGTCAGTGTAGCTGCCAAGGTTATTGACCTGTGACCTTCCTGACCCTCACATGCTCAGAAAGCGCATTGGCAACACTGGACGGACTGTGCTGACCATTCCCTCTGGAGGCAGTCTGTATTTCTACCCTCAGGAGGAAGAAGACAGAAGACTTCCCAAAGGACTGAAAAGATAGAAACTTTTGCTGCATATGTGGAGCTATTAATTTGCTGACTGCGCACAGATGATGTCACGATTGCACTTCACCGTTTCCCCTGTGGACCTTCTGCTCTCGTCAGCCCCTCTTGTAGTCAAGCTGTAGCCTGCTGTGCTGCACTGTGTTGTATTGCTGAGGTATTTAAATGCCTGTCTGCAACTTCATTTCCACTGATGGGAGCATAATGTGAGAGAGGCTGCTCTGTCTGCTCCACTTTTTGGGGAAATAGGGTAAATTTTCATCCCTGTTAAACTGTTTTTCAGTTTTTAAATCCATTCAGCAGATCTCCGGATCTGGCAGTAGCACTTTAGGTATTAGCTTAGCATAAATAATTGAATCGGATTAGACCAGTTAGCATGCTATTGGTCTAATCCAATTGCATGATTCATGCTAAGCTAATAGCTAAAGTGTCACTGCCACATTTAAAGAGCCTATTGCCAAATCTAGAGATCGGCTGAATGGATTTACAAACGGTTAATATCAACTATTTCATTCTAAGGGAGTTAGAAAATGAGCCTAATCCTCAAAAGGTGGAGTGCTCCTTTAAGATGTATGTATAGTGTCGATTGTGTCAGATGACCATTAGTGCAAGGTGGTCTCAGTCAAGTTGCTTTTCTTTTGTTTTACCTGAATGTGCATCAGATGTATGTTGTTTTGATAGTTTTAAGATTTTCAATATACATTTAAACACACATCTCTGTAGTTGTAATTAGTTAATTAATTGCTTGCCATCTGTCACTAGTGACTATTTTTATTTATTCCTATCCATTTTCAAGCCTGATGTTTTAATCATTTATTGTGTAGTGGAGTTGCTTAATTATGTTTCTAACTTACTAACCTTTGCAAGTTATATTTTTTTTCAAAAAATATAAAAAAATTAGCTTAGATTTTTTTTTTAGCTTAGATTAGATTTTTATTTCTAATATTGCGTGTTTGGGATTTTAAGTCACTGTGCAAAAAAGTTTTGGCCAAGGGACATAAACGAATGTCTAAGATGGGGCCTGTTAGTCCGTTGAGTCAGCCGTTTGAGGTCGTGCTGCATGGTGGGTGCAGAGACGATGACGTCCATCGCTGGCCTCATTTCTCCATCCTCCAGGCCAGACACTTTTATTCACTGTGTCCTCTCTACTCCAGTGGCTAATGGGCTGAATGTAACGTACCTGTTCAGCCCCTGTCATAGGCCAGCATGTCGAAAGCATACTGTACTCTTCGGTTTTTAAAGCACATTCTTCAGTTTTAAACTGTGCCGTAAAATTGACAGAAAATCTGGTTCGGCTCCATGAC
>CM050220.1:22533423-22538423 GCA_027475355.1 Coilia nasus | reverse complement strand
ACTCATTCGATGCCAATGACGCGAAAACGCGTCTTTTACGATAGTAACACCCAGTGCCAATGACGCGTTATCGAGTCAATTGCGTTTTTTTACAGGGGAGGTGGGGTAATCATCTGATCTAGCTTGTGTACAAAAATCAAAGTTGTAATCACAAGGGAACCCATTCTGTGGGTAGTACCAGTATCAGTGTGGATATGTGATCATCTAACATTGTCTCAAAGAAGAGACACTGGACCTGGCTTGCTCAATTGCTCGCAGTTTTGCACACTGCTAGCTTGATCAAAATAAATCCTGTCAGCACGTATGTTGAAGCTACTGTTTTCCTAGCAACATCTCACGTTTAGCTTCTGCAAGCCACCAATAGATTAATTTCACTTTAGGTAATGCATAATGAGCAGCCTGTCGCGCTGTTTCATAGATAGCTACACCTGCACTTGACTGACCCGTCTGCGCCGACAGCAAGTCACTGACGACCCAGCTCTCTACATTTGGTAAAGCGCACAGATTCACTGCACTCTCCCAACATCATAATTTTCTGTGCTATCATTCTCATGTGTTAATCTAGTTGTTCTGTGTGCGGATCCTGTGGAATACGATGTTATTTTGCTCTGAAGGCGTTGTATATTTGGTTCGGTTTCGGTTTGCCTATCCCCTCTCTGAGCCAAGTTCCCACACTAAAATGTTACAATGTTTTATATCGTGTTTGGTGACGTTCAGAAATATTACATTTATTACCGATACTAGATGTATGGACCGGTATTTTAGATCGTGTTTATAGGTCTTCTCTGCTGTACACACACATGCATACACACGCGCGCACACACAGGGGGAGAGCTAGAAGCACTACAGTTACAGTATAACATAGTGTGCTGTACATAAATAGCTGCTAAATAATGTTGCCAGCGTTATTTTTGGTGCAGTATACAATGGGATCACTTTTCATAATGTTTGAGATGTCTCTGAAGCAAAAACAATTGTAATCAAAGACATTTTCTGCTTGAAATGTTGCTCGTTACAAAATGCCGTTTTTCTCAGTATTTTGGTCAGAAATCAGCATTTTTAGTTACACCCACCCATGTTCTCCAGACAATTGCTAAGGAATGGAAAGAGGTACAAACAATTTTTTTTTCTGATGATAAAGGAAAGTCTGGAGTTTCTTTTGGTATGTTTTTTGTTGACACAGACATAGAACTCAATTTTCTGTGGGTCTTGAAAAAAATGTTCAAAAAATCCTGGCACTGGGACGTGACCAACTTTGAAAATGGCTGGCACTGAATGAGTTAAATAACCCAAACTTTTCAAAATATCATTTTTTCATCCTTTCCGTGTTGATAGGGGTTGACTTTTAATAGATGTGATGGACAGAAAGGTCAGTGTGTGTGTGTGTGTGTGTGTGTGTGTGTGTTTGGGTGTCTCACTAAGCAAGTCATGGTTGATAAATGTTTAGTCAAAGTGTTTGCTTCCAGGGCCATCTTCATCACGACACTATTTGCACTGCTGAAGTAATGAGTACTTCTGTTTGTGATCAATAGCTTTGATAATGCTGCTGGCCCAGTAAATTGCTTAGTTTCTTTTTGACTGTGTCTGTGTTTGTGCGTGTGTGTGTGTGTGTGTTTCTGACTGTGCATTTTTCTATGTTTACCACTAAAGAAGAAATTGTATAATACAACACTGCTGCATTTGCTCGTGTCTGACACACACACACACACACACACACACACACACACACACACACACACACACACACACACACACACACACACACAAATATATATATTGACACTGTAAGCTATGCTGATGCAATGTGAGCGAGCCTTAGCACACATTAGGGGTCTTTTTCTGTGGGTGTGGGTGTGTGTGTGTGTGTGAGAAAGAGAGAGAGAGAGAGAGTGAGAGAGAGAGAGAGTGAGAGAGAGACAGAGAGAGTAAATGTGTGTGTAAGGACAATGCCACCGGCGTGACCTTGTCATAACCCATCATAAATCATGTGAAAAGCAGCACTGCCCACAGCACACCCTCAACAGCCACACACGCCCAGCGTTCAGTCATATAATGCTCTAAACACATTAGACCAGTGCTAAACGTTACACTAAGACAGCCTAATGTTAACATTATGTCTATGCTTTACTCTGAGACCACTTAATGTTAGCATTATGTTAACACTCTAACAATGTTAACATTATGTCTATGCTTTACTCTGAGGCCACTTAATGTTAGCATTATGTTAACACTCTAACACTTTCTACTACTGCTATTTTCTGAGCCAGTCAAGTTTCAGTTGAGATGACCAGTTAAGCCCTTGTCATGTTTAGACCATTTTAGCCAAAGGAGCTAAGTAAGCTCACAACTTAACTGAATGAATGAGAAACTACACAGACAGAATATTTTAGCCCTGGTGATTCTGATGCTTAGACTTGCTTTGCCCTGGCAACTGGGTTTGCTTCTGTTTGAAAAACCCACAGATGGCAACACACCAGGGGTTGAAATGAAGTGAATGTGGAGCTTTACCAGCCACTGATAAAGAACTGTAAAACTTCACCAGTGCCTCAAGAGTAAGTTATTATTTTGTGTCCACAATTTACCAGCTACTTTTAGATTTCATCAGCATTTGGCTGGTGGCTGGTGCCAATTCCCATTCCTGCAACACACACATCACATGTTGATGCAGTAGGAAGCACCAACAGCACAAACACACACACACACAAACACAAACATTACACACATACACATAAGCAGTAGCAAACAGTACACACAGACACACACACACACACACACACACACACACACACACACACACACACACACACACACAGATATCTGCAATAGCAAGCACCATCAACATACGCACATCAGCAGTAGCAAGCAACAAGAGCACACAGGCACATACACACACACACACACACACACACACACACACACACACACACACACACACAAAAGAATCAGATCCGATCGCTAAGAAAAGACAGCTCCTGTGACTCCCCAATTAATGTTGAGCAGATCTTTCTGATTCTGCCCTCTGCTCGCCACTCCATCGTGATTGGCCTAATTAATTAAAGTGTCTTCATCAACAACCAATAAGAGGCAACCCTGCCTGTGGTGTTGTTTTTGTCATTGCAGCACTTGCAGATGTGTGGTGCTTGACACAGCCCGCAGTGTGTGTGTGTGTGTGTGTGTGTGTGTGTGTGTGTGTGTGTGTGTGTGTGTGTGTTTGTCTGTGTGTGTGTGTGTACAGTATGTGTGTGTATGCAGCTGTTTTTGTCAATGTGACTCTTAAAGAGGGGGAACAAACAAGACGATTCTCAGCTTTATACGGCCTGCAGTGTGTGTGTGTGTGTGTGTGTGTGTGTGTGTGTGTGTGTGTGTGTGAGAGAGAGAGAGCGCAACAGTGCCTCTAGTGTCATGTTTGTCACTGTGGCTCTTCAAGGAGAGGTGCAAAAACGTTGATTCTCAGCTTTATGCGGCCTGCTGTGTGTGTGTGTGTGTGCGTGTCTCTCTGTGTCTGTGTGTGTGTGTGTGTGTGTGTGTCTGTGTATGTGTGTGTGTGTGTGTGTATGTGTGTGTGTGTGTGTGTCACTGTGGCTCTTGAAGGAGGGGTGCAAACAAGTCCATTCTCAGCTTTATAAGGCCTACAGCGGGCTTGTGTGTGTGATGTTTGTGTGGGTGGATGTGTATGTGTGTGTCAGTGGGAGTGTAGGTGGTTGTGTGTGTGGGTGGTTGTGTGTGTATGAGTGGGAGTGGCTACTTATTGTTCAACATCGACTCCACTGCTTTTTTATGTATGCATTACAAACTCTCTCTCTCCCTCTCACTCTCGCGGTCTCTCTGTCTCTTTCTTTCCTTCTCTCTCTCTCTCTCTCTCTCTCTCTCACACACACACACACACACACACACACACACACACCCACAGACTCACACACTTTCTCTCTCACACACATACAAACACAATCAGCCAGAATGTTCTGATTACACACACTCTACCTAGAGTGTGCTACACAGTCTAAGGATTACTGCCGTAGGTTATGTGGCACACACACACACACACGCACACACACACACACACACACACACACACACACACACACACACACACACACACAAAGACACAGACACAGCATGAACACACACACACAAAGACACAGAGACAGCATGAACAAACACACACACAGACACACACACAACCTTCACACACACACACACACACACACACACACACACACACACACACACACACACACACACACACACACACACACACACACAAAGACACAGACACAACACGACCACACACACACACACACACATACTCACATACACACACAGACTCTCAAGCAGAGGGCTCTACTCACATATCCTCTCTTATCTAGGGCACTCAGAACACGGAACATATCCAGCACTCAGCTACAGCACTCAAATCACACACACACTCTCATCCAGAGAGCTCTGATCATGCACACACACTCTCGTTTCCTCTCTCACTCTCAACCAATAAGTTCTAATCACACACATTCTTAAATGGAGAGCTCTGATTTCTCTCTTTATCTTGCTCTCTCCCTCTCTCTCTCTCTCTGTCTCTCTCTCTGTCTCTCTCGCTCTGTTTCTCTCTCTCTGTCTTTCACATAGACACACACACTCTCTCACTGGCCAATTTTTCTGGAGAGCTCTCACACACACACACACACACACACACACATACACACACACACACACACACACACACACACACACACAGAAAGCTCTAATTACACACACACACATCCTCTCAACCAGTGTACTCACACACCCAACAACCCAAACACACACCGCACACATGCACGTGCGTACACACACACACACACACACACACGCACACACACACGCACACACACACACACACACACACACACACACACACACACACATGCACACACACACACACACACACACACACACACACACACACACACACACACACACACACAGGCACAAACCCCTATGCATACACTCCCATACACTCACTC
>CM050220.1:22523423-22528423 GCA_027475355.1 Coilia nasus | reverse complement strand
GTGTGTGTGTGTGTGTGTGTGTGTGTGTGTGTGTATGCGTGTTTGTGAACATGCCTGTGTGTGTCCGTGTCCGCTGCAGTTTCCCGGGATTGGGAACATCATTATAAGTCCCCCTAGTCATCTCCTGAGGACTCGATGCAGGAGAGTCAGGAGGGGGGTGGTGGAGGAACATCACGCCGCCAGAGAACAAATCTCTATTTGCTGCTAAGTATTGATCGGCTTGTCCAGGTACAAATCGATATGCTAAAATCTCAGTGGAGAGGAAGGCTCTCGGGCTAACGCAGAAAATCCCCCCTTACCCTTCACTGATCACGCTGGCCTTTCGGCTCGCTCTGGGGGGAAGGACTGACGTCTCTGAAATGAAGGGTGCAATGGGCAATGGAGCCTCTGAAATGGAAATAATAGGGTAACACTTTATTTCATGGTGTCGGTGTTGCAGTATATCTAGCCTAATTAGGTACAGCAGTACAACCTGTGTAACAATATGTAATATCATGTACTGGTGTTGTACTTACATAACACTTGCATAAATATATTTGAGTAGTCCATGGAAAAAAACGTGTATGGTCAAAAAATGCAGAAACTGAGAAAGGTCCAATCTCTGAGTTTCATTTTTTGCTTGATTTTATAAGTAAATGCTATTTTAAAATGGTTGTAGCTCCAGACTATATGTTTGTTTATTCACAGGATTACTTTTTAAAAAGCTGGCGTGTGAATACAACCAATGACAGGGGGAGTGACTTAAAAAAAAATGTAATTTTGTGACTATGCCCATGTTGCCCCCTGCTCATGTGTGTAATGGGTTAAATGCAGAGGTTGAATTTCGTTGTGTGCACTGTGTGCTGTGCTGTGCTGTGATGTACTGTGTGATCCCAATGACCAATGGGATGACTTTTACTTCTTTTCCACTTTGACACAACAGTGCCTACTCTACATGTCATGCACTCGTGCGCTTCCCAATAATTGTGTAGTTCATTGGAGTGCATTGGATCATTTTAGTGTTCAGAGTTCAGTGCCATGTGCTGCTGTCAAGAGTCAAACTGGTGCTGGGGCTAATTATTGGTGCTGTAATGGTGCCTGTAATAATTAAAATGGAGTCTGACCCAACATTTACATAAGTGGCTATGACAGACTAATTGGCCTGTGCGGTGGCTGGACATATTAAAACGCACACAGCAAATGCCAACTCTGTTTCAAATTTTGGAAATTCTGTCCAGCATTTTTTTCAGGGTTTCAGAAAGAGCACATGTTTAGGGTAAAAGAGGACATTGGGTCATATTGTATTACATTACACTTAGCTGACACTCTTATCCAGAGTGACTTACAATTATTTAGGTACAGTGTTTCAGTTACAGTCCCTGGAGCAAAGTGGGAATAGATGCCTTGTTCAAGGGCACTTTAGCCATGGATGAATGAGTTAGTTGTCATCAGTTGTCAAAGGGGCTAAGTTGTAAGCAACTGGACTTCTTTTTAGAGCTTGAAGACGTTTCACCTTTCATCCAAAAGGCTCCTTCAGTTCTGGCCTGATGATGGGGAATAAGGAGCTAAATCTTTGGGTCACTGGATGTGGAGCTATAGACCACACCCCTCATTCCATAACAAAAGGAGCATCAGGCCAGAACTGAAGAAGCCTTTTGAATAAAAGATGAAACGTCTTCAAGCTCTAAAAAGATGTCTAATTGCATACCACTTAGCTCCTTTGACTACCATGACCTGTATGACTGAGAGTCTACACAGACATCCATCACATTAGCTATTTACTCCCACATTCATACCTGCAACCCTCCGATCCCAAGACCAACTCATATACAGTAGTGTGTTCCATTCGCCATTGCAACAAATAATAACCACCTCACACAACAGAAGTCAACACGACCCTGAGACCCTACCCACCCACACACACACACACACACACACACACACATATACATACACACACACACAGACGGACAAGGGATTCTCTGGATCCCTAATAACACCAGACCCCCATACTACCCTAGCCCTAACCTCGCAAAAAGTTGAGATATATTGTTGGCAGCCCTGCTAATGCTAAATGAAGCCAATACAAAGGTGTGCTGGGGACTGATACAGAAGCAGCAATGCTAGCGGATGACAATGGTGAGTGATACACACTGGTACTAAAGTAATATTGTGCTAATGCTAAATGATGATAATGCTGCACTATGCACAAACCTGATACAGAAGTAACACTATGCTATGCTAAATGGCATCAATTGTGTAATGTAGACCAATACACAAATTATATTATGGTAATGCTAATGGTGCACTCTGCTCTGCACTGTCAAAAGCACTAAGCTGCAAGCAACTGGACTTCTTTTTGGACTTTAAAGACATTTTACCTTTTATTCAAAAGGCTTCTTCAGTTCAGACCTGATGATGAAGAAACAGGAGCTACAGTATATCTCTGGAGGTGGAACTGTGAGCTGTAGACCACATCTCTCATTATGAGACAAAAGGGTGACATGAGTCACCCAATAACGTACTGTTACGACCCTGTGCCAAGGCTGCAACAAAAAGAGGGAGGCGAGAGGTTGGATTTTAATAAAATATATTTATTAACTAAATTACAAACAAAATAAACACAATGAGATGGGTCAAAGTCAGTCATCCGTAATCCGTCATCCGTAATGCATGCATGTTCTTGGACGTGACGTCAAGGTGTGAATTGGATTGAGATTCATTATGATCACTTGATCCAGAGAATGAGAAGTGCTCTGATGGTGAAGAGCAGTTAAACTTCCTGGGATGGGATCTCAAGGCAGAATGGTACGTCGCAGTTACACGATGACACTATGGCTTGGATGAATGAGAATCTTCACAGACTGTGCTAATGCTAAAACATGCTATTGCTGCACTATGCTCTGCACAGATACAGAAGTAACACTGTGGTAATGCTAAGTGATGCTAACACTGGGCTATACTCTGGACTGATACAAAACCAACACTAGCCCAACGCCAAATGACACCAATAACAAAATGTAAACAGATGCAGAGGTAACAATATGTCAGGTGAAGTAAAGTCAGGTGCCTTTATTTCTCACATGCACATACATGCAGTGAAATGAAACAGGAGAGTGGCTTTGTTCTGTACTGCACAAGAAAGCTAATGCTTTATGCTAATGCTAAACAATGGTAATGGTGCACTATGCTGAGGAGAGATGAAGCAGTGTGCCTAGCCTAGCCTAGCGCTTAGCAGTGGCAGGAGCAGTAGTGTAGTGGAGAGGTATGTAGGACAGAGGGGTCGGGTGGCGATTATTCCCCCCGTGGGCGTCCCAGGGAGGGGCAGGTACACATGATTAATGGGGGATGAGGGCCGGACAGAAGCTCAGAGCCAGAGAGAGAGAGAGAAGCACACACTGACACACGCACACACACACACACACACACACACACACACACACACACACACACACACACACACATATACACGCACACAAACACACACACACACACACACATACACACACACATACACACACACACAAACGCACACACACACATACACACACACACACACAGGCACACACACAAAAGAGTAATAGTCGACAGAGCAAGAGGGACACAACAACACTTTAAAAAACAAAAGGAAGATACACCCAAACAAACACATACACACACACACAAACATCTATGTACTGTACATAATTAAATGTCCCCTCTCACTTTCTCTCTCGTACACACACACACACACATGCATGCATGTGCATAATCAAATGCTCACATGCACACACACACACACACACACACACATGCACACACACAAAAGAGTTATAGTGGGACAGAGCAAGAGGAACACAACACTTACTAGAAAACAAAAGAAAGATACACGCAAACAAGCACACACATGTATGTACATAATTAAATGCTCTCTCTCTCTTTCTCTCTCTCACACAGACATGCACGCACACACACACATGCACGCATGTGCATAATCAAATGCTCACATGCACACACAAACACACAGTCAGATACACACACACACACACACACACACACAAACCTAGTGGAAAAGCAGCTGCAGGTTGTGGGTAAATTGGGTTGGTGAGCGCATGCGAGGGCTCCGTTTCAGGCTTACAAACTCAATCAGGCAGACCCTCCCTA
The DNA here is from genome assembly GCA_027475355.1 of Coilia nasus. Classification (NCBI taxonomy): domain Eukaryota; kingdom Metazoa; phylum Chordata; class Actinopteri; order Clupeiformes; family Engraulidae; genus Coilia; species Coilia nasus. The sequence continues at coordinate 22,524,301 of CM050220.1, read as the reverse complement.
CAGGTCATTTTAATAACGCCGGATAACAGGCATTTTAGGCCAAACACAACTCAATACTCTCCTATACACACACACACACACACTATCTCTCTAACTCTCTGTCTCTCTCTCTCACACACACAGACACACACAGTTTATTTCTTGCACATATACTCATACTCACACTCACACACTCTCTCTCCTTCTCTGTACCTACACACACATTCTCTCACTGCTCCCCCCCCAACACACACACACACACACACACACACACACACACTCAATATCTTACTGCTGCTGTCTTGGGATTCAAACATCATGGTAGCACAGCCCTAATCTCTTTCAGCATGGCCACGGCACTGCGCTTGTCAATACACACAGGGCACTTGTTTTAGCAGAGAGTAGCTCTCTCTCTCTCTCTCTCTCTCACACACACACACACACACACACACACAAATATATGTGCACATAGATATACTGTACATGCACCCAGTCACACTCACACAATCTTTGAAAAGGATTTATCCAATCAGCATTGTAAAATACCTCTGTTGTTCAGTCACCTATGATCCCATCCCCATGCAATGTTGTAGGCCGGGCCCAGTTTACATTCCACACACAACACACTCCAAATGTCACCTGGGGCTTTGTGTGAGTGTGTGTGTGTGTGTGTGTGTGTGTGTGTGTGTTTCGACATGGATGTGCCTATGCATCAATGTTTGCACTTATGAGTACATGTCTCTGTGTGTGTGTATGTGTGTGTGTGAGTGTGTGTGTGTGTCTCTGTGCGTGTGTGTGTACACATACAAATATATACAGTACATGCCCATGTAAAATATGTCTTTGTTCATGCATGTGCATATGCATGTGCATTTGTGTTCTTGTGTGTTTGTGTGAAT